>CAMZMU010000037.1:76901982-77403146 GCA_947311845.1 Poa pratensis | reverse complement strand
TCCACACCATGGCCCGAATTAAGCTCCTATCTTTGCCTGTGATACTATAAATGAAGTCCTACAAAAGAACCAAAATAGCAAGCTTAATGATTGAAGAAGGGGACCGATGCTAACCATCGAGTTCGCTTTATGTCTTAGCATAGAAAACGCCAAAAATCACGCGTCGTGTAGGTCGACTCTCATTTATGCAATTTATGCGTAGGACCACTAGCTGACTACAACTGTCAATTATTGGGTACTTCCAATGATTCAAAGGAGCAACGAGTACAAATTATTTGTAGAAAAGCAAACATAACGAAAGAAACATCCCAACAGTGTTCCGCATCGGTCGCAAATCATTTCTTCTCTTTGTTGCTCTAAATATAAAATTGGTATATTCTGGCTATTAATTGTTAATTTGCCTCATATGAAAAGGAATCATTTTCGTATGGATTTATTGTTAATTTTCCAGACAAATTTCCTTTACGTTCAATGGGTTGTATCATCACGGTCTCAATTGCACACATACAATGATGCATAGGCTGAGAAGTCGAAGTCAGAAAGAGTATTTTGATTTTTATTAGAGTAACCTGCAGGAGTTCTATCTTTTTATTAAGAGAAAAAAAACATAGTACAAAGAGGATATGTTTGATTAAGAGGAGAGCATGCCAAGAAATAGTTTTGTACAACTAAATATGTTATAACTTTCTTTTATCAACCATCACCCCACTAGCAGGCTCTCCGCTTCAAAGGAGATATATTTGAAGATACAATTTCACTTGTTGTTACATGATCCAGGGTGCCTAGCGAGCAAGACAAAAAAATCTCGCGTGTTCATCCACTTAAGGAATCGTTGGTAAACAATTAATCTTCAAAATTACACAAAATTTGGATTCTTACGTGTATATCCGAGGCTAACATTAATCAAGGTAACTTTGAGGAACAAAAATAGAATAATAAATGGCTTTGTCATCTGAATTGACGAGAAAACATATTTCTTGGAGGTTTACCCAAAACAGCATATTTTTGGGAGGTATAGCCAGAACTGATCCTTGTCCAAAACTTCCAATGGAAGCTCGGTGACAATCCTTTTACCACTAAACTTCGATGGGTCAAAGCCACATATATCTCACGTAAGAAAAACTTAGCGATGTACAACAACTTTGGGGTGAACTCACAAGACAGTGGTGTGGTGTGAGCTTTGAGAGCTCACCTTGTTTCCATTATGAGTTGTGCAACGCCATTCAAAGTTAATATGCTTTTTTGGAATCACCACTTTTTCGAAGCTAAGATATCAAGTCAGGGTTTTGAATTTCCGTTTGAGAAAAAAAGTTAGACCATCTAAAAAATTCATAAAAGGGTGATTATTTTGAAATTGCCTCATCTGGTTTATTCAGATTTAAACAAAACATGGCTAGATATAACTTTTATTTTAGTTTGGTCTGAATCTAGTCCGAAAATATCGTGAAAAATATACCGAAATTCGACCCAAAAAATCTTGAATTTTAGCCCCTTGGCGAGGTTCAACATCGAAGAAGCTACCAAACTCACTATACTAAATTATTAGTTAAAAATCTACGTAGCTTTTTGTAAGGATAGTTAAAATCTTGCTATCCAAGTATATATAGGAATAGTTAAAATTGACCCGGTTTCACGACTTGGTGGCCTTGGCCTCCAGCTTTTCAACGCACGCTCGTACAACCTCGATCTGGTACTATGTATCTACGGCACCCTGTCGATGTGCACCGTGCAATTCTCTCTTCTTTCCTGCCTCAAACTGCTACGGAACCGACGGCTCCATTGATTCTTCAGGACAAGTTGGGAGGGGACAAGAGGAGGTGAGGTCGAGTACCGGATCAGGGCTTTTTTTTTTTTTTTTTTTTTTGCGAAACACATTACAACGCAGACGCTCACATACACGCGCATACACTCACCCCTATGAACATACACACGCACACCCTACCCCTATGAGCACCTCCGAGAGACTGAGCTGGCGGTTGAGTCTTGATATTGACGAAGTCACCACGGGCGCCTCGCTGTCGACGGGAACCGGATCAGGGCTGACTTTGCATGCATGCGTGCGTGCTAGCTAATCCACGATCCAGCCATCCAATGATCCAAGTGTGTGTTCATCATGCATGCTAATCTAGCCGGTGATCGCGATGGGCGCACCTTGCCGCGCGTCCAGGGCGCCTTTAAATTTCCCTGTCGAGCCTCTATTATTGTTGATGTTCCGTGTTTGAACCGCTCCGTAAACAGTATGTGGCATATTTTTTAGATAAATTTATAGCCAGCAAATGCAGCATATATGTAGCTTCTTCACGAGAACATAAACAATAGTAGTACTATAGTGGTATGTAACATTTGTGGCCGGCAAATTAAGTGCAATATGGAAACGAAACGCGGGGTTTGCTAGCTACCAACTTGCAACCAGTAGCATGCAGCTCGGTTGATCTGTCTGTGCCTTGTGTTGGCTGAATAAGAAGAGACAGTTGCACCCTGCTTGACTTTTTCTTTTGCAGTTCAGGCAACTCGGTTTTGGCAGGCAGAGACAGTAGGATCACAACTTGGATTCGAGTCAGTGACGACACACACACACGCACTGGCATAAACACCACTCATGATGCATACTTCAACATCCTCCTCGACTTTGCCTTTGCTCACGGCGTGCTTGGCATCCCTCTCGGCGGCGGCTGGAACTGCAACCAAGACGGCGAAATCGCTGGCGCTTCTCGTCATTTGGGCGATTTGGCGTGAGCGGAAACGGGCGAATCTTCAGGGACGCTCGGCGCTCCCCGACGTCAGCTACCCAGGAGGTGTTCGACGAGGCTGCTTCTTGGGCCTTGGCGGGCTGTCGGCCCATTCGATGTCGCGAGTAGTTGCTTTACCTTTGGGCTAGGCCCGTGTTCTGTAATTTCTTGGCTACTTTGAGTTTCTGTAACTCACTCCCCTCTATCAACATATAACGCAGATCTCCTGCGGTTTTCCTCAAAAAAAAAACATCCTCCTCGACTCAGAGGGTCATCATCCACACAAAACACGAATGACGAATAACTCAGTAAGATTCTTTCTTCTTCTTTTTTATGCGGGAGCGCACACACGGTAAGATTCAGGTTGCTCAACACTCTAACAGCTGTGCCGAAAAATACAAGGGATTTTTGTACTACCAAAAAACAAGAAACAAGGTGCAAGGATCTTTTCTAAAGGAAAAACTCCAGAAACCCAAAATTGCTCAGAGGTTGTACTCCAGTTAGTTGTATGCTACATAGTAGAATCGTATAATTTCTTCGATCTAATGGCCTCTAAAAACAGCCACGCAATTATACCAATTGTTTAAGCCCGACCAGACCAGTGGAGATCGATCGGCATCGGATAAGCCACGCATGAAATAAGTGCACAATTAGCAAGAGAATATAGCTTAATCTATCTAACCTGCTCCTGGGTCGTCGTCGTCGTCGAACCCAGAAAAGGAGGCGTTGACCTGGTCGTCGCGCTGGCTGGCGAAACCGATTCTGCTAACCGAACCGGAAAGCAGCTAACGGCGCACGCACGGTAAAAGAAGCGAGCTCGGACCGCTTCCCCCTCTCCCGTCTACAGTAAGAGGGCGACTTTCTTGGAGACACCGCGCCAGCAGCTCGCGACCGGAGATCTCCCAGATCCCTCGTCTCCGGCGGCCGCTTCGGCGGCGGGAGGCGGGGAATCGACGGATCCAGGTATGTACATAGCTAGGTGTGCGTGGTGGTGTGCCAGCCGGCGGCGCTGGGGAGGATGCGGTGGCGCCGGAGTGGCTTTTGGTGGCGGTGGATTTCTCCTCTGTCGGCGCGGCTCCGCGGAGCTCCGCCGCAGATCTGCTGCCCAGGTCTTGCTCGCGGCTCCCCGGAGTTCTCGAGAAGGCATCCCCTTCACCGGAGATCGTGAGACGGCGGTTCCGGTGGTTGACCTTGAAGTTGCAGATGCGGAAGGCCGAGGTGGCGTGGCTGTTCTTCTTGCAGGGTGGAGGTGTCCAGGCACCGAGGAGCGTCGACTTCCCAGTCGCTCGGGGAGGCCTCCCAGTCCAAGGTCATGGAGGTTCGGCGGCGGGTTTCGCCGGCGCAGCGGTCTGCCTGAAGACGATGACGCCAGAGTTCAGAAGGGCCTCGATGTAATTTCCTTTGTTTTCTGGACTTTTCTGTAAGAATCTTAGCTGGGTGTATCTGTAATTTCCTCGCAAAAAAAAAAACGGCGCACGCACGGTGGAACACTGACTCGGAAAGCCTCGAACCGCCGGGTCCCACCATCCGCTCACAGTTTAACTCGCAGTCCAGAACCACACAAATCGCTACTCCAGCACGTATCACTGACGGTGGGACCGAAGCAAGCAGGGTCCACCTGTCAGTAAGATCGTGGATAAAGGAGGCGGTGGGCGCGACTGCTACGGCCTGTGGTGATTCCAAGTCAAGGCACGAGGGCGCCCATCCGCCACGTGTCGACGGCCACGCCCGATCTTTTCCGGCAGCCGGGATGCTGACGTGCGACTCTTCCGACGTGGGCCTCCGCAGCCGCTGTTGCTTTGAATAAGTCCTCCAGGACACGTCATCCGTTATTAACGGAGAGTTAACGACGGCGTGAACGACGACGTCGCTCCCGTTGGATTCGCGCGTAAAGTACACGCGTGGACCTCGTTGCCTTTCGGTTCCGGGTGGGGCCCGCGCTGCAGGTTGCGAAGCCAATCTAGGGCATATCTGCCAGTTGCAGATTGTCCGATCTGCTGGTAAATCTGGTACGGCCACACACGCTCCTGCACACGATAGGGCCTAGGGGACAACATGCATGATGTGTAGTAGTTGGTGCTCTTGTGGTGAGTAGTATTTGTCAATTGTTGAGGTTTAATTGAAGGCGTGGCACTTTTGTGGTTGAGTAGTTCATGTACTCCCTCCGTCCCAAAATAAGTGTCTTAAAGTTGTGCAAAAGTGAATGTATCTATACTTGTTTCATGTCTAGATACATCTATTTTTTGACAAATCTAAGACAGTTATTTTGGGACGGAGGGAGTAGTATAGTTGTGTATACCAGATTTATATCGTGGCTGTGACATGGAATTGATTGTTTCTCGCTATCATAGGAGATAGCAAGTAGATGTCACTATGTCAGGAGTATGTTGCTCGATCGGTCGGTAGGTGGCATCGCGGAACGATCAGAGTGCTTGCATTAAACATTTTTTGTGGTACGTGTTGAAGTATACTAGATTTGAGTAAGTCATCGTCAAGCGACCTGTGATACTTCGTCAAGGGATTTCCGATGATTGTGTAATTTGATTTGCTTCTCCTTTGAAGTCTTCTTTTCACGGAAATATTTAAGGGGCTGGGTTGACAAATTCCTTTTGGCGTTTCTACCTAATCGTAACATACAGTTCATGATCAATGTGTCTAATTTTCTCTTTCATGAGAGCGTAACGAGCTCTATATTTGGGCTTGCAAGGGCTACATACCAAAGTCTAGTCACGACGTAAGGTTCACTCGTTTGTGGCGTGGAAATTAAAATGCTTAAATGAAATATGTATGTCCAAAACAAGCCGTCACAATCTCTTTGGAATGTAAGAGAGTTTAGAACATGCGACTCAAATTTCATGTCTCAATGGATGTTACATGGTACTAAGCCCATATGAAATACACAATTTTGCTTGGGCATGTACTTCAGGTGAGAAAATACAAAATGTTCCGTAAGAGAGAGAATGAAAAGGTTGATACAGAATGCAATGAAATTCTCAAAAGAGTAAAAAAAAGAGGTTAGAACATATGTTTGGATTTATCCCCAACATATAATTTGCACTCCAGTGGTGTTGCTTTGAATTGAATACATCCACCTTTAAACTGAAAATTCATAAGGACCTTACTGTATTACTTGAATGTGTATGGATTTTACGAATATGGATATGTGAAAAAACATTTAAGTCACTTTTGTTATTCATCTCTAGTTCATGAAATTGGGTTCTCCATTGTAGTAGTGGGCATGTCTCATAATAAAATCTCAAACTTAAATAAACATGTGTAATAACCACCTTTCTTACAATCGATGTCCATCTTACCTTCGATTATGTATCCTCTTCTCTCTATGTTGATTATTCACCGAGAGAAAAGCAGGCATAAGTGATAGGTCGCACCATCTCTCCAGCTAAAGGCCCCATTCATCTAATAACGGACAACCACAACTTTGGTTGCATAGAATCAAGTTCACTGACTTTTTCTTTGAATCGACCACCACCACGGTAATGAGGACGATCGATTCCAACCACAATATCACATATGCCTTTATCCTCAAAATCCACCATCTGGTAATTAAGTAAAAAAACGCTACCTCTCGAGATAACCAAAGCGAATTGTTTTACACATTGAAGAAACATGTGTACCAAAATCCATGGCAACAATCTATTGCACCCACAACTTGGGCAGCATGGAATCAAGTACACTATTGTTTCTCTGAATCCTCCACCACCACCATATGAGGTAGTGATCCCAACCACAATATATCATCAAAATCCACCCCTCGGGTAAGGAAGCGGAAAAATACCACCTCCTCTTTGGATACCCACACGTAATGTTGTTATACACTGAACAAATCATTTGTAACCAAATCCGTGGTACCAATCCATTGTACCCACAACTTCGCAGGCATGGAATCAGGTTCACTGTTTCCCTCTACGAATCGACCATCGCCACGTCTGAGGTCGATCGGTTTCGATCACGACATCACATATGTGTCTTTATCCCTCAAATCAACCGTCGGATAATTAATCGAGATTTACTACTACCTCCTCTTTGGATAACCACACCATGCATCCATAGTGTTCATGTGGAAGAAACATGTGTATGCAATCTCTTGTACCCACAGCTCCACTCCTTTTTTCCTCCATAAATCATCACAAAAAAACAAAAAAAATGAAAGAAAGGAACGGAGGGAGAAGCTACGACTTGTGCGCGTTCGCTCCTCCTCCTTTTGACCACGCGACCGCAGCAACACATAAAACAATTCAAAGATAAAACATTTTCTGTGTAAACTATTGGGCAAAACGCACACGAGAGCGAAAGCCACCTAGAGAGAGAAAGCTGAGAGAGAGACCATCACAGCTGCTTCGTCGTCTCCGACTACTCGCCTTATCTCTCCCGATCGATCGATCCCCACCATCTCCTCCACCTCCATTATTCCTCTCTCCACCTCTCCCCGTCTCCATCCCTCTCTACATATACCCCTCCTCCCCGCTTCCCCACTCCCCACCACCTCTCCCACTCCCTCCTCTTGTCCCAATCACGAACGTACTGGAAGAAGAAGAAGAGAATCGTGTCCGGCCCTCCCTCCTAACGAGAAAGAACGCCTTTTTGAATCTTGGATAGCCCCTTTACTCGCGCTGTCATGTGCTCCGGCCCGCGCAAGCCGTCGACCCCGCCGCCCGGCGAAGGACGACTTGGCAGTGATGGCATCGCTTCTTCTCGAACTGGCGGCGGCCGACGACGTGGCGGAGTTCAGGCGGGCCGTTGAGGAAGACAAGGCTTGTTTGGACGGTGTGAGCTCGTGGTACGGCCCCTCGGCGGTGGGCCAGGGGCGGCTGGCGACGGAGAGCCGGACGCCGGCCATGGTCGCCGCGCTGTACGGGTCCACGGGCGTGCTCGCATACGCGCTGTCTGTGGATCCTCGCGAGGCATGCCGCACCTCGGTCACGGACGGCGCCACACCGCTGCACCTCGCGGCGGCAGGCGGCGCGGCGAATGCCGTCGCGGCCACGCACCTGCTGCTCGCCGCCGGCGCGTGCACGGAGGCGCTGTCGTGTCCGGGCTCCGCGCGGGCGACCTCCTCCCGCGCGCCGCCACCGCCACGGAGAAGCCGCTCCGGCTCCTGCTCAAGTCCCCCGCCGTGTCGCCGTCGTCCTCGCCCAAGAAGTCCGCCTCGCCGCCGGCCGCGATGGCCGCGGCGCAGGAGCACAGGAAGGAGTACCCGCCGGACCTCACGCTGCCGGACCTCAAGAGCGGCTCTTCAGCACCGACGAGTTCCGCATGTATAGCTTCAAGGTGAAACCCTGCTCCCGCGCCTACTCCCACGACTGGACCGAGTGCCCCTTCGTGCACCCGGGCGAGAACGCGCGCCGCCGCGACCCGCGCCGCTACTCCTACAGCTGCGTGCCCTGCCCGGAGTTCCGCAAGGGCGGGTCATGCCGCAAGGGCGACGGCTGCGAGTACGCGCACGGGGTGTTCGAGTGCTGGCTCCACCCGGCGCAGTACCGGACGCGCCTCTGCAAGGACGAGGTCGGATGCGCGCGCCGCATCTGCTTCTTCGCACACAGGCGCGACGAGCTCCGCGCCGTCAACCCCTCCGCCGTCTCCGTCGGCATGATGCAGCCCGTGTCCCCGCGCTCCTCGCCTCCAAACGGGATGGACAGCATGGGGATGCTTAACCAGGCGGGGTGGCCCTCGTCGCCGGCCAGCCGGCTCAAGACGGCGAGGGAGCTCGACTTCGACCTCGAGATGCTCGCGCTCGACCAGTACCAGCAGAAGCTGTTCGACAAGGTGTCTAACGGCGCGCACTCGCCCAGGGCAAGCTGGGGCGCGCCCAACGGCGGCCTCGGCTCGCCGCACGCCGCCGCCTCGCCCGGTAGAAACATGCCGGACTACACCGACCTGCTCGGCTCCATGGACACGGCCATGCTGTCCCAGTTCCACGCTCTATCGCTGAAACAGGCCGGTGACATGTCGGCCTACAACTCACTGCCGGACTCACAGCTGCAGCACATGCCGACCTCGCCGATGGTGGGCGCGAACAACTCGTTCGGCCTCGATCACTCCATGGCGAAGGCCATCATGACCTCCCGCGCCTCGGCGTTCGCTAAGCGTAGCCAGAGCTTCATCGATCGTGGTGCCCGCGGCCCGGCAACACGCTCCCTCATGTCGCCGGCCACGATCGGTGAGCCAACTATGCTCACAGACTGGGGCTCTCCCAGTGGCAGCCTGGACTGGGGCTCGCCCAGCGGCAAGCTCGACTGGGGCGTGCAGGGCGACGAGCTGCACAAGTTCCGCAAGTCTGCGTCTTTTGGATTCCGTGGACAATCCGCCATGCCGGTGACATCTCCGGCCACCCAGGCCGAGCCGGACGTGTCGTGGGTGAACTCTCTTGTCAAGGATGGCCACGCCGGCGACCATTTTCCGCAGTGGCTGGAGCAGGAGCAGATGGCGGCCTAATTGCCGTTGATGATCACTGGCATATAGCACCTAGCTGACCAAAGTTCTTTCCTTCAATTGTTTTCCCTTTTTATTTGCTTAATTTGATTCATATGAGATGGTTCTTTAGTACATTTAGGCTGTTCACACAAAAAATAACGTTGTTCATCAACAACAAGCTTGGATGCCCAAAGGGAGCCTTAGATTGATGAAGAGCAGCCGATATTACTTTTTTCCCCTTCGGTTTATAAATAGTTGTATACAAAAATTCCAACGAGAGTTTATTTACTTGATATTTATACATATTCTGAGACCAGCAAGATCTGTTTCATATGTTCTTCCTGTCTCAAGATGAAAAGGTGTACTCTTCTTAAGCCATGTACATCACTCGATGTTTTTTTCTCAGCATGTACATCACTCGATGTTTTTTTCTCAGCATGTACATCACTCGATGTTTTTTTATCAGTATATATATTCTTGGTTCTTCCATGAGCACATATGCCTTTATTTGGTTCCATTCTCCAAATGGGTGGATCATAAACCATTTGAACAATTTGATATAGCTTCTTCCGAAGTGGTTGGTGGGTCATAGGATGTAAACTGCAGAGCAATCACACGTTAGTTTAGTGGAGATGGAGGCGTCATGCACCAATTATTCATTAGTGCTGTCTATATTATATCAGAATGGAAAGAGACATGCGCCAAAAGCAAGCACATAGAGTAGCTAATTAATTATTCTGGTTGTGGGCTAGGCACAGAAAACAGAAATTAGGCCCAAAATTCTGGGCATAAGATAATCCTCAATTATCTACTCCTTTTATTAATGTTGCCAACGTTGATTTTTTCTTTGACAAGAACATTTTCTTCTAGAACATTGGACCTGGAGCATTCCTTGTCCTTCCTTTTTTTTGTCTTTTTGGTGAATATGATGAAACAAGTATTAATGTCCATGCTGTCTCTTTTTATTTTTGTATGCGAGTGTAGCTGTTGTGTTTTGATATTTCCAATTATTGCAGCTGTATTGTATTCAATTCCTAACCAAGCTAAGCATTGTTCTTGCAGTTGGAGCAGATTTTGGACTACTGGCCATCCAGATATTTAAGCCATTAACAATGTAATCTCCAGCCTCTGTCTGCACCTGGTGCTCATATTTATTTGTCCATTCTTTTAACGTGTTCATATCTGTATGGCTGTGCGCTTCATCTTGGTGCAGAGGTTAAAATAATGAATGTACATCTGTGTGTTTAGGTTTAATTTGGCATTGTAGTGTATTATAATAATCATTTTAAGTCACTAAAAACATTATATTAAAAGATGCTCAAAGATAATATGTTATGTTGATATCTACTTATTACTTGAACAAGTTGCAAAACAGATATATTTGTTCAAACCATATGGAATGGAAGATGGGACAACAATCATTGAATGACAACTATTTACATGTAATTCGATTTACCCACTGACTAACAAACTTGCAATAAATTTGTCTCCAATCAATTGAAAAATAAACACAGCAGAAGTCTTAGAATATATTAGCTTTACTTTTATGATATATTACTCTTTCTGCATTTCCTTTCTTGCTAACTGTACTTCCCTTACAAAAAAGAGTGCTTTCTATCTAATTTATTTCCAGCACTCAGGGTGTGCAATTTTACCATTGGAACTAGGAAGATAACACACATGGAACTTAAGGACGACTTAATGATTCAAGTAATCTCTCTAGTTTAATCATCCAAGTAATCTGTAAGATTTGTTCTGATCCTGCTTGCTTAAGGGCTTATAATTTGGATGCAGTCAAACCATAGTCTGCAAGACTAAGGCGGCAGCTTGGGTAACATGATCAGGTACTAAATAATTGGCTAAACTAAAACCTACTTGCGTCACAAGGAGGATTGGTTCTGGTTGGCTGCAATTTGGTCTTCTTTTCCATGTGAGACATTCAAACCTTCCGCTGAAAGCTATCCGAATCTAATACTCAGTATATATTATCGGTTCGACGAACGGCGACAAATCCTGTTCCAGATAGGTTTCGGAGGATTGGCACACGATGTCCCATCTAACGTAGAGTTCTTATCTCCAAACCCTGATTAAGAAATGGAGCATCTTTCCTCCCCCGGAGTTAGAAAACCGAAGATTTCCTGTTCATGGGGCTGATCATAGGGGCATCGCCATTGTCGTCGATGTTGACGTGGTGAGACCTTTCTTGTGAAATGGCTACATCATTGACCTCATCTTTGTGGAAACTTTCCGACAAATCATTTTTTTAGTTTTTGTTTGTCTGAAGAAGAAAAAATCAGACCGTCCAACCTCCAGAAAGTTTCCTTCCAAGAACGCCCAGCATCTTATCAACAGCCTGTTCGTTGAATCTGATCTGTTCTGATCGACGGAGTCTCCGACAATTCTCGCAATATTAAGAAATAGATTACTTGGATACCTGAACAAGAGTTCAAGACTGGGTTTACTGAAGTGAGTAATAAGCACCTTAGGGCAAGCTTTACACAAGATTATGTCAACTAACTCATAATATATTGTTAAGTTATTCAGGTAGCTACACATGGAGCTGACATAAGGAGGACAATCCTGCCTGTACAAGTTTCCTAGCATGGTCTGTATGGAGAGGAACAAAATTCAGATTCCTGAGATTTTCAGGCTCAAGAATTTCTGAATATATATAAGTCTCCACTGTAATCCTTGGATATTCACCTCATGTTGGGGTCATATTCATCTTCAACAAGATTTCTTTTGCATCCGGTGCAAGCGAACACTTCATCCCTGTTCAGTATTCTGCACAATTCCGCAACATGGGTGCTTCTTGCAGATGGTACAGAAATGGGTGGTAACCATGTACAGTTTTTCAGATCACAGTTAGCTGCATCAGTTCATCTATTTCCTCAAATAAAAGCTGATCAAGGATCTCCGTCTCAATCTCGGCCGCAATGTTGCCACCATCCCTAGCTCCCCATTTGATGCCGCAGATGTCGTCCCCAACTAGTCTGCAGATGATTCGCCACATGCCGGTCGCAGCTGGGGTGATGGCCTCAGCATTGTTCACCGCTCTCCTGTCCCTCCTTTCCCTGCCTGAACAATTTGAGACACGACAGGTGCTTGCCGCATCGGGAGGCAGGCCGCCACCATGATCGTTGAAGGGGCATTGCAGAAGTTTTCTTCTTGAGCTTGGAGGTTGACTCGGCGTCGTCCGGATTTCTCCTCCATCTGTTACATGCAGTGACAATGCTGCCTTGTCAGTAAACATGAACAAAAATTAAGTAACATGGAGTGTGGACATTTCTTTTCTTTCCAGTGTCCCAAATGAGTTTGATGACCGAGTCAAAGTGACTAGTATTATCTACAGTATGTTACAATTAGAGAGCTGGCAATAGAGCTTGTGCAGTTTGCAGAGTGGAGAGGGACAAGTAAGAAGCTCAGAACACTAGCTAAGACTTTTTGTACAGCTAGTACACTTCCATAACCAAGCTTTAGGCATGGACCACACAGTTGTCCTTGTTGAAACTATTGATGCCCAAAATTGAAAAGAAATACTTTTCCAGGGCAATTAGTTTATAATTAGCATATAAACTCTCAGAAACGATCACTGTCATTCTCATGAAGTTAGCAGTACAGTCATCTGATCTTTAGTACCCGGAGTAGTTTTCACCTTTTTTTCTTCTCTGCAGTAGGTTATCTTTTTGTAAGATTCATCCCACTGCAATTTTTAACTGTTCCCTCTCTTTCTTTTTTGTCCTCTGAAGATGATTTTCCTTTCAAAAGATGAACTCCACTCCCTAACTTAGATCCAAGATTCAGTGAGCCCGCGCAGTGACCAACTGAAGAAAGCCCTAATGGGCAGGATGTGAGCAGGACGATCCTGAGCTAGTTGAGCACTTCTGTGCTTGCTCCATTTATTCCATGGAATGGTAGACGGAGTTCTTATATATTTTCTCGGTCTCCGAAATGAGTTTGATGACAAGTCAAAATGACTATTAGCTACTGTAAGTTCTAGAGGTCTCTGACTCTCTGTGTTGTGTTGCAATCAAGAGCTGTTACAAGAGCTTGTGCAGTTTTCAGAGTGGACAGGGACAAGTGATTACGGCATACAAGAAAACTTGCTTTCAGACCTGAGACAATGTTATAAAAAAGAAACATGAACTAGCCTGAAGACTGTTTTTTTGGTTCTGTCCATCTCTGTCTTTTGTCGCTGCAGTTTTAGGTGATTGTTGTGAATCAATAGCCAGATTCTTGATTTCAGACAAAAAACATGTCATCTGTTAACTTCCATTTGTGCCTGTGCAATGCGGTACATTTTGGAAAATCAAGAACTTTTTAACGATACAGTTTTGTTGGACGTTAAGCTGGTGGCTGATCTTAAAGACAGTTTCGTTGGACGTTAAGCTGGTCCGCTGAAACTATCTCCAGCCAGCAGTGGTCCTGGGCTTAGTTTGCGTTTCTTTGCTGCGTGTTGGGAAATATTGCGAGCAGTTGCTTTAAGCTTTCTGTAACTTTGAACTCTGTAACCAGGTTTTCATTTTAAATGGAACTGGGAGTGGTTTGGGCTCCTGATGATCCAAAAAAAGAGATGAAGTTTCAGAAGCTTGGATTACGCCCTCTTTGTTTGGTCAGAGCACTGGGTTGGACAATGAAATATGTTACTTGCATAACCAAGATTTAGACATAGACCACAAAATTGTCCTTGATGCACCAAACTGATTTTTTTTCCTGAGTATATACTAGATGCAATGGCTCTCAGCTGTTGTCTTATCTGCAAAGTTGTCCTGAAGTAGGGGTGGACACAAAGCTCGAGGCTCGAGGCTCGGCTCGGGCTCGACAAGGCTTGGCTCGGGCTCGGCTCGGCTCGAAGGCCGGACAAGCCAAGCCTAAACCTTCCGGGCAAGGCTCAAGGCTCGACAAGCCGGCTCGATGAAGCTCGCAAGCCGGCTCGAAGGCTCGATGGAATATAAAAATTTGACATTACCTTTTCTAAAAATGTAAGAACTCACAATTATAATCAACAATAGAGCATGAATATCCATAACATAGCCTATAAAGTTTCACAAACAATAACAATCTATGTCTTCAGATATGAGTTCTACATCAGTTCCCAACAATAACAATCTATGTCTTCAGATCACACCAATGCCATATGAGATATATGAGTTATACACGCATTCAGTAATCAGGTGTTCAATATAGTGCTCTTCCATAATCATTTGTAGACGACACTACAGCCACCTCCTACAACTGATCTTCTATTTCGTTGTCTGTATAAATACATAAAGTTAATGCAACAATTCACAATAATAATCGAAAGTAGAGCATGAGTGAAGAGAGCAGATTTCGTTTTGCACTCGTTTTGCAATACAAAACTCCAAATAATTTGGATCTGACTATGTACGTTTTCAAATCTCCAATACAAAACCGGGAGAATTATTATTTAGACTCGTTTTGCAAGATTTGTTGTTGTATAGAAAGTTTCAGCAATCAAATACACTGAATAAGCAACAGTTGGTCTATTTAGTTTCAGATTTGTTGCTGTACAAAAAAATTCCAGCACTGAAATACACCAAAGGCCGAGCAGAGATATGGTTTTGGAATTCAAGGTATTGTTGTACGCAACTCCTGCCCGTTCTGCGGATGCTTCTTGCCCTGCCCTTGCACCTTCTGCAGACTGCAGATGTGCCAGCGACCCTGCACTCTCTCTGTAGGTTGCATCTTCGGAGAAAGAGAGAAGCAGTAATTCAGCCGGAGACAAGTGATGGCCGAGGAGTAAAGCAGCTGGTGCGGTCTATGCTGGAGCTTGGAGGAGAGGAGCAGCTGGATCCCGGAGTGCCAATCGGTGGTGGACGACCGGAAGTCTCGAGAAGACACAAATCGGGCGGCCGCGGAGACGAACGGGGCCTTGCGCGCCTCAGCGGTAACTAGTCCGGGACAGGAAGGAGCACGGGGTAGAGGGGATTCCATGGGAGAGCTGGGCGGCGGCCGGCGACGGCGACGGCGCCAGAGAGCTCGCGAGCGTGAGGGATCGAGGGACGCGTTTCCGCGACGGAGTGTTCGGCTGGGCTGTTTAGTTGGTCTCCTGTGGCGGCCGGCTCGCGAGCCGTCTGAGCCGAGCCTCGAGCCCACCGAGCCGAGCCACGAGCCCACTTTTCAGGTTTATTTGTGTACCAAGCCGAGCCAGGCTCGGCTCGAGTTTTGTCGAGCCTAACCGAGCCGAGCCTCGAGCCGGCTCGGCTCGATTCCACCCCTGGACCTGAAGCTTGCAGTGCATCCACCTGAATTTTTCGAGTTACAGATTATAAATGCTGATTGCAATTCAGCTGTCTCTTTCTTTTTGCATGTATGTAGGTTTATTTGCATCTAGCTATCTCAGTGATTTTACAATCGGCTCCAGAGCTTGTGCAGTTTGAAAGTGTTGAGTGTTGAGAGGGACAAGTGTTTCAGAAGCTCAGAACACTAGCTAAGACTTTTGAACAGTCAGTACGTTTGCATAACTATGCTTCAGACAAGCACCACACAATTTTGCTCAGTGAAACTGTTGGTAACCGAAATCAAGTAGTAATACTTTTCGCGGATCATTAGTTGATTATTAGTACTCTCAGCAACAGTCACTTCTTCTTGATGCCTTGTTTGCAAACAGGGGAGGCAATGAGCTGTTGCTCTCATGAAGTTAGTACTTAGCTCTCTGTGGTGGTTTTTTTTTTTCTAACTTTCTGTAGTGGTTTTCCTTTTCTGAAGGTGAATTCCACTCTGATTTTAATTGCTCTCTGTGTCTTTTTTGCACTGAAGGTGTTTTTTGTTTGTTCAGAAAGTGCGTTTCCTTATTCTGAAGATGAACTGTTAACTGGAAATTCAGACGTCATTTTCCCCTGTAGTTGAACCCCACCCCAATTTTAAAATTTGATAGTTTGCTTGACAGGACTTTGCTAGTCGAGTGAGCTTGTGCAGTGAGCGAGACAGAAGAAAGCATTAATGTGCTGCAGGGAGTGAGCAGGGCGAACCTGAGCTAGTCGAGCAGTGCTCTGCTTGCTCCACTTCCTCGATGGAAGACGACGAAGTGGTAGTGGTGGTCGAAGACTCCTCGTGCGCATCTCCGGCCTCTAGCACCGACACCGGGCTCGAGTTCTGCAGGCCGCAGTCCTCCTCCGCTTTCCTCCTGCTCCGGCCAGGCTCCCCGTGCCGCCGCCTCCGGTGCTCCCGCCTCTGTTTCCTCCCTGCGTTGACTGCCTCGTGGCCGTCGCCGTCGCCTGCGTCGTCGGGGCTGAAGCTGAGGAGCAAGAACTCGTCGTTCTCCCGCCTGAGGTACGTGGGCCTGTCCGTGAAGGACGCCGACGTCGTCCTCGCCACCCTCGACCGCGGCGAGCCGCACGGCGTGGGCGGCGGCGGCGACAGGCCCTCCGCGGAGCTCGCCGACCGGCTCCGCCTCAGCGTCGGCGGCGGCGTCGGCATTGCGTCGAGGCCCATGAGCCTGGCCACAATGCAGGGGCTCCTCGCCGGCGACGCCCCTTCCTCCATCTTCTCCCTGAGCGCCGCCGCGGCACCGTCGTCGTCACCGCGCGGCTGGGCATTGCCTGTGCCGCCGCGGGCGGAGTGCGCACAGAGGAGACGGCGCAGGATGTCGAGCGCGAAGGAGGAGTGCGCGAGCTTCGCCATGGGAGCGAGTGGCAGTACACGGACGACTCAAGGCTTTGTCCGGCAGGGCATTGGGTCAAGAGGAGGGGGAATGTTGGTTGTCGGTTTTGAACTGAGAGAGGAGGGAAGGGAAGAAGAAGGAAATGGGAAGCTGCCAATGGAATGGAAAGCTAGTACCTGAGCTGAGAGAGCATCGGGGACCGGATTAATGGAAGCTTTGAGTTCAGTGTCAGTACTCGGAGTAGTACTGTTTTGTAGGATCTTGAAACGTAGGAAAAGGAATAGGAATAGGAATTGGGTAGGAATACAAGTGGAAAACTGCAAAGGAAAACTTCCTCCAAAGGAAAGAAAAAATGAGGTTGGACTGAATTGTTTCCTATGGGTGTTTTGCATAGGAATCTGGCTGCACAGGAAAAATTCCTTCAGATTTCCTTCGGTGTGTTCCTATGAATCAAACGCTGCTACAGTACAATTTCCTATAGGAACATGAATCCCACACTTTTCCTACAGGATTCCTACAAATCAAAGGAGGCCTTACTTGCTCCGCTACGTACGCCTTTTACTTTTACTTGTCGTAACTACTTTTGTGTAACGGGAAAGGTTGCAGGTGACAAATAGAAGAAGGCTACTGTACCGTCTTAGAGCATGTCTAGTAGAACCCTCAAACCCTCATAGCAGTTTTACATGTTGGAAATAGCAGTTTTTGTGCACTTTTACGGGTTGAAAAACAGGGGCAAAGACTAGAACCCTTAAACCCAACCCTTATAACGGAATATTCCGTTATAAGGGTTGGGTTTAAGGGTTCTAGCCTTTGCCTCAACCCCAACCTGTAAACCTGTCACATATTCATCACAATATGTCACAAAAACACAATGAACCATCAAACATACTACAAAATAACAATCATGGATGCACCATTACCAAAAACTTACACCTCGGCGCCATCTTCTAGGCCACTCCACTACCATCAAACCGCACCATCATGCGAGTTGTCGACGCCGCCATCGCTCATGGGAGTGTCAACTCGAAAGGTAGAGGAGGACCCTCGGAACATCCTCTTCCTCTCCGCGATGTCCTCCTTGCACTCCTTCCACCACTGCAGCTGATCTTCATCCATGTCCTTCTTGGACATCATCATGTGCTCCTTCTCTTCCATCATGAGCTCTTTCCATACCTTGGCTTCTTTCACCTTGACCATCCTCTCATCCAAGTCGGCCTTGCGCTTTGCCTCCTCACGCTTTGCTTCAATGTGTGCAAGCTTGACCACCTTCTTTTGCTCGGTGATGAGAAGCTTTGTCTCCAACGTCTTGGTTGTCAAAGCCTCTCTTGCCTTCATCATATGGTCCATCTTCTCCCTTAGGCTAGACGCCTCTCCTTCCATCTTCACCCTAAGCTTGGCCTTCTTGCATCCCTCAGGCTTGTTCAAGTTCCTCTCCGGCTCCTCCGGATCATCCATGTCATACATATCCTTCTTCTTCGGTGCGGTTTCTTGATCCCTCAACTTCCACTTGTCATATGTTTGAAGAATTGACCAAACATGCTTGAATGGGAAAGGTTTGCCCTTGGAAGCGGCCATCTCCTTGTACCTCAAGCCGGCGATGGTCTCCTACAAACCAAACAACACACATGAGAAACCAATTGAAACACACATGAGAAACAAATTGAAAGTAAGGTTTGCAAACTTACATAGTCACTCTCCACGGTGCCACTAGGCGGCGCATCCATCACTTGATCCATGGCCGCACTCCAACGCGAACAAGCCGGCTTCATCAAGTCCCACCGGCCTTGAAGCGACCGGAATGAGCGAGAGGCGAACCCACTCCTCTTCGGCTTCATCTTGAGATGGGCGTCCTCGATGCGCTGCCAATACCGCCTTGCGGTTTGGTCGTTACCGGTGCCCGCATCCATCCCCACCGACGCCCATGCTCGAACCAAGAGCACATCTTCCGCTTCGGTGTAGTTCGACGAGCAGACGACGGGGCGAGCAACGGCGGCGAACGCCTCCTCTATCTCAGTGATATCCTCCTCTTCATCATCATCCTCCCCTTCCTCCTCCGCATCATCTCCTCCCTCTAGATCATCATCAACCCTGTAGGGATCGACCGGTGGAGGGCCAATGTTCACCTCCGCTTCATTGAGCATGTCCATGAACGATGTGGACGGGGTGGCCATTTCATCGAGCACCTCCGGGCCGGCGGCGACGGGCACGGCGGCGGCGGCCACATCCTTCTTCTTCGGCGCCCTACGCTTTGGTTGCGCCTTCCTCGCGTCCGGGGAGGACGCCTTCACCTTCGCCGCTGCAGCACGCGGCCCACCCGAGGCCACCTTGGCCCGGGCCCGAGGTGCGGCCGCGACGGCCAGGGCGGGCGGTGCGGGCGGAGGCTGGGCGGCCGGGGCGAGGGCGGCGGCCGCGGACGCGACGAGGTGCGTCCCCGCGCGCCTCCGCTTGGCGCCGGCGCCGACGAGGTGCGTCGCCGCCACCACGGCCGCGACGGAAGGGGAGGCGGAGGCGGACGGGGCGGCCATGGCGGGAGCGGCCGGGGTCGGGGACGGGGCGGGGACGGGCGCGGCGGGGGTTGGGGACGGGAGGGGCCGGGGCGGCCGCGGCCTCGCCGGGGACGGCGGCCATGGAGGGTGGCGGCGGTTGGGATTTTTCCCTCCCGCGCGTGGGGAGAGGATGGATCCGGGTTGGCAAGGGTTGACCCCTCCAACCTGTGTTTCTACAGGCCAGCAGGAGGTTCCCAGGTTCGCCCTGTAAAAAAATTTAGCGTTTTACAGTTTTAGGGGTTCTAGTCTTTGTGTTTTTTTCGTTTCAGCCCGTAAAAAAACGGTTAAATTTACAGGTTTGGGGATTTAAGGGCTCTACTAGAGATGCTCTTAGTTTCACCGCCATTGGCCGTAGCTGCCAACCGCCGTTTCAAAGGTGGCCGCCATGAATGAGCCGGTTCATGTATGTTACCTGAAATTTCAAAACCATGCATGCCTACATGTTCCACCACATGTGTGGTGTTCTCGTGACGAAACAAATGTGTGAGACCATAAATTCAAATTTTCGAAACGCTAGAGAAGGATTAAGTGAGGCTAATCAAGCTTTTTCGGGTCCCTTTAGTAGGGCAAGGAGACAAGCGTAGTACGTCCAGATAAAGAACGGTCGAAGGAGCAGGTGTGAAACGGGTAGGACGTTGCGGCGGCCGGGCGGGCGGGCTCTGCGTTTGAAACGGGAGTATACTATACACGTCACACGAGCGACGGAAAAAAAAGGATGGGAAGGCTGTTACGGGGCTTGACGAAAGCTGGCCCGCGCGGCCTGGTCAGGGCCCCTGCGGGACAGCGTCAGCAGGCCCGACCTCGGGGCACGGGCCCGGCGCGGGTTCGGCGCAGCTTCTTTGTTGGATTGGATAGTGCAGGCCTCGTCTGACTCGAGCCTGTCTCTCTGATGAACAGCGCCTCTCGCACTGGCTGCTGCTGCCGTCACGTCTCGCACCGGATGCACCCGCGCGCGTCGGTCTTTATTAATTGCACCGACGGCGTATCCTGCAAGTACTGTGTTACCGCTAGCCCAGAAGCACGTAGGCCGTGTTTGGTTACTCACGGTTATCAGGAACACGGTGCTTCATGTGATTTTCGGTTTGTTTGGTTTCCTGACCCGTGCACGAGCATGAACATTAAATCACTCAGAGCAGGCCCACTAGGAACGCTCGATTCGGCCGTTTCCAGCGAGCCACCACCGCAAGGCAAAATGGCGAATCCTGGAGCCGTGCTCGTGCAGCCTTGGAGATGGCGCGCGCACGCGAAATGGTGGCGAGAGAAATTTCGCTCACCGCCCTGCTTTTCGCTCGCATGTTTCACCTCTCTCCTCTCACCGCCCAGCCTCCCGTAACCATTTCCCCCTTTTTCGAGCTCTCCGTCGGAGACGAAGTTTCATCGACGATGACCAGGTAAGCGGCGCCACATTCTACTCCGGTCGGCGGTGGTCGCCGGCTGGCGGCGGAGTGCTTCTCCCTCTATCTCGGCGAGCAGACAGCGGTCGTCCACGCTACGATGTCGGTAAGCACACTACAACCCTAGATCTTATAGCTTAGATCTGTGCTTAGGTCTTGTAGCTTAGATCTGTGCATGATGTAGTACAACCCTAGATTTTGTGTTACCATGCCGTAGATAACAGGGTCTTGTAGCTTAGTTGTGTTTTATCAGCGCATCTTCGGATGATGTTCTTGTGGTAGCTTAATTGCGGTCAGAACCATTAGTCATGCACTTGTTTTGGTCCTCACCGTTGTAGGACATGATTGTCGACGAGTTTAGCCAGTCTCTGCTCGAGGGGGAGAGCCAGCTCGTTCTCTCTCTCTTGTCCCGGACTCTCAGATTGAGGAGGTGCCGGATTCACACGATCTAGAGATGTACCAGGTGCCTAGGATGGTTTTCACAGGCTCACAGCTGGTCACGCCTACTCTGGAGCGGAGAAAGCTAGAAGGCCAACTGCTGGCAAGGACAAGAAGAGCAAGATGGGGACGACCATGAAATGGCCTCCATTTTTGTCCACCTTCGTGTTGAACAAGATGTGCGCAAGAACGGAGCTGGAACGGACGGATGTCCTATGTACGCGATGTTCTTTTATGGATCGGCAGAATCCAATTAGAGTATACGCCTTCATTGTTCAAAATCAAAATTTAAAATTGTCAAAAAAATAATTGAAACACAAATCGGGTGTACATCCCAACGTTTTATGCTCTCACACAAAATTTCATGACAAAATACATTTTCTTGTGGCATGTGTCAAAAAGACAAAAAATGTCGAGTGATAGATTATTTTTGTCTTTTTTAGCCAAGTCACAAAAATGCCTTGTTTTCACAAAATTTGTGCGTGAACTTCGGATGTATGGCCGAATTTTTTTTGTCATTTCAATATTTTTTATTATTATGGGAATACCTAGTCCTACGAGCTTAAACATTGCCTTTGTTTATTGGCAGAAATCCATTGGTCTCATAAATCAACATTCATAAGAGATTATACCCAATCTTAAGGTAGAATTGACGCAACCCCACAACTAATAATTTAGCATTCGTAAGAGATTATACCCAATCTCTGCATAGGTAGAACTGACACAACCGCGCAAACAAAAGGGAAAACATGATAAGCCTAATATATTTTCTTCCAAGAAAACATGCGAAAACTCAATCTCCACCCCAGGCCACTCGGGCTTGTCGGTTTCATCTAGAAACATGCGTCATACCTATGAGGGAAGTGGTAATAATGGAGTAGTAAGCTTTTGCCTAAGGAGATATCTCCTTTGCTTCTTCTTGAGAGATCAATCCACCGAGAAGAAGTGCATTTTGTGTCTCATCATAATATTAACTGGTATGGGTGACCTCTCATTCTCTTATCCCATATAATTTTTAGCCTGTAAATGGCAACACCAGAGTAATATATATGATAAACAATGAAGCATGCCAAAATTAATGCTTAGTACATTCAATATTGAACTAACACTACAAGGAAACAGCCAATCACCGGCGTGGCGATTTTCGGATCACCGGCGAGAAACGGCCACGCCGGTAACTTCACGCTAGTGCTATGTGAGATCACCGGCGAGTGCGAACACTAGTACAAAACGACACATCGGATACCCCTCTATGGAAACGGCAGCAAAAAGGCGACGGTAAAACGACACTGTGCGTGGAAAATAAGAGTCCGCGCCCACGAATCGCGACACATCGGAAACGGTCAAAATAAATGACTGTTGCCAATAACCATTGGCAACGGTTGTTCTTAATGTCTGTTTGCGATGTGAGCCACTATAGCAACGGACATATAAATTGAACCGTTTGCAATATTAAGTGGGTCCAGTCCATTGGGCTCGTGAGTATATAAACACCCACCAGCCACGCCCTACCCTAGCTTCGATCCCTCTCCAGCGCCGCCTCCCTCTCCCTTCCCTTCTTCTTATCCACAAGCCACCGCGAGAACAACTGCGGAAAACCTTCCCCACCGCCGCCATGGAACAGCGCCTCGCACTGGCTGCTGCTGCTGCCGTCTTTATTAATTGCACCGACGCCGTATCCTGGAAGTACTGTGCTACTACTGCTACGAGGCATGCATAGAACGGAGCTGGAACGGACGGATGAAGTATGTACGCGATGTTCTTTTATGGATCGGCAGAAATCCATTTCGAGTATACGCTTTTCACTGTTCAAAATCACATTTTATAATTGTCAACAAATAACTGAAAACAAATCGGGTCTACATCCCAACGTTTTATGGTCACACACGAAATTTCATGACAAAAGACATTTTTTTGTGGCATGTGTCAAAAATATGTCGAGTGATAAGTCATTTTTGTGTTTTTTAGCCAAGTCACAAATATGACCGATTTTTTTGTCGGTTTTTTTTTATTATTACTATGGGAGTATCTAGTCCTACGAGCTAAAACATCGCCTTTGTTTATTGGCAGAAATCCATTGGTCTCATAAGTCAGCATTCATAAGAGATCATACCAAATCTTTGCATAGGTAGAATTGACGCAACCCCACAACTCATATTTTAGCATTGATAAGAGATTATACCCAATCTCTACATAGGTAGAGTTGACACAACCGCACAAACAAAAGGGAAAACATGACAAGCCTAATATCTTTGCATCCAGGAAAACATGTGAAAACTCAACCTCAACCCCAGACCACTTGAGCTTGTCGGTTTCATCTACGTCGTACCTATGAGGGAAGCGGTAATGGAGTGGTAAGATTTTGCCTAAGGAGATATCTCCTTTGCTGCTTCTTGAGAGACCAATCAACCGAGAAGCAGTGCATTTTTTGTATCATCATAATACTAACGGCGCGGGTGACATCTCATTCTCTTATCCATACAAATTTTAACCTATAAATGGCAACGCGAGATTAATATATATGATAAACAATGAAGCACGCCAAAATTAATACTTGGTATATTCAATGTTGAAACTAAGCAAAGAAAACATATTACTCCCTCAATATAATACTTGTCATCCTCACATTTATCACTCGTAAAAAAGAGGACAGGTGATCTAAATTACAAAAACCGAAATATCACAATACAGAAGATCTACACTACAGAGGCAAGAGACCTAACTCGATTACACAATTTACACAGTGGAACAACGATTTTGTGAAACAAATTTCAAAGTTAGAATGAACTCCTGCATGGAGATTTGATCTTTAGCGCCATATCCTGAGATCATTTGCATCTTTCACGTTAATGTCAAAATGAAGATAACGGGTGCATAGCCTACAATAACTCAAGAGGTTTAGACAGAGCAGACCAACGAGCTTCACCCTTAGCTATTTTATATATGCATTCTTGATCAAAGAAATCATAATCAAATATTTGGACCCTATTGCGGTGTATGTTTACTAATGGCAAAAAAACTACTTACTTTGAAGATGCTAAAACAAAGCATGAACTCTTTCTTGAGCATTAACACCATAAATTTAGAAACATAAGCACTGAATTTCGACATGGAAATGTCAGGGTGATGGTTGGGATAACATACGACTCATCCAACTTGTTTCCGGGTGCATCCAACAGAGCAAAACGATGCTTCTTATCGATTGACCATGAAATCACTGGACTTGGCCAAAACCAGAGGTAATACTCTTAAAAATTAGCACTAGAAACTAGGTACTGCCCTCCGGTATATTTGGCATATGCGAGCTACCAAGATTGTCCAATGAATACCTCCTAGAAAACCAGTCATCTAGTAGAAGAAACAACTGAAATTAACCTAACAATTCAAATAAGAGGTCGCAATCTGACAACTAAACTAGACCTACATTCAAGTAACACGTCTCCTTGTTGCCTAGACGTTGACATATCTAAAAGTTGTTTGATAATTCTGCCATAAATACAAGTGTCATTATAATGCCACCATAAAATAGGGTTGTTCCGACTAAATCTTATACAATATACATACATGCCTCATAAAGGCCCGCTCCAACTAAATGTTGGACATGTTGCAAGTTACAGTAAATAGTTATCCTAAACTTTTATTTTTTTAATGTTTTAAATCATATTATGCTTTTAACAAATATATGTCTTATATAGTTCAATTAACATTGTTAACCATGCAATATTTTCCAAATTGTTTTCCATTAGAAAGTTTCAATGTATATCATGTAAACTATATGTGAGTTGCGCAAGATTTTTTTCCTTT
This sequence comes from Poa pratensis, assembly GCA_947311845.1. NCBI lineage: Eukaryota > Viridiplantae > Streptophyta > Magnoliopsida > Poales > Poaceae > Poa > Poa pratensis. Next base: position 77,378,179 of record CAMZMU010000037.1, on the reverse strand, counting down.
CTGAGATATTAAATTTTAGAATATGCAAAACTACCTTAAATGTGGAAAAAAAAGACAAACAAATGCCTCCTTCATTTTTCACAATTGATGAATTATATAATGTGTATGTATATTATTATGTGAATTCCCTTCTTTATTTTATATTATTGAATATATTGGTAAATATTTTCAAAGTTCATAGGTTACCAAATATCTTAATAGGGGGTCCAGTACATGGTTATGTAAGCAAATAGTAGAAAAATCTAGAGTATAAGTTGAACAGTTGACATGACCATGCTTCTCTGTATCACGTACACATGGTGTATACAAATGCTCGTGCTAGTTTCAAATAGGGAAGTTGGTGAAGGCCACACCTCTTGTTGGGGATATACCAAGTGGGGGTATCCTTGACATGGATCAATCCGGCTTGGGGAGGGGGCCTGACATTAGCGGCCCAGCAAGCTAACGACAAGGAAGATGGCGGCCGGCAAGGGAGAAGGTTCTAGACGAAGCCCACTAGGCCCACGAGACCAAGATGGAAGGCGGCAACTCTGCTGATTAGGGATAGGACTCTATTTACTTGTCGGTTAAGTCTTTTCTTGTAAGCCCTAGGTCTGGCCGCCTTTATAAGCCAGCCTACGGGCAGCCTTTAGGGCAACACATGGACAATCCAACACGCTCATTGTAACCTGTAACACGGCTATTGCCATTATAGTGACTTATAGCAGCACGTAGGATCTCACCACCCCTGCGAGATCTGAAGCTGGGTAAACCGCTGTGTACAATCTCGACCCGGACGACACCACCTTCTACCCCCTCGGTTCACCTTCGGCTAGTAGGACCCCGTCTCCTATCCAAGATGTCGATACGACGAGAGTTGGCGCCCACCGTGGGGCTGAAGGCGACTGCGTCACGTTCCGTGCGAGATCCTTCATCGTCATTGACAAGATCACATCTAGCCGGATCATCGTCTCCAGCGCGATCACCATCATCGCCTCCATGGCACGGTAGAAATGCTATCATGACATCGCTCCATCTCTCCTTGAGTTCAAACTGTCGTGGACCAGGGGTGACATGGACACGACAAATATTGCCTTAACTAGTCAAATTGACAAGACCTCGCCTGGAAGATTCCTGACAGGAGGTCAGGCCATCTTTCCCATGTGTTGGTCGAAGGCGGCGTCACTCCGGCTTTATTTAGACGGATTGCCGCCTACCTTTTTACTTCGGAATGCTTCAAGCTCTTCAGCCGCCTAAATTCAAGAAACAAGACGGACATCGCTCAAGATGAAGACGGCAACTGGAGAACTTAAACCTTTCCGGGGCCTAATGTCGGGGATATACCAAGTGGGGGTATCCTTGACATGGATCAATCCGGCTTGGTGGAGGGGGCCTGACATTAGCGGCCCAGCAAGCTGACGACAAGAAAGATGGCGACCGGCAAGGGAGAAGGTTCTAGACGAAGCCCACCAGGCCCACGAGACCAAGATGGAAGGCGGCATAGCCGGCGTCTTCACCTTCCACGAGACACCTTCCTGGGTGCAGCCTTTCCTCGACTACCTCGCCAATGACACGCTTCCAAAGGAGGAGGTGCTCGCACGACAAATCTTGCGTCGCTCCAAGGTGTCACATCCCAAATTTTGGAACTAAGAAAAACTTAGTTTTACAAGACCCAAAATTCAGAACCAACAAAAACTTTTTGAAATACTTCACTAATGATTGTGCTTTCCTTTCTATTGCTCTGTTTGACCTTGTGTGACTTGTTTAAGTTGGTTGACTAGTAAATATTAACCTAAGAACCTAACCTAAGTAAAAATATATATTAAACTTTGGTGATCATGTCGTGACAAGAAAATATTCCATATATCTTCTCCACTCTTATTTTGGCCAAGTCCTTTTCAATGATGCTTTAGTTTTATTAACTACCCAAAAGCCTAGGATTCAAGAAAGAAAAGTATTTCCAAAATTACATGTTTATAAACTATGGAGATCTATATAATATCTCCTACCTATTTTCAATCTTGCTAGTTTTCAAAGTATTTACAACTCTTATGTTAAAACCCTGGTTTCACTTCTTTAGAAATAATGCATGTGGTAAATATTAACCCATATGTTTTCTACTATCTAAGCCTTTTGAAAACTATAAGATTTTGTGTGGTGGATCTCTCAGCATCTTATTGTCATGTGTGATCACCATACCACTTAAATCATATTAAGGGTTTTGGAGGTTGTTGATTGCTTTTGGTTTGTGTTTGATCATCATCTCCCCAACTGTTTGAGTGTTCTGATGTGCTTGGGATGTTGAATTGCTTGTTTGATTTTGGCTTAGTGAATGCTTTGACTTGTGTGACTTGCTTGTGTGTATTATTATCTGAACCTAAGCAATGTGAGTTCACACTTGCAAATTCATCCTAGTTAGAAATTACTTGTGTGGGGAGAGCATAAAACTACTCTTATTATCCTTCTTAGGCTTGAAGCCTATGTTTCCTTATTTATGAACCAAAAGCCTAATTCCAAAGTTTTACAAGAAATGATAAATATTATTTGTCAAATGGTTTTACAAAAGAAAATAATAAAAGAAAGGGTTTCATGAGAGAGAGAACAGCCCAGCCAGGCCATTTTCGGCCCAAAGCCCACCTAAGCTGAAAACCTAGGGTTTGCCCCTGAAAACTTATACCTCCACCCCCCGCGTCTTGCAGCCGTCTCCCTGTCCTTTTTGTTTTTGCGTTTGGGTCCTCCCACCAACTCTTTGTTCCTTTTCTTTCACGTTTTGGTCCCTGGACCTTATCCACTCCCACCAACCTTATCCTCTTCTTCCTCTCAGCCACAGAACACACACACGAACGCAACGCACACACGCACCCGAGCTCGACCCGCACCCCGTCCTCCTCCACCCTCGCTCCCCTGCCACACCGCTCCCGTGCCCGGCGCCCCTGCTCCACACCCTCTCCTCTGTCCCCAGCGCCGCCGCCCGGCCGCCGGCTCCGCCCTGCTCCGGCACCCCGGCCCCCTTTTCCTCTCCTCCCTCGCTCCGGACCGCCGCCGGCCGCGCCTCCATCTCGCGCCGTCTTTTCCTCTCCTTCCTCGACCGGGCGCACCCCGACGCCCCACTCCTCTTCATCCGGCCGCGCGCCGCCCCGACGCACCCCGGCCGACCGCGGCCTCCTCTCCTCGACACCGTGCCTGGCCGCGCCTCCTCCACCTCGCCCCGGCCAAGGCACGGCCGCGTTTGGTCGTCGCCTCCCCTGCTGCCGTCGCTCTCCTCCAACAACGGCCTCCCGTGCCTCCTCCGACCATGGTGCCGCCGTCCTCCTCCCGTGCTCGGCCATCTCGCCGCCTCCGGCTCGCTGAGGTCGCCGCTCCGGCCGCTTTTTGCTCCTGGCCGCCAAGTGTTTGTCGAAATGCCCGCAAGACCCGGCGCCCCGTCTTCATCCGACGGTTGCCTCTCCGGCGTTTGCCTCCGTCCGAAGCACTGCCCTGTCCATGTTGCCGTGTCTTCCCGGTATTCACGTGTTGTTGACGGGTTGCTAGGTTCGTCAGTGTCCGGGTTGCCGAGTAAGCCCGTGCGTCTTCTTTCCGATGTCCGTGTTGTCGTGCTCACGCCTGCACTTTCCGGTGCTCGTGTCCGTGTGCATCGCATTCCTCCCAGTGCCCGTGTTGCCGTGTTCCTCCGTGTTTGTGACCCGACAAGATCGACGCCGTGTACCCCGACCGTCGACAAGACCGTCACCGCCCCATGTACCCCGACCGCCGACAAGACCGACTGCCGTGGATACCCCCAAGTCCGACTCAATGGCCCGTGTGTCGTGCCCCAGACAACGACGACCCGATTACGACTACTTCGACTACTTGCACGTCACCGACAAACACTGATGTTCCGGTTCGGCGACGACTACTTCAACGACGTCGACTACTTCCACTTCAGACCGAAGTTGCCGGCTTTGAACCCGAAGTTCTTCGACGTGTGAACCCGAACCCAAACCCTAGACCGATATGCCTATTTTATAGATGCCATCCATGCTCATGTTTGCATCATACTTCTTGCTTAGTGATGTTTTGCATAATCATCTAAATAGCTAAATATGGAATTGTGAGGATTTGACTAACTAGTCAAATCCATTCCATTTAATTTGCGGTAGATCTATGCGTGCAAATATTTTGATATAAAATTTGTAGAGTTTCTATGTGTTTTCTTAAACAGGTAGAACTTGTTTGCAAAAAAATATTTTTAAATGATGTCTAGATTAAATCTTGTAAAAAGTATCTTTTTCACTAAATATTTAATATCTAGAGTTTTACACATCCAAATATTTCATACTAAAATTCTATGGATAGCCTGAAGTAATACCTTTCTAGATGTGTTAGTCTTGTGTGCAAATGAAGTTTAAAACATAAGTTCCATTGTTTTTACTAAAATCACCAGAGGACACTTTGGTGAACTTTGTAGATCTCTATGGGATGCTTTTTGGAGCAAATCTAATTTTGCTAGATTCCTAGTGTTTCACTTTATCATATCCTAGCTTGGTGTAATGTTTTAACTTACAAAGATTATTTGGTGACTTAACTTTTGTCCGAAGTATTTCCTGTTTAGGGAAAAATGTTTGTTAGGTACCTTTAATAGAGGATGTCTTGGTGCTCTATGTTTTTAGCATGTGTTTGGTGTTATACTCCTGCTAGTATAATGCCCTTGTGATGTTGTCTGGGTAAATTGGCTTGTTAAGTAAACTGTTTTGTTAGTATAGAGTTAAACATGTGGTTATGTGTTGTTTTGCTTGTTTGGATTAATTACTTGTTAGCATCTAGCTAAGTGTGGTGATTGTTGTTAAGTGTTTGTTTTTAGTTTAACTTGTATCTTTTATTTATGATTGTTGTAGCTTTATTAAATAAATTGTTCTAAGCTTGTTATTAAGGTAGTTTTCCTTGAGGTGTCCTTAGAGTAGCTTTTAGTTTGTTGCTTGATTGAATTAGTGCTATGTTTGTGGTTTGATTACTCGTTGTATATCCCTTGTGGTTTTGGTTTGCTTATTGAGTGTTGTTTTGTTTTCATTTCCGCGACGCTAGATAATAACGCTACCGGAGTGGTATTTGGAGAGGATTTATTGAAGACGGATGGGAGTTTATTTTTTTGATCAGTGACAAGAAGTCCAGGAACATTATGCTGAAATCAGGCAAGCTACTTCTCTGAGCTTGCATCTATATACATCTATTTTGGTTCACATGTTTTACTTATAAAGAGCATAAGTGATTTATGTGGTGTTTGTCACTAAAGCCATGATTTTGAAAACTCTTTTTTCAAAATACAAGTATATTATTTGACATCCTATATGGAGGTATTAGATGAAAATTCTTTTTCAAACAATAGGATGGGAAAAATATTGTTTACTCAAAACTCCTTGGAAAATATTTGTATGGGTATGGAATGCCGAGATGTCGGTGTTGAAGTGAAGAATTGAGAATGGTGGTGTTTATGAAAAATGCACATTGTGTCTTTGTACTTACGTCGACCAGCCGATACCCTGTGCGACCACATTTACCCACATATGGGCAAGGGCGTAGTCATGTAGTTTGCTCATTTTAGTATGGGATACCTCAACAACGGAGATGACTCCGTTTCATGAGGGGATGGTTCGGTGACCTACCCCCTGACCCGGGTCCTCGCACATTGGTGGAGGATAGAAGGCTGTCCCCTATACTCCGCCAGGCAAAACTATGAGTCCTCACACTTAGGTTCCGAAGGGCTGGACTGAGTGTCGATGGAAAGTGTCATATGGGCAGGGTCCTGTACTAGTATGAGCAAATGAGAGGCTATGGTCGGTGACTCAACTTCGCATACACCTTGTATGGCGGGACGTGGCTGACACGATGAGTTGCCGGATGGATGTGGGAAAAGCGTGCTACCTCTGCAGAGTGTAAAACTATTCGAATAGCCGAGTCTTCGGTCATGGATAGTTGGAAGGCCCTACTTTGACCTATGTGCAAGTTTTACAAAGTTTTGAGATTTGAAAAGAAAATGGAGATGTTTTATTTATGCAACTATGCCAAAGGGTCGGCATGAGGTTGCTGGAAAAGAGGAAGACCATGAAGGGCTATGGTCGAGGAGGCAAAGTTTTGTGTTTTAAACATGGAGTGGAAAATGTTTTATACAACTATAGCAAAGGGTCGGTATGAGGTTGTGGGGAAATGATTGACCATGAAGGTCTATGGTCGAAAAAGGAGGAGTTTTGGAGAAATAAACATGATGGTGATTTTCTGGGAAAAAGTTCTAAAATTCTTCCTACCTTTTTCAACAAAGGTAGATTTTCGAAAACAAGTTTTTAGAGAGACTTCTTACCTTTTTCAACAAAGGTAGATTTTTGAAAACAAGTTTTAAAAGAGACATTTTACCTTTTTCAACAAAGATGTATTTTTGGGAAAAAGTTTTAAAAGAGACTTCTTACCTTTTTCCACAAAGTTATATTTTCGGGAAAAGTTTTAAAAGAGAATTCTTACCTTTTTCAACAAAGATATAGAGATTTCAAAACAAAGTTTTATTAAACAAAAGTCTATCCTTTTTCTTTTTCAACAAAGATATAGAGATGTTTTTCTAAAAATAAAAGTCTTATTAAACTAGTGCATGTTCATGCTGGTGTAGTTTGCGAGTACAATCAAATGTACTCATATTGGTTTCGTCCCTGGCTATTGTCTTAGCCAGATTTTGAAGAGGAGCAGTTCGAAGGAGAAGTTTTCAATGACGTCGATGCGAACTAGGGCGCTTCCCAGTCAGCTACCTGTAGGGTTATGGCAAATGACCTGGGCTCCACGTTGATTGATGATTTCCGCTGCAAGTACCTGTTGAAGCTTACGGCTTCAATCAAGTAAGTATATTCATTCGGTATTTATGGATGTTCTTTTGATACCAGTTCGATTGTGCTCAGGGACATATTAATCATGGGATCACTGATGTTGTAGGCACAAGGGTATTTCGGAAAGCTAGTCCGGGGTCCCCACACAAGGCCTACACCATCATCAACAATGAACTCTACAAGCGCAGCACAACCGGCGTTTTCCAGCGCTGCGTCGAGCCGGCAGAGGGGCGCCGCCTGCTAGACGACATCCACAAGGGCGAGTGCGGCCACCACGCCTCGTCCAGGGCAATCGCCTCGAAGGCCATGCGCTATGGGTTCTACTGGCCGTCTGCCCTAGCTGATGCTGGGCAGCTGGTCCGTCCCTGCATCGGATGCCAGTGTTTCAGCAAGCAGAAGCACACGCCGGCTGCGGCCCTGCGAACCATCCCCATCACTTGGCCATTTGTCGTCTGGGGGCTCGACATGGTCGGCCCCTTCCGGACGGCACGGAGCGGCATGACCCACCTCCTCGTGGCGGTGGACAAATTTACCAAGTGGATCGAGGCCAAGCCAATCAAGAAACTGGACGGCCAGACGGTCATCACCTTCTTCCGAGATATCATCTACCGCTATGGCTACCCGCACAACATCATCACCGACAATGGCACGAACTTCGCCAAGGGCGTCTTCAAGCGCTTCTGCGGCGAAAAGGGCATCCGACTGGACCTCGCCTCGGTGGCCCACCCCCCAGTCAAATGGCCAAGTAGAGAAAGCAAACGGCCTCATCCTAGCCGGCATCCGGCCCCGGCTGGTGGATCCACTCGAGCGAGCACCCGACTGCTGGCTAGATGAGCTCCCACACGTGCTCTGGAGCCTCAGGACCACCCCCAACCACTCGACAAACTACACGCCATTCTTCCTCGTCTACGGCGCGGAAGCTGTCTTACCAGCTGACATCGAGTTCGACTCTCCCCGTGCCGTCCTCTACACGGAAGAAGAGGCCAAGCAAGCAAACGCAGACGGCGTGGACCTCCTCGAGGAGGCGCGAGAACTGGCCTTGTCCAGATCGGCCATATACCAACAAAATGTGCGCCGCTACCATAGCCGGAAAGTGCACCCGGTCTCCTTCCGCGAAGGAGACCTCGTGCTTCGATGGATCCAAGACACCAAGGGCCTCCACAAGCTGTCCTCCCCTTGGGAGGGCCCCTTCATCATCAGCAAAGCGCTGCACAACAACGCGTACTACCTCATCGACGCACGCGAAGAAAGAAAGAACAAGCCATTCACCCCTTACGAAGAGGGGGAACGCCCGTGGAACGCTAGCCTCCTGAGGCCTTTCCACTCCTAGAGCGAGTGTAACACCCTGTATCTCATTTCAATAAAAGAGTTGGCACCCCCGAGCGCACACTCGGGGGCTGCAGTTGTATCTTTCAGAGTTGTTTTTACTTCTTCCGACTGCGGCTAGTCGGCCAGTGCGTCTCACTTACGATAGCTTAGTAGCGTGCCCGACTCCAACACCTACTCTCGGATCCGGCTGCAGACCGCAACCCGGCTGACACGCTGGCCAGAAACTGGCTAGGGTCACACGCGAAAGGCACATAAGAAAGACAACCTCCCCGGTTCGCGGCAGAAAAATCGCGCTCTCGCTCGCCTAAGGTACAGCCTCTCAAAGATCTCAGTACCGTGCGCTCAGCCAGCCGGCCCTCTCTTCGGATCCAGCTGTAGAGTTCAGCCGGCAAGAGCAGGGTCGCAGAGCCGGATGCACGGGAAGGGGCACGGGCGGCAAGACAAGGGCGAGCCGGCCCCTAAGTAAATAAAATATGTCAAGTTAAAATCACCAACCCTTTTTCGGTTTTGTGGACTAACGATTTAACAAAGTTCTATGTGTTGTCTTTTAACGGCAAAGCAAGCTTCCAAAGGCTAGCCGGAAAAATTCGACTCGGCTGGCTGCGCCAGCCGGGTCAAATTTCGGGGACTAGTCTACGCAAGCGCCCGGCCGCCACGGGCAGCCGGGCAAACAGTCGAAGGTCTACGCGAGCGCCCGGTTGCCCACCAGTCGAGTCAAATCTAGGGGGCTAGTGAGGGTGAATAGGCTCGCTCGCCCTCGCTAAAACGCAAAGAAATTAAAAGACAAAGAGCAGCCAAGGAAAAGTTTCGAGCAAGAAACGAGATAAAAGGGAGACGAAGCTCCGCGCAATCCACAAACTGAGTACCAGAAGTTCTTAAACAAGTACGCCCGGCATCTCGGGGACGAATAAAACAAGTTCAGAACAAGCTAAGAGATACAAGCTTCCACCCGGCATTCCAAGGTCTTCACTCGGTGGCTTTCGAGCTGCTGGCCACGTCGGCGGTCTTGGCGGGGTCGGTCTTGGAGGCGCCGGCTTCCTCGACGGTTTTTCCCTTGTCCTTCGCCGCGACGTCCTCGCCGTCATCCGCTTCCGCCTCCTCATCGTCAACCGGACGAGTAGCCGGCCGATCAGGGATGAACTCCGAGAAGTCGACGAAGTCGGCAATGGTGCAGGCGGCGTCGCGGAGGTCGGGGCGCACCTTAAGCGTATCGTAGGAATCGTCATCCCGGAAGCCTTCCTTGAGCAGCTCTAGATCGGCATCCGGATACCAAGACTTCAGCAGCGACACCGTCTAGAGGGCCCCGGCACGCGCGGCCGATTCCTGTAGCTCTTCCACCGCAGCCGGCGCCAACGCGAAGTGGCGAGCCAGTTCGGCCAAGGTTATCGGAATTCCCTTGCCAGGCCAGACGTACTTGCAGAGCTTCCTGACCGAATAGGACATGTCGATGGCGTCGGTCCCGAGCTGCGCTGCTCGGTCCCCCACTGAAGTCTTGCGGCCGGCAATGGCAGCATTCGTCGGCTCCAACCCAAGGAGATCCAGCTGGGTCCTCGCCGCCTCTGTGGTCACAGACGGATAGTAGCCTGCAGCCGGATCAAGACGTCACGACGAAGAAACCAAGGCAGAAAGACGCAAACGTTATCACGAGACTTACTCCGGACGGCTTTGTCGACTCGAAGCAGCTCCTTGCGCGCCGAGTCCTCATCCGTCGTCAGCCGAGTGACCTCCTCCTTCAGCCGCTTGATCTCCTGCTGGTCGGTGGTGCGCTGCTTGCTGTAGCCCTGCTCCAGCTCCTCGAAGTTCTTCCGCGCACCGGCCGCCGCCTCCTCCACCGTTTTCTTGGCCTCGACCAGCCGGGCCATCTCCGCTCCCCGCTCCTCGTCCCGCTTCTTGTGGCGCTCCACCTCTTCCGCCAGCTCGCTGAACTGGAGGGAGTCCAGCTTAGCGCGCAGTTCCGCGTCGCGCTCTGCGAAGGAAAGAAGAAAGGCGTCAGCTCTCCCAAACCGGCTCCGCATAGGGGAATTGCAGTCGGATGAACACTCACTCTTGGCAGCCTCGAGGTCCTTCTGCAGCTGCAGGACCTTCCGGTTGAACTCCTCCTGGGGTCGCTAAGCAAAAGTCAGGCCAAGGGCTCGTGCCGGCTGCCGCAGCCGGCCATTGGCAGTCCAAAAGAGCAAAGCAAGATAGTGTACCTGAAGCAACTCCAGGAAGCGGTCAAAGCCCTCGAGCTGGTCCTTCATCCCCTGCCTAAGCTCCAAGGCGAATTCGAGCGGGTCCGCCGGCGTTCGGAACCCTCCGGCGTTGGCGGTGATGGAGGGCGCAGCCGGCACCAGCTGCCGCTCCGAAGCAGGGGCCACAGCCGGTGCTGTCCCCTTGGCTTTCTCCCCGGCCGACAACGCCGACCGCTTCCTCGCCAGCGTCTCGGCCCTCCTCGAGGAGGCCACCGTGCTGCTCTTCTTCACCACCTGCTGGACGACCACCTTTCCAGCCGCAGCGGCCCCCGACGCAGTGCCCTCGTCTCCGCCTCCGCCAGCCGGCGGAACCACCTCGTCGACCCGGGGTCCCACCGGCTCGGACCCCGCACCCGGCGCGGGGGCTGCTCGCCCTGCCCCCTCCGCCGGCCTCCACCTGTTCCTCCACCATTCGGGCGTCCGCCCCCGCGGGCGCAGTCGGTGCGACGGCCGCCTGCGCGGCGCTACCGATGGCCAGCGACCTTGGCGCTATGCAGAGAGCGAGTTTCAACCGCAAGAACAAGTTTATCGAGAAAGAAGCAGAGTACAAGCATACTTACGCGCGCACGTTCGACGGGATCCTCTTCGGCCGCTTCCTCACCACCGGCTCCTCGTCGTCTTCTTCCTCCAAGCCGGTTAGAGCAGCCGGCTTCGCCCTCTTTGGGCGAGGGGCCGAGGTCGATCCCGCAGTCTCTGCACTCTCAATGCTCTCAGTTTCCGAGAGTTCAATGACCACCACGGTTTTTTTGGCTTGACCAAGTTTCGAGCTAGACGCGACCGGCTTACCCCGAGCAGCCGGCGGCACGTTGCCCGCCTCGTCGTCTCGAGCCAGCGCCTGGTCGACTGGCGCATCGCGCGCCTCGTCATCCTCGACGTCGTTGTCCGCCGCCTGGTACCCTCTGGCGCCTCTGCCCTCGCCCTCGGCGCCTCCAGCTGCGGCCTCGTCGACCGCCACCTCGCCCTCCGACTGCTCCTCCTCGGCCACAGCCGGCTCCAGCTCAATGTTCGGCCGAAATTGGGGCCCGTCGGGCCCGTCCTCCGCCAGCTGGATCTTGAAGAGCTATGTGACCGGCTCGGTGAGCAGCCGGCCCAGGCATAGAAGAGAAGATACAAGTACCAGCGAGATAACTTACCTTGGGAGCCCGCTTCCGACGATTGTACGACGCCATGCCGTACTTCCAGTTCTCCTCCACCCTCTGCTCCTTGGCGACGTGCCAGAGCCAGCCGTTCAGAGCCACCGGCTTCCACCTCTTCCAGGTCAGCCGGGTGGGGTCGAGGCGCCCGCTCAGAAAACATATCTTGTGAGACCTTTCTTGCAGTGGCGCCACCCGGTTGTACAGCCAGCAGAGGGTTGGGTCCCGGGTGGTTGGTGGCTCTAGGTTAATAGTGCCAGAAACAATTGCTTGTACGTCACACGTCAGTTGGGAACCCCAAGAGGAAGGTATGATGAGTGCAGCAGTAAGTTTTCCCTCAGTATGAAACCAAGGTTTAATCGGACCAGTAGGAAAACGAGGTTTGCTTCGAAGGTGTTGGTGGAGGAGTGTAGTGCGGCGCAACACCAGGGATTCCGGTGCCAACGTGGAACCTGCACAACACAATCAAACTACTTTGCCCCAACTTAACAGTGAGGTTGTCAATCTCACCGGCTTGCTGAAAACAAAGGGTTAAACGTATCGAATGGAAGATGATGTTTGTTTGCATAAAACAGTAGAGAACAATGATTGCAGTAGATTGTATTTCAGATGTAAAAGAATGGACCGGGTCCACAGTTCACTAGTGGTGTCTCTCCAATAAGATAACTAAAATGCTGGTAAACAAATTACAGCTGGGCAATTGACAATTGATAAGTGCATATAACATGCATGTGTGAGCTGTGGTGTCTACTATGAGATTCATTTGGGCATTACGACAAAGTACATAGACCGCTATCCAGCATGCATCTATGCCTAAATAGTCCACTTTCCGGTTAACATCCGTACCCCTTCCAGTATTAAGTTGCAAGCAACAGACAATTGCATTAAGTAATGTGCGTAATGTAAACAATACATTCATCTTTGAATAAAGCATTGCTGTTTTACCCCTAGTGGCAACAACACATCTACAACCTTAGAACTTGCTGTCACTATCCCAGGTTAAATAGAGGTTGAACCCAACTATCATGCATAAATACCCCCTCTTGGAGTTACAAGTATTCACGTGGCCAAGGCTTCAACAAGTAACGAGAGCATGCAAGATCACAAATGACATAGACATGATAATATAATATTCAGCTCCACATAGTATCAATATAAGTCAGATCCCAACAAACACAACATGTAGCATTACAATAAGATGATCTTGATCATGATAGGCAGCTCACAAGATCTAAACATGATGGCACAAGTGGAGAAGACAACCATCTAGCTACTGCTATGGACCCATAGTCCAAGGATGAACTACTCACGCATCACTCCGGAGGCGGGCATGGCGATGTAGAGCCCTCCGGTGATGATTCCCCTCTCCGGCAGGGTGCCGGGAAGAGCTTCAGGAACCCCCCGAGTTAGGGTTGACGACGGCGGCGGCAGCGAATATGTTCTGGATGAAAGGCTCGGTGTTTTAGGGTTTTCGCGTCTCGGGGAATAAATAGGCGAAGGGGCGATGTCGGCGGACCCCCGAGGGGCCCAAACCACCTGGTGGCGCGGCTGTGGGCCCAGCCGCGCCTAGGTGTGGTTTGGCCACCTCCTGGCACATCTTCGTCTCTCCTTCGGACTCCGTGATGGTGCTGGAAAAATAGGGACGTGGCCTTTTGTTTCGTGCAATTCCGAGAATATTTCCAGAAGTAACTTTCTGAAACCAAAAACAGCAGAAAACAGGGAACTGGCACTGTGGCATCTTGTTAATAGGTTAGTCCCAGAAAATGTATAAAAGTGATACGAAGTGTATATAAAACATGTAGCAAATGGTATAATATAAGCATGGAACAGCAGAAATTATGGATACGTTGGAGACGTATCAGTGGTCAGCCCCTCCTTTGTGAAGAGCTCCTCGATCCGGTTGAGCATCTTCTCGACCTCCGCCTGGTCGCCGAGCACCTTCAAGCCCCAGTTGTCCCTAGCGGGGGCAGCCGGGGAGTACGCCGGCAGCCGGATGTGGTCCTGCCCCGCCTTCAGGTTGCAGACGTAAAAGTACGACCACTGCCACTCCTTCACCGTATCCGGCTTCTTGAAGGCCTTCAGCTTCGTCTGCGGCCGGCGGTAGACGACCGCGGCCCCGCAGTCGACGAAGCCGGCTTCCTCCTTGTGGCCCAGGTACCGGCCGCGGAGGTAGTGCTGTCTAGAAACAGATTTTGTGTGCTTCACCGTGTAAAATGTTTAAAATCACCAGAACGTGATCTTGATCTGAAATTTCTTGAGTGCGAAGTACTGCTTATTATCTTTCTTTTATTATTTTGACTTTTCTGATTTGAGTTACGTAGCTGTCCCAAAAATTCGATCTTTACTGACTGTTTGTTTAGACAGATTTTTGTGCTTCTCTGTAACTAAAATCGATAAATCTCAGAATTGTATTTTGACCTGAATTTTTTGTGCATAAACCTGAGATTATTATCTGTCTTTCATTAGTTTTAAGTTTTTTTGATTTGAGCTACGTAACTATCTCGTTAAGTGTCATCTTTACAGACTGTTCAGTTTTGGCAGATTGTTATGCTTATTTAGTATTGTGCTTATACTCAATGTTTATAATCTTTATTTGATCAATAAAGTTATAAATTGGTTAGTATACAGTAGTTATCTTAAATTAAACTTGTCAATGCTTGAACATGAGTGGATTTTATTTAATGAGTACTAACCCTACTAATGAGTTTTGTGAAGTTTTATGTGGATGTAGCTTATAAGATCTAATCAATATGGTGATATGAGATGAATAAAAGACGCAAGAGCTCAAGCTTGGGGATGTGTAGGTGCATCCCAAGAACATATTCAAGAAGATACAATCATCTAAGCTTGGGGATGCCCGAGTCATCCCCTATTCATCAACTAACATGAGGTTGTCTCGTTCATACTCTATATTACCCGTCCACATGATATGTATTGTCTTAACTTGTATTATAATTGCTTTTATATGTCTTGGTTTTACCTTCTTTAGTTTTATTAGGCTCTTTATTTGATTTTTATTGCTCTTTACTTTCACTTATAAATTCAAAACAACAAAAATATTTTCTTTTCTTTTGCTTCTTTATTTGGTTCTTTCTTTTATATTTAGGTTTTACTTTCATTTTATTTAGAGTTTTCCTTGCTGTAGCTAGCATGTTTAGGTCTTGTTTAGCCTCTGGTCTCTTAGTTTATCAAAAATAAAGTACCAAGTTTTACCCATTTAGCTTAGTTGATACATATGTAAAAAGTGATTTTCTGTTTTCAGCATCTACTGCTCATTGCGCGATTTTTCATATTTTACTGGAAACTCTAAAAATCACGTAAAATTTACTGATGTTGTATCACCGAATCCTCTGCATGCACAAAAATTGGCTAAAATTTCGGACATGTTTAAGAGCACCTAAAAATTACGTTTGCCAGCTGCTGTTTTTCTGGACAGATTCCGACTTTTATTGCAAGAGTGGCCTCTTTGCGTTTTCATTTGATTCTTAATGGTTCTTACCTTTCATTTAGAAGTTGGCCATTTAAGCAACCTTTCTGTAACTTAGAAACAAAATTTGATTTGGTTTAATAGCAGCACTTTGGAAATATTATGTATTGCACTAAGTGCCTAGCTAAAAGGCGTTAAAGAAAAGCGCTTATGGGAGGCAACCCATTATTTTTATTTCTGCAATTTTTCTTTTATTGAGTCAAGGAATTTGTCTACTTCTGTAGCAACTCCTTTGTATCTTTACTTTTTCGTATTGTTGTGCCAAGAATAGTCTCTAATGATAAGATGATGCTAGATTTTGATTGCTGCGCAGAAACAGATTTTTCTGTTCACTGTACGAAAATTCTAAATTCATAGAAATGTGATTTTAATCTGAATTTTTTGTGCGTAATCCTGATGTATGTACGCATCTTTCGTTAGTTCAAAGTTTTTCGATCTGAGCAACGTAAGTGCCTCGAAAAAATTCGTCTTTGCGGACTGTTCTGTTTTAGACAGATTGTGTCTTTTTTTTGCATTCTCTCTTTTACTAGTGTTGGGTGGAAGAGTTTAACATAAGGCTAGTGGCAGTAGTTAATGTTTAAAGTAACGGTCATATTGCGTCCTTACAGAACATGTGAGTTTTTGATTGATGCACTAACCCTCTAATGAGATTTACTTTGAGTTTGGTGTGGCGGAAGTTTTCAAGGGTCAAGAGAGAAGAGTGATATAATAGGATTAAGAAGAGTGAAGAGCTTAAGCTTGGGGAGGCTCCCATGGATCTCCCCAGCATATTTCAAGAAGACTCAAGCGTCTAAGCTTGGGGATGCCCAAGGCATCCCCTTCTTCATCGTCAAAATTATCAGGTCATCTCTAGTGAAACTATATTTTAATTCTTTCACATCATATGTGCTGTTCTTGGAGCGTCTGTATCTTATTATTTATTTATCTTAGCATCAAACACCAGTTACATTAATAAGTTGATCGTCACATCTTTTATTTATCCCATGTTTACAAAGTTTACTTGGTTAATGGATTATTTGTTGAAACTTAAAAATGATGTGTGAATAATATTGTTTAGTAGTTTATGTTTTCTTATGGTTAGTCTCAACTAGCTAATAGTGTATATTATGTTATTTTTATGATTGACATGTATTGTCTTGTTCATAAGATGGTATGGTATTGTGGTATCCTCCTCTGAATGATTTACTTGAATCGACTTGGCACATGCTCACACATGTTTATGACTGAAAAATAAAAGTCAATTAAGTCTTGATGATCTATTTTGCCTCAGAGTTTTAGTATCATTTTTATGCCTCCGTTAATTTTATTCTGTCGCAAGTATGATTATGACGGTTATTGCTCTCTTGATTGTCGCTTCCCAGTCTATTGCTAGCCTTCACTTGTACTGAGCGGGAATGCTGCTCGTGCATCCAAATCCTAAAACCAAGTTATCCCAAAGAGTCCACCATAAATTCCTATGCATGGTATTTCGAACCATTCCAAGTAAATTTTCATGTGCTACCTTTAAAACCTTCAAAATACTTCTCATTTTGTGACACTGTTTTTAGCTCATGAGGACGTAGTAGTTGGGTTTGTTATCTTCCATGCTAAATTAAGTCCTCGACTTGCATGCTTCATCTGTTCGTCATTAATTTTGCAAAGAGCTGGTTAGACCATTATAACATCTAAAAAGTAAAATAAAATAGGCACTCCTCCATGGTATGTGATTGTTGGCAGGCTCCCGAGAATTCGGTTAGCCATGGTTTGTGTAAGCAAAGGTTGGGAGGAGTGTCATGCTAAATAAAAGTGCATGCTATAAATGCCTAATATCAATAACTCGGAACCGCTCTCAACTTATTTAGTATGGAAGATAACAAGAACTCTATTGCTGATTCGTTGACAGGAACAACCACCTCTCAAAACAATTTTATTTCTGTTTTAAAAATAAAAAGCTCTAGCACATGTTAATCCCTGCTTTCCTCTGCGAAGGGCCAATCTTTTATTTTTATGTTGAGTCACCACCTTTCTTTGAGCACTTCTTAGAGCATAACTGTCATTCTTAGTGTAATGTGCTTGTCCCAGAATACGGTTAACTGCGGTATAACTATGATGCTCTTATCTTTGATATCTTTATATCTAGTCTTCACTTGAACTTCAGAGGTGCCTTGGCATTTATGTTTTGCTCCACAATTAAGGGAAAGCGAGATACCACTCTATCATGCTTTATTATGATCATTACAATCTTGTTGATGTTTATAAATTTCATGTTATAAGCTCTTAGTTCGTTGATACTTTTCATTAGGTAACATGATTGCTAAATTTATTATCCATACATCATGCAATTGTTAAAGACCTGATCATAGCATTTACAATCAAAAATTATTTTGTTATCATTTACCTACTCGAGGACCAGCCGGAATTAAGCTTGGGGATGTTGATACGTCCAAAACGTATCTATAATTTTTGATTGTTTCATGTTAATATTATGTCTTTGACAATTGTTTTTATATTAAGTTTATGATTTATTTGGACTAACCTATTAATAGTTGCAAAAGTGCATAATGTTCTTGTTTTACTCTTTGATGTGTAGGAATTATCAAAAATACAAGAGGAAACCTTGTTGGAGTCAAATTGGGACTTTCCTGAAATCTGTCTGAAAACGTTTTTCGGAGATGGCCACGTTACGGACAGAAGATGACGTCAAATGGAAAAAGTCTAGTCGCGAAATTTGCAGGGAATTTTCTGCCGAACGATCTGGACTTAAAATTCGGCCCAATTGGAGTTTGGACACTCCAGATATCGCCGTCCCACTGCAATCCTAGATGGGATGACGGAAATCCGAGAAGCTATATAAAGGGAGGAAACCTAACTCGTGAAGGACACCTCATACCCACGAATTTCCAGCCACCAAAGCCACGTTTTTGCCTCCCCCATGGATCCCATCTCCATGGGGGAGGGCTCCCAAGAAGCCATGGAGGAAGGGGCTAAGGGGCGGCGCATCCCCATGATGCCGGCGGCGCGGGAGGAGTTCCCCGCGCCACCGCCGGCGCCGGCGCCGCCCTGCGCTCCTCGCTGTCCCCTTCACCGTCTTCACCGCCATCTCCATCGCCAATTCCTCCTTGTATACAGTGGTTCATCCTCCCGCACACCTCTGTACCGTCCTATGTAAACATGGTGTTTGATGCTATAATATTTATCATATGATCTATGTCATGTTTTCGTAGTTTATTTGTTCTTAGATTGAATGGTTGAATGTCTTTGGTTCATTAGAGTTGTATGTTGATATGGTACTGTCCTTTGGTGTCCATTATATTTGTGCGCGCATGGATCAACACCCTAGGGTTAGTAGTATTTGTAAACGAAGGGGTAGGCCTGCCGGAGTGACAGAAACCTGAGTACTCGAACCGGTTAGTTGCATGTATGGGAGTAAGAGGACCATGAACTTAAGCCTATGGTTGGGGAAACCTTAATGCATTGTTAGTATTTACGGATGTTTGCTAACAATACAATCATATAATACTTGTAATCCCAAGTAGTGGAGTGCATGTATATTTAGCCTCTCCCACATAGAAAACTACATCGAAGACAATGAACCCGATATCTTCACTAATTAATCTTGGACAAAGCCATCACAATTATCACCACTTTTCCACACTCATGCTACTGTTAGTTTATGGTTAATTAGTGTACTTTATTGCTGCAGCACTAACATTTATTTTCTTTTATTTATTATCTCGCAAAGCTATCTCTCATACCCGTATTATTACTCTAATATTATTTCCTAGATAAAGTAAACATTTAGTGTGCGTATAGTTGTATCAGTGGTTGATAGAACTTGAGAGAATACTTATCCTACCTTTAGCTCCTCGTTGGGTTTGACACTCTTACTTATCGAAAAGGCTACACGCGACCCCTATACTTGTGGGTTATCAAGCAACAATAAGACCACCATGCGTCCACACTATGAAGCTCCATCAACTTTAAGAAGGCGCCTCTCGAAGGACATTGCCAAGAGTGCCACATTTCGACATTCTCCATCAAATTCAAGAAGGCGCCATGAGAACTACATCGCCAAGAGCGCCAAGCTTTGACATTCTACATCAACACCAAGATGGCGCCACAAGAAGTGCATCGACAAGGCCAACCCAAGCCAAGGCCCATCTAGCTCAATAAGGCGCCACAAGAAAGATGCCAAGGTGAACCACAACATATCTAAGCTTGAAGACGACCCGACACACTTGCCAAGCTTCGGAACATGTCACCAAGCAGCCCCAATGAAAGGTCGCCAAAGCAACAAGCACGCCGACGTCGACATGTGGAGAAGCATCCGTACGACTTTCGACGTCACCCCTCCCATAAAGAACGTCAACGCCTACTTGAGGAGAAATTAAGACGGACGCAAAACCGCCAAGCAACTACGCCTACACTCCAAGTTCAAGGTGAAACCTCCACATCCAAGATGGCGACATGTGCGCACCCTATGGTGTCTATCGAGTCTTGTGTTGACAAGTTCATGGCCGACATCGACAAGTTCTTCGAGCAACGGTCAAGATCACGTCGACGCCACAAGAAACATGGTCACACATGTGAAGCCACGACCGCGACATTGGAGCCCTTCTCGAGCACCCCTTGTGATATGGTCTCTACACCAAGTGCCACCACCACAATGGCCCCCATATGGAACGATGAAAACCTTCTATGCGACAATTGCCAAGACCAAGGACATGATCCACGAGAATGCCCCAAGCTCTTGTGCCCACTATGCAATGGAAATGGTCACATGATGTGGAATTGCCAAGTTGGTGAACAAGACGGTGACCAAGACGACGACAAGATGGTCGAGCATGGGATTTTCCCTTCGACCAAGGAGGCGAGCATTGATGATGCTATCACCTTTGGCCATGGGTCAAGTGATGATGCCGAGCATGGGATGATCCCTTCGGCAATGGAGTCGAGTGATGATCGCCCCACTATGGCATTGACCTTTGGAGGCGACGAGGTCGAGAAGGTTGAGCATGGGAGTTACCCTTCAACCATGGTGGTGTCTGGAGTTGAGGAATCCGAGCCCATCCCTATGACCTTGAGTTATGAGATGGTACCAATCCCATGTGAGAATGAGAGCCACTTATCCCACTTGAGTGAGAGTGAGAGTAAGTTGAGTGCCTCCACCATATGTGAGATTGAGTGCTACCACTTTGAGGGAATGAGTGATACACCACATGAGTTGAGAGAGGTAGTTGATAGGTCTTGTGAGGCCATTTCGAATTCTAACAACTTACCCTCTACCTACAGTGTGTTCTCTCATTGTGTTCTAGGTTCAATGAATGATGAGAAGCCACTCCTTGACATGACGGTGATGAAAATGGAGAAAATGTACATAGCGGATGATGATGATGATACCACCCCATGTCTACATCACGATGGACAAGTCGGCCACAAGGAGGCCCCTACTACTCCAACACCTACTTCACATGAGCGGGACTACAAAGGTATGGGTGTTGATGTGTGATACGTCTCAAACGTAAGGCATAATATTAACATGAAACAATAAAAAATTACAGATACGTTTTGGGCGTATCATTGCTCCATCTTGAGCTTGAACCAAGGTAGATTGTCGTGACATGCTTGGTGGAGTTGCTCTTGTTCATGGTGGTGATGGGGGTTCATCTCCTCTTGCATGTTGTCGAAGGTGTAGTCGATGTCGTCGCACATGCTTGAGGCGTGGTAGTCGTAGATGTTCTCCACCATGTCGTCGGAGTTGTAGTCATGGTAGCGGAAGTCTTGGTGATGCTCCATCATGTCATGGATGCTCATGGAATCGGAGTTGGTGTGGCGCTCCATGTAGTCGGTGTAGTGGTGATGGTCCACCATGTCGTTGGAGCTTGTGTAGATGGAGTCGATGTCGTGGTAGCGGAAGTCTTGGTGATGCTCCGTCATGTCATGGGGGTCATTGTCGGTGTAGAGTTCCCCCATGTCCGCTATGCTTGCGTCATCGTAGTTGTTGTAGCTCATGGCGTCTTCTTCATCTTGGCCTCCATAGGATGCTCCGCTCTCACTAGACATGTTAGCTCACAAGCACGAGTGTATATATGTGGAGTGGAATGGAACTAGATCACAACCTCTCAACTTGTAGATAGTATTGGACGTCGTGGACAACCAAAGGAAACGATCACAAAGTAAAGTGTTTGTGTTCAAGTATCCTAAAACGAACTCGAAAACACACACGGCTTATGGTGGATAGGAATGGAAAGTGGAAAGCAAATAGAACCAAACCGAAACCAAGATATTGTCAAGGCAAGTAGAGAACCACGATGATCACAAAGCAAAAACAAGTCAATCTCAAAAGATAGGAATGTAGCTCAAGGAAACACACGCACGGATAGATAAATGGGACTTTTGCAACCAAGAAGTGAGCCAAGCAACCATATGATCGTAGCGAAGACTATAAGCTCGTGTTGCACAAGTACAAGGAGAGCCACTGGCTCGAATGCAATTTATTGGTGGGCTACTAGATTTGCACAAAATGTACCACCTAATAGGATTTCATCGAGCTTGCGCGCTTCCTACAAGATATGGCAAGTGGTGTTTCTTTCTTTTCTTGCACTTTTTGCTTCTTTTCTCTTTGCTCTTTTGATTCTTTTCTCTTTTGCACACCCACTTCTTTTGATGCCAACAACAAGATATATGATATATGAACCAGCGGATGTACTTTTGCTCGAAAACTACACGGTGCAAATGTGCAAAGCCCAAGCAATCATCAAGAGCTAGCCTCAATAGGACATGGTAATCGTAAAGATATAGTGTGGCTCACAAAGGAATGGCAAGGGGAACAGATTCGTGATGATTATACCTTTGTCGACGATCTTCAACCTTTGGTGTAGAAGTTTCGTGCTTGCACACGAATTTTGGTGGTGGTGGATGATGGATCTTCCTCAATGGTGATGGAGGTCTTGTTCGTAGCTTCGAAACGAGCCGAAAAACACCAAAAACGGAGTCCGGAATCAAAAGATATGGCAAAAACTATTTTCCGAAAATTTCAGTTTGCAGAGAGGTCGGCCTAGGCCGGGTTGAGGCCGGGCGCGTCGGGTGGTAGGCCGGCAAGGCCGGTTTGAGGCCGGGTGGAGGCCGGGCTGTTGGGTTTGACCTTCCCGGGACGCAAAAATGGCCAATTTGGGCAGAAAAACGGCCGAAAAAACACCAAATCGGAGGGGGAAACGTTGGAATTAGGCTATGGGAAAGCAAAGCAAGCTAGATCAACAAGTTTAGCAATAGATCTATGGATCAAAACCTACCAAACCGCACGAGATTCACAGATCGGTCCAAAAGCAAATTGGGGCTATTTTTGTGGGATTTTTGAAATTAGGCAAAATCAAAGAAAAATTTGGTGGATTTGGGGTGGAAACACAAGTCAAATCCGTGGCAACCATGCTCTGATACCATATGGTGAAGGCCACGCCTCTAGGGTTGCCCGATCTTCACGGATTGACGGCGGGAGTGGACGAACGCACGCAAGAACACGAAGAACGCTAAGAACACGAGAACACAAACACGATACAAGAACCGTTTCCCTTACCGGTGGTCCAACCGGTCCAATAGAATCCACACGAGGGTGGGAGATCGGCAAGCGCTTGGTAGAATCGTGGAGGAGAGATCGGGACGGTAGAATCCAGCCGCCAAGAAAGACTAAGCACAAGTAGGGGTCTTGATACAACTCAATAGATGTATGATCTAAGGAGAGGCCTTGAATCTACAAGAGGGATCTTCTCCACTTGGGGAGGAATCATCTCCACAAGGGGAAGGGATGAGCACAAGCTCTATCTCATATCTTACCTATCTCCAACCCTAGGAAGAGGAGGTCCTATTTATAGTCTAAGCCCAAAAGGGGTAGGTGGGAGGATAAGGAGTACATGACCCGTGGGTCAACTCTGCACGCAGGCAGCAGGGAGGCCGGCCTTGCCGGGCCAAGGCTGGGAGCTTCGGGTGCTCTGCCGGCCGAGGCCGGGCTGGAGGCCGGCTGAAGGCCGGCCGCGACTGGTGCCCATCCAGCCTTGGTGGACGGAGGCCGGGCTGAGGCCGGCCTGGCAGTTTTGCCCACGTGTCTTCTTCTCCATCATCTTGGGTCTACTCTTGTTCTTCTTCTTTCTCCTCTTCCAAGCCACCGTCTTGTCGGGTCTCGTTCCTCGTGCACCTTGGTCATCCTCCCGTGTACTCGTAGTCGTCGTGGCAAGCCTATCACTACTAGAAAAAGGACCTCTAGTCGCGGTTCCAGAGCCCCTTTAGTCGCGGCTGGGCAACCGCGACTAAGCAGGCGGGACTAAAGCCCCCCCCCCCCCTTTAGTCGCGGCGGGTTCCGAACCGGGACTAGAGGTCCCTCCACGTGGGGACGTGGGGACGTGGTGTGTTGGGACCTTTAGTCCCGGTTGGTAGCACCAACCGGGAAGGGTTTTTGGTTTTTTTTTCGATTTAATTGCAGGGTTTAGGGTTTATATATGCCGGGGTTTGGTTATAGGTTCCCGTGTCCCATGTCGTAACCGTGGTTTCACTAGTAACCCTTCCCGTAACGGTAACCGGTAACCGTTACGGTGACGGTGACCGTTACGGTGACGGTTACGGTAACCGTTACGGTAACGGTGACGGTTACCGTAACGTTTTCCACGTCGTAACCGTTCCCGTGTCGTATGAAGTCGATGCACATATTTATAACACATACAATTAAATTAAGTAATACTTTTAGATCGTAGTCAAGAGTTGATGCGCCAAGAGTTATCGTAGTACAAGAGTTGAAGCAAAACAACAAGTTATTTACACGCTTTCATGCTTTCAGCATCGTAGTACTCTCCTTTCTCCGATAAGGCCTCCGAAAGGTAAAATCCCGCCAATTCCTCTCCAATTGCTTTGAAGCGGTGCTCGAATGGTAGCTTGCAGCGCTTTTTTGCCAACTCTGCACTTTTCATATTCCATTTCTCGGTGACTAGTACATGTACATACTCGCAAACGAAGTATGCACATAACTCAGTTCCCTTTGGTTGCTCCAAGCAAGACTATACAAGAATAGATTTCAATCAATAATAATGAAGTATGCATGAGAATGTTGTGTGGACGTAGGTAGCAGTACTTACCTTGTTCAACTTCCAATCCAGCTTTTTGGGCCACCCACCTGCAGGATCTTCCTCGACAAACCTTTCCCAAACGCTGCCCGACAAAGAACATTCACAAATGATTTATTCGTTAATGACTTGACATCAAGATATGAATGACAGAGGCGGTAAGAAATGAATGTACCTTGCTAGGAAGTCGAAACAACTCCTGTATTTGTCAGGATGATACCTCAATGAGTCAAGTGAATGAATAAGTCCTTTGCGATGTTCAATGACAAGAAGAATCCAGTGGTAGCTGCGCACAGTCATGCATAACTCATCAGTTAAACTTAACATCGGGTGAGCAAATTAGAATGTGTAGAAGACACTAAAACTTACCCGAAGTGGTAAGGCCAATATATAGTTCTTTTGTCGCGGTATCGCTTGAACACCCTTAGCAAATCATCCGGTGTGTTCTTGTTATACAAGGGATTATTATGGTTGCTTCGTTATATTTATCCGGGTCAATGAACCCAATGTCATGCTGGTTCATCTTTTTGAGCTCGAGCATCTTCAATCTGCATAATATAGCACACAAAAGATTAAAGTGAGAATAATTACAAACAATGAACGAGACTAGGTAAAGACTTAAATAAATCACTTACAGGCAATAGGAACTCATGATAGATTTGTCGAGTGCCCGCAGATTGTATAGCTGAAAAAGTTCGCTAAACCGAACAATGTGGTTGTAGTCTTCTAAGAAGTGCTCATCGTCTTTCCTACATTTCAGAACGACAGAAGCTGTCCCTTTCTTTGCGGCTTTCAAGTACCAAAAATGGAGAGCACGCATTTTTGTTGGTAACTTGCATTTCACCAAAGCTTCCCCCATAACAAATTTCTTACTGGTGGAGCTGTTGGTGCAGTCTCAAAGTTCAATCTCGAAGCATATTCGTCTATAGGAACTTGCGCTTCGGCGGCAAGACGACGGATTTCCTCTAAGTCAAACACCATCGGCGCTTTAGGGTTAGATTGTACTAGTTGTTTTCCGCGCTGGGGAACTCGACTATCTTTGTTCGTCGGCGGCGGGACAATTAGCGGGGGACAGAACGTACGGGTTGTTCTCCGAGCTGGGGAACTTGTTTACCTATCTTCGGCGGCGGTGGGACCGATGGTGCTGCTTTTGTAGCTTCCTTCGGCGGCGGGTCCGATGGTGCTGCTTGTTTATCTTTTGCCGCCGGCGGCGGGACTGACTCTGCGTCTTGTTCACCTTTTTTCGGCGCCTCCACCTCCGTCACCGCGTCATATGACTTATGAATATAACGGTCATAGTCAGATGGCGGCTTCTCTGGAGGGACATATAAGTTGTCGATGACTCGATTACAAGCCTGTGCAGTATAGCCGGCGGTAAAATTTGGCGGCGGCACTTTCGGTGCGAACAATGCTTTATTATACTCCGCCACGGCTGCTTCGTTTTGCTCATGAGTCTTCTGCCAAGGTAACCTCGGATCAGGCGATGTGGCCCTTTTAGTTCGCCTCCTGACCGGGGAAGACGCGCGCTTTCTCCGGAGAAGCGCTACGGACACTTCCTCACGCGGTGGCGGAGATGGAGATGGACTGTGCTGACTGAGATGGTCCTCTACATCAATTTCCGGTGGGGGGTCCCTGTCACGCGGTGCCGGAGATGGATGTGTCTCATCGATACCCGGGCAGGATGGGCTTTGCTGAGTCGGTGGCTTTGAGAACTTGATGTATTTCTTGTTCCACTGGACGAAACCACCCTTGACATCGTACAATGTCTCCTCACCGTCACCTCCAGAAATCTCAAGAGCCAATGATTCAAATCCCGGCGCAATTTCATCCACCCCGACAACAGCATAGCCAGGAGCAATGTCACCATTATGGTAGCTTGCTCCGGCGTCACTCGGTAAAGCATAGCCGTCCGCCACCTTCGTGGATATGTTAACCACAGGTGCATGTAGCTCACATGGTGTCTTCTCCGTGACATCATCCACGGGGTAGTGAGCATCGACATCTATTTGCGTGGAACCCACGCTGCTTCTAAGCTGAGATCGAGCATCCATGAGTTGCTGCTGCTGAGACGGCCCTGTCTGACTATTAATTGACTCCATGAGTTGCTGCACCTTGAGTTCCAATTCCGTTAGCCGCTCTTCACCCTTCTTCTTCTTTCTTGCACGGCTTCTATAAGTGTCAGCGTGTTGCGGATACGCTTTCTTAATGGTGACACCGCCGGGCATGCCTCGTAAACGTCCCCAGTGTTCAGGATTCCCTAGGGCCCGTGTCAGCTCGTCGTCCTCTCTATAGGGTTTCCACACACCCCGTTTAACTTCCTCTATTACCTTTTCAATCTTCGGGACGATTTCTTCTACTTTTTTCTTGAATTTTTCAACCTTCGGGACAATATACCCTGTTTCCTCGTCCAACGTTGCGCCATGCGCGAACAACCAGAATTTGGACCTTTCGGGCCAGTAGTATGTCTGTGGAGTGATATCTTTAGCAAAGATTTTATCTTCTAAGGCTAGCCACTTAGGAATGGCTGACCTGTAGCCACCTGTCCCCAAGTTATGGTGGTGAACCTTATTCGCAGCATTTGCCTTATTTATGTTCGATCGGGCCACAGCCGCATCCGATTTCTTATACGCCTTAAACTCTTCCCAGTGATCTCTTATCTTCACTAGTTTTTCTTCACTGAAATCTGGATCAACTGTTGCATATTTTGCCCATAATGTTTGCTTATATTTCCGAAATGCGTCGGCCATCTTGGAGAGAGTCCACTGCTTGAGTTTCAACTTCGTGGTGGGTTCAATATCATCCGGGAGGTTAAAATGCTCCAAGAGTGTGTCAAACCTGCAAGTATGTATCTCATATGTCTCGGTATCTCGGCCCCTCTGGGCATATCACATATGTCGGTACCTCGGCCCCTCTGGGCATATCACACATGTCTCGGTACCTCGGCCTCTCTGGGCATATCACACATGTCTCGGTACCTCAGCCTCTCTGGGCATATCACATATGTCTCGGTACCTCGGCCTCTCTGGGCATATCACATATGTCTCGGTACCTCGGCCTCTCTGGGCATATCACATATGTCTCGGTACCTCGGCCTCTCTGGGCATATCCCACATGTCTCAGTATCTCGGATGTCCGGCAGCCACTCTGGGCGCTTACCGACATAGATGTCTCCAGCCACTGCTGGTTTGACATAAGCATATCTCGAATGCCGGTTTTAGCCACTTCGGGCGTATACCGACATAGATGTCTCCAGCCACTGCTGGTTTGACATATAACCTGCAAAAACATATCTCCAAGGTTGCCTCTGATTAACCAACATAGACACTGATCTGGTACACAGGTAATGCCATGATACACTGGCAAACAGAATAAACGATGATTTGGGATATGGAATGATGCCAGGATATTGTGACAAACCGAAATAAACAGTGATTTGGGATATGAAATGATGCCGTGATACTTTGGCAAACCGAAACAAACGGCGATCTAGAGAATACCGGTAATGCCAGGGTACCTTGGGTAAATTGAGATAACCAATATAACCATGATACCTCGGATTTCCATTATACCTCGGATTTCCCTTATACCTCGGATTTCCTCCATACCTCGGATTTCCACCATACCTCAGAATTCCATTATACCTCGGAATTCCATTATACTTCGGAATTCAGTTATAACCCGGATTTCCATTATGACCCGGATTTCCAATATACCTCGGATTACAAATATCACCCGGATTTCCAATGTACCTCGGATTACCAATATGACCCGGATTTCCAATATACCTCGGATTACCAATATGACCCGGATTTCCAATATACCTCGGATTACCAATATGACCCGGATTTCCAATATACCTCGGATTTTCCAGGATACCTCAGTAACGAACATTCTCAACAAAACCGATGTCACCTTTCAACGTTAGTCCAACATACATATCATGAAGAATATTTGACGGGAATAACAACTATACTAACCGAGGCAAACCAGCTATAGCACTTGATAGAAAACGAATCTAACAGCAGTTACTAAGCACAAAGAACTAGACTCGGTTTCAACCGAGTCCCCGAGTTACTTTTCTTATCTAGGAGAAAGGTGTAAAACAGACTGGCTATCCAGTCCCCGGGTCAAGACATCTTGTCTCGGGAGAACAACTAATCAAAGCAAGGTAGAAACGAGGGGCCAGTCCCCGAGCACTGTTTGAGACTATCTAGAAGCATGGGCATACATATAAATGATACTTACACGGTTAGGTTGTAGGAGAAGTCTTAACTCAGATTCTCCCAGGATACCTCGGACTTCAGAACACCTCGGATTCCAGAATCAGCTCGGATTCCAGAACACCTCGGATTCCAGAATCAGCTCGGATTCCAGAACACCTCGGATTCCAGAATCAGCTTGGATTCCAGAACACCTCGGATTCCAGAGTCAGCTCGGATTCCAGAATCAGCTCGGATTCGCACTGTAGCCAACTCGAAAAATGAGTCAACACCGGGGACGATGTCGAAGTTGAGTCCCCGCGTTGATGACGAAGGTCCCATCCGAATTAATCCAGCAAGCGCCACTATCAGCCCCACGGTGGGCGCCAACTGTCGTGGTGGGAACACGCAAATGCCTAGGGGTAGGCTTAGTCTGGGGCCGAACGTACGCTTGAGGATTCGGGGAGGGATTGCGCGATGGAGTCACACACGAAGGACACTGCAAACACAAAGATCTACCCTGCTTCGGGGCCCTCGTGAGGAGGTAAAACCCCTACTGCAGCACTATCCTATTTGGTGTTTTTCCCTCTGTATATGCGGTGTGTACAAACGCTCCTCGAGCTGTGTGGAGCTAACCATGGAGAGGAGCTCCAGGAGGAAGAAGAAGAAGCTAAGGCCAAGGGGGCAAATGAGACAGCGTGGGTGTCCGGCCTCTTCCATCTCCTCCCCCTGGTGCTCTTTATATAGAGAGAGCCCAGGGGACATGCAGGGGACAAGGGGACAAACGTCACTGTTCACGGTACACTGTTCATGTACTGTAGCTGACATGACTGATGGGGTCTTGTCAGCACTGTAGCCTGCGTCACTGTAGTTGTACTCTTGTCACATCCTGGGCACTGTAGCCATGCCTGTGTGTCATCCTCTTGTCCACTAGCGTCTGTCTTCCGGATCTTCGGGACCATGGCAGAGGTATCTGTACTTGACGAGGTAATGGATGAGGACGTCGATGTAGCTCGTATAGCCGGGGTAACGGTGTGCTGGGCCGTCGAGGTGAGATGGTTCTCCTGGAGAGGTTGCTGCCGAGGTGTCGCTCCGCCCCGAGTCTCGATCAGGAATCGATCGTCCGAGGCAACGAACTACCCCGGCCTCGATCTGGTGAGCTGCGATGCCTCGGCTTGGGAGTAGATTGGTTGGTGCGGCCCAACCCGGCAGGAAAAGAGGCCGGACTTGCTTACCTCGGCCTGCTCCAGACAGGGCAAAGTCAGCCCGCGCGGAGAAGAGGAAGCCAGCAGCGATGCGGAGGGTTCGGCCTAACCGGACTGTTGGGACCTCGGCCCATCCGGGATGATCACGACCTCGGCCCAACTGAGTTATTACACCTCGGCCCGCCCGAGCTATTTGAACCTCGGCCTGCCCTGGCCGCTGGCCTACCGAGGCTGGGGAAAAGCTGGCCCAGCCGAGCTGCAGACCTCTCAGCTCACCGAAGTGAGAAGAACTCGGCCCAGATTGCCTTTTGCGGCCCTTTCCTCCATCTTTTATTTATTTGCATCCTCTTTTACCTTGTTTATCCACTCAACCACCACATAACTTTGGGGTACCCGGGGTTACATCCCCGACAAGAGTACAGGTTTCAGAGTAGTTAACATGACTCAAAAATTGCATGTAAACAATAACAATAAAGTGATGCTAAGCTGTTGTAGTCACTTTTTTCACCTCGTACTCAAGGAATGAAATATGTGCAGGTTCTGTATGAACTTCAAAATTTGTTGTTGAAAAGCACAAATTTCAGGTTTCAGAGTAGTTTCAGAGTACAGGTTTCGACAGTGTTATCCTGACTAGTGTAATCTATGCCTTTATATGCAAATTCAGTTACACAATTCAAAGATTGGAGTAGTTACTGTAATTTCACGCATGATTTGAACTTGCAAAGAATTTTCTCGGGCATAACTCACCAGTGGGAGCAGCAGAGGGGCAGAGGCTGGTGGCGGAGCAGAGGGGTAGTTCACAGGTGAGGTTCCCACGGCCGCAATGATTTTCACACAGCCGGGAGCAGCGACGAGGACGTCCGCGACAGGACCTGGACCTCGAGATCAACAGCTGCTCCCTCTTCCACGGCCAGCGTCCAGGGCAGGGGACGGGACACGGCGGCGGCGCGAGGCAGGGGAGGGGCGCGCGGCGTGGGGCGCGAGGCAGGGGACGGGACACGGCGGCGGCGCAGGCGACGATTTCCTGCGAGGCAGGGGAGGGATGAGGCGGAGAAGGCGACGGCGGCGGCGACAGGCATTGGATCGGGGAGAAAACGCACCTTGGGCGGCGGCGGCGTGGGGCGGCGGCTGGAGACGTACGGCGACCGGGGACGGCGCGCGGCGGAGCAGGGCTTCGCCGGCATTGTCGGCGTCGTGGGATCCCGGAGGCGCGGCGGTTCTTCTTCGTCGATTTGGGGATTTTGCGAAATTTTTCGCAAAGTCCCCCACTAAACCGCGCGGAATCGACCTCTAGTCGCGGTTGGTGGCTGCAACCGCGACTAAAGACCCTTTAGTCGCGGTTGCAGCCACCAACCGCGACTAGAGGTCGACCTGGCCGCCAAAATTCTGGCGCCAAGCCCAGGGGGCCCTCTAGTCGCGGTTGGTGGCTGCAACCGCGACTAGTTGGGCTTCTTCTATTTTTTTTTGTTGTTTCTGTTTTCTTTTATTGTATTTGTTTTCTTTTATATACTTTGATTTAAGTTCTTTTTGAATTATTTTTGTTTCTAGATTTTTTCCTGTTTTGTTTTACGGGTAGTCGTTACGGGTACTGTCGGGGGAATACCTAATTGAGTATGAGCCGACGTACGAACTTATCAAGACGTAAGCTGATGGAGACTTAACAGGTGCGGCTTAACTGGCGCGGCTTAACAGGCGCGGCTTAACAGGCGCGGCTTAACTGCCGCAGACTTAACTGGCGCGGGCTTATCTGGCAGGAGAAGACATAACTTGGAAGACACAAAATTACATTACTTAGTCTCTAAGTAGGACTCTGGCTCATACTTTCCTTGGGAGAGAAGTTTACTTGTAACCTTGCGAGCCATCGTCTTTATAAGGTGGACTCCAAGGACCTAGAACCCCAAGCTAAAAAGCTCTCATACATCCAGAGAGAGGTGACTCGACACCTCGATCGCCAACCTCTTGTAACACCATATTCATATCAATACCAATCTAGGATAGGCAGGACGTAGGTTTTTACCTCACATTGAGGGGCCAAACCTGGGTAAAAAACATCGTCTTCCTCGTGCCTGTGATCCTTAGCTCGGAGACGCTCGATCGCTTAATCCCCAACTCTACGAAGTCATCTCCATGACCTCTGCGTGACAAACCCACGACAGTTGGCGCCCACCGTGGGGCTGCGGTCAAAAGCGTCACCTTCCGCGCTGGATCTGTGTCAGGGACGGAGGATCTCGTCGTCGTTTCAAGCTCGGTGACTTCAACAATCTCGGCGACTTGATTGCCGCGCCGTTTCAAGCTCGGCGATATCAACATCTACATCAAGATCTACCTCAAGCTCGAGAAGAAAGCATGGAAAAATTTGACCGCGGGATTCGGGGTTCAACTTCGACAATGTCCCTCACGCGCGGGTTACAGGACATCAGCAACGTCCGTATTGCGGACATCACCGACGGCGGCTCGGAACTCATCTCGACGATCCCTTCGGTGGAAAGATGCGTAATCGAGTTTCCTAGCAGCTGTCCAAAGCGCATCATATTCCAACGGTTAGATCTCCGTGGCCGACTCGAACACTGAAGCCCTGTCGAAAAGTGACGGAACTCCGCGTGACTTCGGGAAAACAATTGTCGAAGCCGACTCAGATATCAATTCGAAGATCCCTCCGGTGAAAACCTGTGGAACACAATCCCGAAGCCCTCCAAGAAATTTGAGATAATTCCAACGGTTAGATCATCGTCAGCGACTCGCGCACTGCAGCAAAATTTCATGTCGAAGGTGAGTTCGCGAATCCTCCGTTGGTGACATCTCCAACATCGGCGACTCTTGTACGCCTCGGAATACCAAAGGCATGGAAAGAAAAATAAAAAGTAGGAAAAACAACAGCCGCGAAGAGAAAGCAACCAAGGTCGCGACTCGGACAGGAAGAAAAAGCTGCTGACTCGATGCATGTAAAAGTTCAATCAAGAGGAAAAAAGCAAACAGAGTGCTACTAGCACCCACGTGGATCAATTTATGTACAATTGTGCAGCGCGGTTTCCAACATTATGTGGATGCCATCCAAGAGACGCACGAAACTATCAAAAAGGAAAAGAAAATAAAGATTGGTGCTACTTCTCACGTGGAGACAAGCCCTAGTAGTATTCTGACCCGCACAAGAATCGAGGATAGTAAAAGGAAAGCCCAGCGATCGCTTCGATCGGTTCGCCCAAGGGATTACTCAAAGGAATCAAGTGCTGGCTGATTCAAGGAAATAAACATGCTAGCCTGGAACAATCACCAGCTCGAGACATCAGCGTGCAAATTCAACTGCAAGTATCGCCGAACTCTAGCAATAATCTTTGCCTTAGCTGTGCAACACAGCACGCGACTCAACAGTGGAGTGCGGCTTATCAAAATCACCAAGGCGTGCGACTTATCGTCGGATGAGCCAGGCGATTCGTGCGCCCGGATTTCTTCACACGCACAGTTGGTCTGCTTTTTTGAGAAAACGGCGACTCGCCGGATCTGTGCTGGCTCGCGATGATTGGCTTAAAACAAAAGAAAAAAAGGAAAGAGACAGGGAGTGGTCAGCTCAATTTAGTGAGCGTGCGACTTAAAAAGAACAGCGCGCGACCTCATCAGCATGCGACTCAAAGGATCAGCACAAGACTTTGATGACCAGCGCTACAACCGTTGATTTCTGCAGTTGTCGTTGTGCGCTCCGACGACTCGCCGTGGTCGATTTCAAATGCCTTCGCGGCCTGTTTCGACTTTGACGAATTGATACTGCGGTACGCGGATCATACCGCGTCGTCTACGCCAGGAGAAATAAAAACAAGATAAGTCACTTTCATGCTTAAATTTCACAGCTTTGGCTTTTATCCATAAGATTAAGTTTCACCTTCGAGTTTTATCTCGGGGGCTGCATATCTATTTTATGAGCATTATTATCAATGCCCCTGTGATTCACATTATATCATGTCACAGACTTTATCATATCAACTTTTGTAGATTTAATTACACCAACTTGTCAATACATTCGTCAAATTAGAGTTCTTTATAACTCGCATTGCAAAGTCTAGCTATTTACAGCTTGCATTGAATATCAAGATCACCACTACATGTTCAAGCATTGATATTTGGCGATTCATTTGTCATTTTATGACTTATCATTATATCAATTTATGACTGATCGTTATATGATTTATCATCATATCATTTTATTGATCATCATCGACTTATTGTCATATCAATTTACGAGTCGCATAGCGATTTACCCCCATATCATTTTATGAGTCGCAAACAGCTCATCATTACATCAGTTTATGAGTCATTAATGAATCATTATTTTATCAAATATTTGAGTTAAAACAGGTGACTCGCTGTACCACATCTACAGCTAATCAGAGCTGGTTATCATCAAAGCTAATTAGAGCTCGTCACGGCTATTGCAGCCGATAAAAGTAATAATCCTGGTTATACTCGCCTTAAGTCAGAAGTATCTTTGCACTATGCGGCCAAAGTACTGGGGCGCGGCGTCATTCATGAGACTGATGCCTATCATGGCTGCCTATCATGACCGTTCTCAACGACCCTGAACACGTGTTTTTACCTGGGAAATACTGAGCCGCGCGAAGACCTACTTGACGGTAATAGAGATAATTCAGAAGGACTAAAGTACCCGCGTGTGGCGTCAATCGAGTCTGATGCCTATCATGGCTGCCTATCATGGCCGTTCTCGACCCTGAACACATATTAGATCTGGGAAATACTGAGTCAAGTACCATATGCTATCATGCATCGTACAATATGCTATCATGCATCTCACCAGTTGCTATCATGCAACCATCTGCTATCATGCAGATTAAAACATGCTATCATGCAGGTCACAACTTGCTATCATGCAAAAGTACAGATTATAATTTGATATCATGCAGGGTACCATATGCTATCATGCGGAGTACTAATATTTTATCATTATTATCAGCCGCCAAGGCTAACATATTATCATCAAGTTATTGCTTCCTCGTGGGCTTTGCCTTCTGCATTTCAGGAACTTATAACTCAGCCATATGAGTTTGAACTGGCACGACCAGATTTTCTAATGAATGGGATAATCATTCCATGATATCGGCTGTACAAGCCACCATCATTTATTTATTTTCAGCCACATCACGTGGAATTTTTAAGGATGATTCCTTAATTTATATCCAGATATTGACTGGGATTATCTTTTATCCTAGCATCTCAACTAATATTTCACAGTTTGGAGTTTATTTGCGGGTCTGCCCTACTCCAAGTATCATTATTTTCTTGCGGCAAAATATTTACTCAATCTGTTGCTGGATCAAATTGCAACGATATGCCATCAAGCATGATAATGAAATCATGCCTGCTTAACGCCTGGGGGCTAGGACAATTAAGTTTTTGTCTAAGTTGAGATATTTTTTGAGTCCCGAGCAGCATGATCAAGCATGCAACCCGGCCCTCGGGGGCTACACATCCACCATGCATATCTGGCGGTCTTTATTATACTCATATACCATGATTATATGTAGATTTAATTTTTTGCAGCACATGAGAATATACATATCCATTTGCGAGTCAAACTAGCGACTCAGAAATCTTTTAATACAGGCTG
Source organism: Poa pratensis (assembly GCA_947311845.1). NCBI lineage: Eukaryota > Viridiplantae > Streptophyta > Magnoliopsida > Poales > Poaceae > Poa > Poa pratensis. Next base: position 77,343,074 of record CAMZMU010000037.1, on the reverse strand, counting down.
TGGCTATATACCCTTGAGCCGCCATAATTCAACATGTGCTCAAATGGCTCGTCATGATAACATGACATATTATTATTCTAATGATTGCCCAGCTTATTTATGCCTATGGTCTTTTCTACTTCGATGTCTATGACTTAGCACCATATACATATTTGGCTAATATATCTTGATGCTCATAAGTTATTATTCTTATGATTTCAGCTCAGTCTTACATCCAACAGGAAAAGGTGGTTTTCACCAAAGGCTTCGCCGACACCTTATATAATTTTCGTGGAGAACTTATCGCGATTCTGCAGCTTCAATGCGACTAAACAGAAGTGTTCAAATAGCAAGTGAGGAAGACTTGTGCATGGCCTCGAATGCCTGTGATAGTACATCAACAAACATATGCGAGTCAGCGCTTCTACATCAGCAGCTCAATAAGCCGTTACGCTCGCGCCTCATCATCAGTAAGTCACCAAGCTCTACATACTCAAGTCGGCAAAATCATCAACATCAAGTCAAGATCTTCCGCCTGACTCTACGAATCACCCGAAAGCTTGGGGGCTAATGTCGGGGGAATACCTAATTGAGTATGAGCCGACGTACGAACTTATCAAGACGTAAGCTGGTGGAGACTTAACAGGCGTGGCTTAACAGGCGCGGCTTAACAGGCGCGGCTTAACTGGCGCAGACTTAACTGGCGCAGTCTTATCTGGCAGGAGAAGACATAACTTGGAAGACACAAAATTACATTACTTAGTCTCCAAGTAGGACTCTGGCTCATACTTTCCTTGGGAGAGAAGTTTCCTTGTAACCTTGCGAGCCATCGTCTTTATAAGGTGGACTCCAAGGACCTAGAACCCCAAGCTAAAAAGCTCTCATACATCCAGAGAGAGGTGACTCGACACCTCGATCGCCAACCTCTTGTAACACCATATTCATATCAATACCAATCTAGGATAGGCAGGACGTAGGTCTTTACCTCACATTGAGGGGCCGAACCTGGGTAAAAAACATCGTCTTCCTCGTGCCTGTGATCCTTAGCTCGGAGACGCTCGATCGCTTAATCCCCAACTCTACGAAGTCATCTCCATGACCTCTGCGTGACAAACCCACGACAGGTACCGTGCCGTCACGGCAACCGTTACGGCAACCGTTACGGTAACCGAATGCGGGATTGGGCTCCGCCGGGCTGGCACTGGGAGATGTTATCACTTTTTCTCATTTCTTTCAAAAAATGGTAAATGCACGGTTTCCCCTGCATACAGCCCAACGGTGGCTCGTGAGTGCCTGCATATCAAATGCACCGTTGGACGTATGCAGGGAATCCGAATGCTCTGTATACCAAAAGAACTACAATGAGTACACACTGAGAGTGCCGAAGATGTCCTAGAGGTGGGCTATATATAGGGTCGCTTGGCTTACGAAGTGGTCGTCATAGTGCTGATCCGACGGCTCACAAGCGCAGCGGTAAGACGTCTCTGATGATCTACAACCGTCCGGCAAGACATCTCTGATGATCTGCAACCGTTTGGAACGGTCGCAGATCATCAGAGACGTCTTGCCGCTGGTTGCCCAAAGATGCCTCTCCGAGTGACACTGGAATGTTTTGTGTGAGTGAGTAACCTGTCTGAGGTGGGCTATATATAGGGTCGCTTGGCTTACGAAGTGGTCGTCATAGTGCTGATCCGATGGCTCACAAGCGCTCGAAAGCAACACACCGCTGATCCAGCGGCTCACAAGCGCTGGAAGGAAACACACGATCCGTGTGCTTCTGCCTGATCCAAGGGCTCACAAGCGCTCGAAAGAAACACACCGCTTGATCCAACGGCTCACAAGCGCTTTAAAGAAACACATGATCCGTGTGCTTCTTCAGTCCCGGTTGGTGTTACCAACCGGGACTAAAGGCGGGCTTTGCGGTCACGACTCGTGTCCTCCCCCATCCCTGCCCTGGCCACATGTCCTCCCACAGCGTTGTACTGGTCACACGTGGCCTCCCCAACGCTACCCTGGCCACTCGTGTAACCAGGCGGGCGCGAACGGTGCTGGCTCCTCCCGGCGCCGTTCCCCCTAATCCTACGGCCTTAGAGCCAGAAAAGTCCGCTTATGAAAAGTGTCAGTGATGTGTAATAATGTAACTGTGTGGGGATGTTGTGAATCACTGTAGGGCTGTAGCTAGGGGAAACCGAAAGCAGACAATTTTCCCGCCACCGTTTCCCGCCAACGTTTCCCGCCCAAATATTTCCCCCTATCGTTCCCGCCACCGTTTCCCGCCAAATGCCGGCACCGGTAGTTCTATAAAACCCAGTCGAAGGTAGGCATGGTACTCACTTGAGCGCAAGCATGGTGTGTATTGGTCCTTGCGAGAAGTGTGTGTCCGGGTTTCACATTTCCGCATCCGAGCATCTCGCCAGGCTTTCGAGCAATTTGAAGGTAGATGGTAGGGTAGTTCCAATTGAAGAAATTTTGCACACTGAGAGTCATCTCGCTTTGCTCGGGGCGAAGCTATGCCGCGATGGGTTTCCGTATAGGACCCCGCTCCAAATTCGTGCAGAAATGCTCAGGCTTGCAGATAAGTTTGACAGGAAAGTTACGAATAGTCCGTTCTACCGAACTGAAGCTGACCGTGTTTCGTACGGTCGTTCCTGTCTCTGGGTAGTTGACAGCGATGATGACGACGATTTCATGCCGTCGTCAAAAGAAAGGAGGGTTGAAGCACTGAGCAAGAAGGTTGAAGCTTCGTCCAAGGGGAAAGGCAAGGAGGCAGAATCTTCGTCCAAGGGCAAAGGAGGCTGAAGCTTCGTCCAAAGGCAAGGAGACAGAGTCTTTGTTTTACTTGTGTTGTATCGTAATTTCAAGTTGTACCTTAATTTGTTCTATCCAGTATTTAGAACTAGTGAAGTTGTAACGTAGATCCCTAGTTGTATGTTAAATCGTCTCCGCATAAGACGGTTGATCGCACATCGGAGTTGTATCTTGGTTCACACAACTTACGAACACACTCTTAACTAATACCAATAAACAGTCCACAATAAAAGTAAAGAAGAAAAACAAATAGAAAGAAGGACCACGGCACAGAAACCGTGTGTTTTGTTCTGAAACAGTTACATAAAAGGTTTAATACATATTAATTATTACACATCACCAACAACATCCCTACCTAGCTAGTGTTCACTTGTTCTTCGTGTGTGTCCCTTTCTTCTTATTGCACCGTAGCCATGGACAAACTTCTTCATTTAACTTATTGTAATCTTCTGACATGTCTGTGTGGTCCTCCACTCCCACGATGTTTCTTTTACCTGAAAGAACTATGTGGCGCTTTGGCTCATCGTATGATGTATTCGCTTGCTTATCTTTTCTTTTTTTGGTAGGGTAGACATGTCCTTCACATAGAAAACCTGAGCCACTTCACTGGCTAGAATGAATGGTTCGTTCTCGTAATGAAGATTCTTGAAATCCACTGTAGTCATTCCGTACCGTGTGTCTACGGCTACACCGCCATCTAGGTTGAACCATTTGCACTTGAACAAAGGAATCTTAAATGAAGGTCCATAGTCCAGTTCCCATATCTCCTCTATGTAACCATAATATGTTACCTTTTCCCCACTGCAGCCATCTATTGCATCAAAGCGGACACCACTGTTTTGGTTGGTGCTCTTTTTATCTTGGTCGGCCGTGTAAAATGTATTTCCATTTATCTCGTACCCTTTAAAAGTCAATATAGTCGAAGATGGTGACTTGGCCAAATAGTATAGCTGTAGTTCATTTGTGGTGACATTCATCAGAAGTTTCTGTAACCAACCGCCAAAAGTCTTGATGTGTACTCCATCAATCTCATCTTCTGGGTATTTGGAGCGTAAATAATTCTTGTGTTGCTGGATATACGGAGCCACCAAGATGGAATTATGCAGAACTGTGTAGTGTGCTCGAGTGAAAGAATCCACGTCTTCACATATGATTGCTTTCTTTCCTAGCGTGCCTTTTCCACGCAGTCTCCCCTCATGACGCGATTGAGGAACACCAATCGGCTTAAGATCAGGAATAAAGTCAACACAAAACTCAATGACCTCCTCAGTTCCATAGCCCTTGGAGATGCTTCCTTCTGGCCTAGCACGGTTATGAACGTATTTCTTTAAGACTCCCATAAACCTCTCAAAGGGGAACATGTTGTGTAGAAATACAGGACCGAGAACACGTATCTCTTCCACCAGGTGAACTAGAAGGTGCGTCATAATATTGAAGAAGGTTGGTGGGAACACCAACTCGAAGCTGACAAGACATTGGACCACATCATTCTCTATATCTTTTAGAGTAAGTGGATTGATAACCTTCTGAGAAATTGCATTCAGGAATGCACATAGCTTCACAATGGGTACTCGAACATTTTCTGGTAGAAGTCCCCTCAATGCAACCGGAAGTAATTGTGTCATAATCACGTGACAGTCATGAGACTTCAGGTTCTGAAATTTTTGCTTTTATGTTTATTATTCCCTTTATATTCGACGAGAAGCCAGATGGAACCTTCATACTGCGAAGACATTCAAAAAATATTTTCTTCTCTTCTTTCGTAAGAGCGTAGCTCGCAGGACCTTGATGATTATCAGAATGATCGTCGTCTCGTGAATGCATACGTCGATGGGCCTGTCTTGCTTCCGGTGTATCTTTTGACTTTCCATACACGCCCAACAAGTTAAGCAGGTTCAAGCAAAGATTTTTTGTCACGTGCATCACGTCGATTGCAGAGTGAACCTCTAGCATTATCCAATAGGGCAGCTCCCAAAATATAGATTTCTTCTTCCACATGGGAACGTGGTTCTGAGCGTCATTCGGAACAGATAGTGCTCCAGCACCCTTCCCAAATATTACTTTTAAATCCTTGACCATATCATGTATAACAGAACTAGAAGGTCGAGTAGGCTTCCGCCGAATATCTTCCTCACCTTTGTAATGTTGGCCTTCCTTTCTTACTGATGCCTCGGTACAAGCCATCGACGATGGCCCAGGTACACAATCTTGTTACCTATATGTTTACCTTGAGTCTCACCTAAACAATGCGTACATGCATTGTATCCCTTGTTTGACTGTCCTGAAATGTTACTAAGAGCAGGCCAATCATTGATGGTTACAAACAAGAGCGCTCGTAGGTCAAATTCCGTTTGTCCGTGCTCATCCCACACACGCACACCTTCATCACTCCACAACTGTAAAAGTTCTTCCACCAATGGCCTCAGATACACGTCAATGTCGTTGCCAGGTTGCTTCGGGCCTTGGATGAGCACTGGCATCATAATGAACTTCCGCTTCATGCACAACCAGGGAGGAAGGTTATATATACATAGAGTCACAGGCCAAGTGCTATGACTGGAGCTCTGCTCTCCAAATGGATTAAATCCATCTGTACTTAGACCAAATCTTAAGTTCCTAGCGTCATCCGAAAATTTCGGGAACTCTCTGTCGATTTTTCTCCACTGGGACCCATCAGCGGGGTGTCTCATCATCAGTCTTTTTTACGTTCTTCTTTGTGCCAGCGCAACAACTTGGCATGCTCTTTGTTTTGGAACAAACGTTTCAGACGTGGTATTATAGGAGCATACCACATCACCTTGGCAGGAATCCTCTTCCTTGGACAACCTTGCTCGCCCTCAACTTCACCTGGGTCATCTCGCCCAATCTTAAACCGCAATGCACCGCATACAGGACAAGCATTTAAATTTTCGTGCTCGCCGCGGTAGAGGATGCAGTCATTAATGCATGCATGTATCTTCTGCACCTCTAATCCTAGAGGGCAGACAACCTTCTTTGCTTCGTACGTACTAGAGGGCAATTCGTTTTCATTTGGAAGCATCTTCTTAACTATTTTCAGCAAACTTTCAAAGTGCTTGTCGGTAGTACCACTCTCTGCCTTCCATTGTAGCATTTCCAGTATGGTACCGAGCTTTTTCTGGCCATCTGTACAAGTTGGGTACAACAATTTGGTGTGATCGGCTAACATGCGCTCCAACTTCAACCTCTCGTTTTCACTTCCACAGTCCATTTGTGCATCATGAATGGCCTGACGAAGATCATCGTCGGGCTCATCAAAGATGGCATCCTCTTCAACTTCGTCTTCCCCCATTGTAGTATCACCGTGTTCATTGAACAGAGGATAGTTGTCATTATCCTCTTCTTCTTCATTCTCTTCCATTATAACCCCTCTTTCTCCATGCTTGGTCCAACAATAATAACCACACATGAAACCATTTTGCAACAGGTGTTGGTGAAGCTTGGCTGAGGAAGGGTAATCCTTCTTATTCTACAGAGACTGCATGGACAACACATAAAACCATTTTTCGCTTGCTTGTCTCAGCCACATGGAGAAAATTATGCATGCCAGTAATGAAATCGGCAGAAACTCGGTCACCGTACATCCATTGACGTCTCATCTGCATTATATAAGTATATCAAAAAAATTATGCATGCCAGTAATGAATAGATAAGTGACCATAATAATTCTTACAAGTTCATCAAGCAAAGTAGAGTGGCGACAAATGTAATACATTGTAGCATTAAATATTCATTAATTTAAACTAACATTGAACTATCTAAAGAATTTAAATCCAACAACAAATGCGAACAGAATCGCAACTAAGGTCATTATTGAACCAACAGCATAATGATACCAAGCCTCTTGACTAATGGCATAACTTCTAATTTTTTTAAGCTTCAAGCGCATCGCATCCAACTTGATCTCGTAAGCATCAACGACGTCGGCAAGCTTCGAGCGCATCCCATCCAACTTGATCTCGTAAGCATCGACGACGTCGGCAAGCTTGAACTGGTGTTCATCGATGATGTTGGCAAGCTTGACCTCCAATTTCCTCTTCTCTTCTTGGCGGAGATCTTCACTTATTTTTAATTTAGCTTTCAAATCATCGTTTTCTTTCACAAAAAATTCAACAATAGGGTCCATTGGAATTTCCGGTTCAACTACCTCCTAGACAAATATATATTTATGTCAAAGTTGGTCGGCATGATTGTCATAAACACGAAACGAAACAAATATATAGTTATTAACAGTCATACCACATCCGAATAATAGAGCGGACGAGAGCCGGTGGGGGTATTTGTGAAAACCATGGCACTATATATATAAAAAACAATTATACAACTTATACAAAAAAACAAATAATTATGGAACAAAATCATACAACAAAGATTTTTTTTAAAATAAAAAAGAAGGCTCACCTAGGTGGTGTCGGTGACAAGACGGCGCGGTCTATCGACGACGGTGAGGACGTGAATGTTGTGACACTGAAATACAAAAAAAAAATTAGTTTAAGCTCAAACTGAATAAACAAAATTGAGCTAAATAAGCAAAATGAGCTAACTTAGGCATTTCATCAAACACCTACCTAGCACTAGAAATATGAAATGAGCTAAATAAGCTAAACAACCAACGAAACGGGCGCCGGAAGAGAGAGTTTGCAGTTGCTAACCCTTGGATAGATGCACCACCGTCAATCTTAACAAATGGGGCAAAAAATCGTGGAAGAAATCTAGCTCGGTGGAGAGAAAATGGAGATGAAACTCGAGCTCAAAAAGGCCTTGGCTGGCTCGGGGTGGAAGATGTAGTTGAAGGACCTGCAGTCCCGGTTCCAGCCACGAACCACGACTAAAGGGTCACCTTTAGTCGCGGTTCCAGCCACGAACCGCGACTACAGGTCCTCGCGCGGGCCCCGCGCGGCCCTCGGCCGCTAAAGCCGCAGGCGGAGGACCTTTAGTCGCGGTTCGTGGTTGGAACCGCGACTAAAGGTCCCGCACCAACCGGGCACCTGTCCTTGCCGTTGGAGATGTCGGAGCCGGAGCCCTCTAGTCGCGGTTCGGAAAGGAACCGTGACTAAAGGTCCGGCTCTATTGCCTCTTTTCTACTAGTGCTAGCATCAATAAGGGACAGAGGATGACGTAGTATACCATCCAAAAGGGTGGAAAATGAGTTATCTAAGAGGAATGAGTTCACCTTTGATATACATGGTGACTTGGGGTATGTTGGAGGGCTTGACATGATGGGTGGCCAAGGTTGGGTTACATCAGAAGTTTACACGAAATTAAACATTGGAAATGTATCTAGCAAAACATTTAATATGACATGTGTATGGAATCCATATGACTGATTAACAGAAAAGTTACACTTGTCACCACCGATCTAATTGGTTTGTTCTTACATGGTATATTATATTGGTCTTCACGTGTAACTGGTTCATGTAAACTAAGGTCAACGCTATATTGTTTATAAATAATCAATAGTATCTTATACGTTTCAGAGTTACAAACATAGTTTTGTATTTGAGGTCCTCGTCCTCTCGGTGCGCTAGACGGTCACCCTGTTTGCACAGCCTATAGATCGGTATTCATATGTAAATCAAATTACTACAGGCATTTCTGAAAGAATGGCATAAAGAAGGACAATCGACTTTTCATACAACTTAAAATTCAGAACACGAGCAGCCGAATGTTGTATGTCTTTTGCTTCCTGGGTACTTAGCTCAATGTTGCTTATCAGTCGATTCCTCCCTTTGTGCAGGTTCTAGACCATTTATTTATGTAGAGTTTCATTGATCTTGTTATAGAACAAAAGAACTCGGGTAGAAAAATAATGCCATAAGTTGTTGGGACTTGCGCATGAGAAAGAAATAATATCACCTTACGGTTCACGACAGGAGGTCCAATAAATACTACGTCAAGCTCAACAATGGGTATACAGACTTATCAATCAACTACGGAAGGTCCATAAACTTATGAGCATAGACTAATACTAAACATACAACTATTCTATAAAGTAGAAAGAATTAAGATTACCCTAGAGATCTACACACAAATGCTAATGTTTTGGCATCTCAATAATTTGACCTTTCTCAACGATGTACTTTACAAGGCAACTCAAACATTTGACCAATCCAAGTTACAGTAAATACTTATACTAAAATTTTATACTTTTAATTTTTGAACCATATTGTGATTTTAACACATTGTATGTTGTATATAATCTAGGCAGCATTGTTCACGATACAATATTTTTTCAAATTGTTTTCCGTTATAAAGTCTCACTGCATGATTATTTTTCATTTGTGAGATATTAACTTTTACAAGATACAAAACCACTTTAAACGTGTAAAAGGATAAACACACGACTATTTGATTTTTTCACAGCTGATGAGTTATATAACATATATGTATATTATTGTGTGAAACTTATTCTCTATTTTTTAGATTATTGAATATATTCATAGAGATTTTCAAAGTACAGAGACTAACAAATATCTTAATAAAAGGGAGTAGTGTACAGATATATAAGAAAATAGGTAGAAAATTCTAGAGTATAAGTTGAACAGTTGGCATGACCATTTTTTTGTAATCAAATGTGTCTTATAAGTTACAATGGATTTGGTAATAAGGTACATCGTAACTTTATTTTAGATGCTAAAATTGAAAGAGAGGAATACTGGAAATCGTTTTGCACTCGGTCAATAAATACTTTGTGTACGAAAGCTCCTCAAGGTATTGGGTGTGAACTAATTAATGAAATAGGGTAGAATATAGAAATATTTCAAACAAATTATGGTAGTTGGTATTTTAAGCTCGGTCTTGCGACATGCTTCAGATGGTTGACTAATTTCGGGAGCATGCACCCCACGTCGGAATTGGTGCATCACGGCTGATGGGGCTTGTACAAGGAAAGAATATAGGAAACCTGAGCGGGCTACATACATTACAGGTCTTTGGTAGCCATCATTTTGATTTTTTAGCTGGAATCATGGTATTCATTTGTGATTCTATGCTCAACCTGTTTGGCTGGCATGGAATTGAACATGTCATTTCATTTGGAATTCCAACAAATGTCTATTGTATGTTATGCAAATTCATATCCCTAACCCTGTTATTTGACTTTCCAAATGAAATGAAATGAAATGATGACATCATTTCATTTCTGTCAAAAATGGAATGAAATGATGAGTGACAAACGAGCTCTTAGACTCTTAGTGTTTATTCTTGTTTAAGATAGAGCTCGGTTCTGACCTATGCATGTAAAATTCCATGACCAACAACCATACTTCCCTCTCCAACCCGCGGGGCATCCCGACGGGCTGGTATTACTTTGGAAGCTTTATTAGGTCCACCCATCTGCCCTGCTCACCGTCGCATATGGCCTTCTACTCCTTCCTACTCTTGGTTGCAGACCTAAGCAGATACGTAGATATTATTACCTCCTCTAAAGCATGCACATGTCGGTCCGATAATGTATCTATACTTCTTATAAAGCAAAACCCCACTAAGTGCAATTAATATTTTTCTATCTCCACATGCAAGCTATCCACATCACTTGTTCTTTTAGCCAATCAATTGTCCATGTCATCCAACTAGCATTCATTAATTATTTTCTATCTCTACATGAAAGCATCCACATCATCTTTTTTAGCCGATCAAATTGTCCACATCATTTTTTAATGTTGGAATTATAAGATCACACCATGTGGCTATATAGTTATACAACTAAATCATGTGCAAGTAGAACACTATAATTAGTTTTCCCTGTGAACTTTGTGCCAATTATTTTCACCGATGAAAATCATATAGCTGTTATAAAAAAATTATGACCTCTTCTGTATGTATTCACTCAAAAAGTTTCTAAAAATATTATGCAAAAATGTGCATATCATCTTCATGCAAGCCATCCACAAAATCCGTTTCTTCAAAAGGTTAATATATTCTTATATATATCAATCAGATACACCTCTAAAACATAACAATCTTTAAATTATAAACCACACATACATTCGATGTCTAATTTTTTAGCCGTTTTATTAAAATTCTTAAGAGATACCCGCTGCAACGCGCGGGGTGTCGTTCTAGTTATTTTCATTTCATTTGTCATGCAGTTTTTAAAATACATATGGATCCGCAATTAGTTTTGGTGGAAATTTTGACCACCTTTGTCACGTTTAAGTAGTTATGGTGGTACATGACCTTGGTGTCTGACCGGTATTAATTAGGACTGCATAAGATCCCGATCCGTCAGCGGAGTTGGCTTCCTACTCGAATTCAATCGCCTACGCATGCAGCCAGCGTCATATACAACAGCAACCAAATAGGGATAAGTGGCCGCATTGGATTTTCAGCTTCCTCCGGCAAACACAAACAGGTACTCCCTCCGTTCGGATTTAATTGACACACATTTTGTTATATATGGATATATCTAGACATTATTTGGACAAAACCAAGTCAATTAATTTGGAACGGAAGGAGTATATATGATGGCTGCGTCGAAACGAAGACGAGAAGACACGTGCATGCCGGAGTCTCTAGCATCATCACTGGCGGCAACTAAGTGCACGCTCCCGACGGATCTCCTGCTTGAGATCGTCGTACGCTCTGATGCCCGCACTCTTGTCAGATGCACCGTGCCACCTGCAAGCTTCTACGCCGCGACATTCTCGACCCATGCTTCATCAACCAGGTCACCCAAGATGGAAGCATTGTGCCCTCCTGCCTCGTGATCGCCTACTTCCACACCGGTCGTTGTCGGGGGCTACCCCCGGGTAGGGTCATGGTGTGGTATAAGTAAGGTCCCAGGTGTGGGTCAGGTTACAATAAAAGCCGACATACCTGGACCGCAGAGGTGACCAAGGTGTAATGTTGATACAAACCGACATTGGCAAACCAAGATGTCCCGGGGCAGGAGGAACCGAGGTACCATGCTGGTGCAAACCGGCATATACTGACCGACATATACCAATCGGGGTATGTTAACCGACATACAATGTCGGTACGCTGGTATCTTCTCTTATTCGCAGGTGAAGCTCGAGGAAGAATAATCCGGCATATCCATGCCGGGTTAAAGCAACGAGGTGCCTTGTGTCGGTTGAAGTCAATGCTCCTGTCACATCCCGTCTGGCACGGGAGCGTCTGGCACGGAAGCGCCTGACACGGGAGCGTGCAGGAGGAGCGAGATGACAGGCCATCATTACACCGCTGACTCCGGTTTATCCGGGGACAGACTGCGAGGCCGAGGCATGGGCATGCCTTGTCCTGTCTCTGGGAGAGGGTACATGCTAGGCGTGCCGTAGAGCTGCAGGAGATGGGCATGTCACGTCCTGTCTCTGACAGAAGTAACATCATGACATACCTTTGGCATGGCTACAGTGCTCCGGGAGGGGTGTTCCCGTAACTCGGTTTAGCCTATAAATAGGGCTTCACCCCCTCCTGCGTGAGGGACGGCGGGAGACGATGCATTGAGACTCATTTCATCCCGTAGCTTCATCTTCTTCCTGGTGTTCATCCCCGTTGTTGGGATCATACAGCTCGAGGAGCAACCTTGTATTTGTGATATCTCGGTATAGAGAGAGAGGCAGGCAGGAGTAGGGGCTTTACCTCCTCACGAGGGCCCTGAACCTGGGTAGATCTTGGTGTGCTTGTGTGTTCTTCGTGTGTGCTTCTTAGCGCGCTAGCCCTCTCCCGGATCCACCAGCGTCCATCGGCCCCACACTTTAGCCATCCTATGGCATCTGCCGTGATACCACCACGACAGTTGGCGCCCACCGTGGGGCTGACAGCGGCGCTGGCTGGTGTGTTCATCCGGACGGGTTCCATCATCGCCTCTGGCGAGCGCGTGGTTAGTGGCCTTGTCCACAGACTTGGCTCGCTGAGCTTCATCGACGACAACGCGGGCTGCTTCGGTAGCAGGCCGATGCCGAGGAACGGCTGCCTCGTCCTCTTCGGGACGTTCGAGACCTACGTCGCCACCGAGGTTGTCTGCAAGTACCTGGAGCAGGTGCTTGTGGCTGAGGATCCTCCTGCTGTCTGTGCGGCTCGCGGCCGGCATATCACTCGCCCCGGGAGCTGCGCAGAAGTCATGATGACCGGCATCGCGGGTGGTGCCGGTAGAGGAGAACCCGGCGAAGGAGATGCCGGCAATCCTGGCGCCAAGACCACCAGATCTGCTAAAGTGCCGCTGGAGAGGAGGGAGAACCTCCGCGACCAGGCCGGAACATCCAATGTGCCGGTCAGAACTGCTCCTCTCGATGATGTGATCGAGAAGCTCGCTATGCCGGTAGCTACCGGTACAGATGTTGCCTTGACGGAGGCCGAGTTGGAGCTGCATCGTCAGAATCTACTTCAGGAGGCCCTCGCGGTGGCCGAGATACGGAGAGAGTTCGGGATAACCCTCCGTGAGTACAACCAAGCACATGGTTTAACCCCGGTAGCTGCTCGCCCTAGTCGCGTAGAAGAGGTGCGTAAAAGGGGCAAAGGCCTCAATGCTGAGATTGCTAGAGATGGTAGATCTAGTTCCAGTAAGACTCTTAGTAACTTGTCGGTTGAAAAGCCGAAGTATAGTTCCCCTGCTAAGACTCTTAGAGCTGCCGAGGCAGCAAGAGCCAAGTTGTCAGGCTTATCCGAAGAAGCCCTCCGTAGGCAGCAAGACCGAGTTAATGAGTTGGTAGCTGTGGCTACTCGGCAGAATGAGGCCTTTCGTAAGGCTAACACAGCTGTAGGTGGGTCCCAGGTTGTTCACTCGGCTGGAGCAGCCGGTGAAAGATCTAGGGGGCAAGCTTCCTCACCGCATGTCGGTGGAGATCGTGACTGAAGTGTAAACTCCGGTAGAAACAAGCAAATGCAGACATATGATCCGGTATATGCCGGAAAGCAGTTAGTCGGGCCAGGCAGTGCCGGCCGGGGTAAGAGCAATCCCGGTCCGGGCAATCCAAATGCCGGAATAGTTAACTCGGCTGGCCGAGGTCATCCACCTTGGGAGCATGTTCAGCAGCCACGAGGTGATGACCAAGTTGTTAATCGTTATGATGATGGTAACTCGGCTATGGAGAAAGCCGGGTATCCGAGATACGAGGGTCCGCTGGGATCTCGGTTGGGACATCGCCAGTTGTCTCCGAGTGATGCACGTTACAAGTTGGACATGATCTACATGTCCGAGATGCTATAAGAGCAAGGCCCACCTGGCCCTGCCTGCTTTGGACCTCGGATCATGAGGAGCCACCGGTGCGGCACTTTCAGTTGAACCGAGGCGCGAAGACGTACGACGGCAGCACCAAGCCGGAGGACTGGCTGACAGATTATGTGTCGGCAGTGCATATTGCTGGAGGAAACCGCCGATGGGCGGTGAGATATATCCCGCAGATGTTGGAAGGGCCAGCCCGGATCTGGCTGAACAACCTGCGAGAGGGCAGTGTTGATTGCTGGCTGGACTTTGAAGAAGCATTCGTTAGCAACTTCTCCAGCACATACAAGAGACCGAATCGTCCTCAACAGCTTGCCATGTGCAAGCAGAGGAATGATGAAACTGACCGAGATTACTTGACCCGGTGGAGTACTATTCGTAATTCCTGTGAAGGAGTTGTGGAGGCGCAGGCCATATCTTGGTTTGCCGAGGGGTGCCGACATGGCTCCATGCTCTGGCAGAAGTTGCAGAGGGAGATGCCGGCCACCCTGGCCGAGACAATCCGGATTGCGGATAGCTATGCACTGGGTGATCCGATGCAACCCTTGCTGAACTCGGTGGAACCGAGTAGAAGGTACCCGGTGAATAACAGACCCGGGCCAGCCAGGCAGAACGATCGCCAGGACTTCGGCAACAAGAGGAGAGAGCCGGATTACCGGTATGGCTCAAATCAAGTTGCAGCAGTAGAGCAAAGCCCGCCAGATGCCGGCGCTAGCCAGCGTCAGAGGACCAGTGGCCCTGCTTGGGGCCAAAACCAGGATGTGAAGAAACCGTGGAGTGACCCGAGGAAGCCATTAACTTATGAGGCAATGCTGGATGGGCCGTGCAGCTATCACACGCATGATCCTCGCAGGCCGGCCAATCATTCAACTCGGCAGTGCAGCTGGTATCAGCGCACCTTGAAGGAAGGTGGAGGTTCCGGAGGAAATCAGATGGGAACACCTCAGAGGCCTCCAGTGACATATCCTCAACAGAGGCAAGCACTACCGCTCACCGGAGCAAACACCATTCCCGTGAATGCACCGCCACAGAGGCCTCCAGCTCCGAAACCTGTCAATCAAGTAAGTGTCGGAGGCAACAATGGCAATGCTGGTCCCAGTAGGCAAGGAGAGTATCCTCAAGGAGATTACAGAGAAGCTCATCAGAGTTATGTGGTCTTTGTGACCGAGCCAACAGACAAGCGGAGCCTGCATCGGCGTGCACTGGAGGTGAACGCAGTTATGCCGGCAGTACCGAGGTATATGCACTGGTCCGAGCAAGAGATCAGTTGGAGCAGAAGGGATCATCCCCGAGTTATGCCAACTCCGGGAGGTTATGCTCTGTTGGTGGATCCGACATTCATTGGGCCCACCATTAATGTTAGGTTCAGCCGAGTTCTCATTGATAATGGGAGTGCTATCAATATCATGTATCGAGACACCATGGTGAAGATGGGTATCTCGATGAACATGCTGCAACCGAGTAGCACGACCTTCCATGGCATAGTGCCGGGTGTCTCATGTGCACCTATGGGCAAAATTTGGGTTGATGTGTTATTCGGCACCAAGGACAACTGCCGAACTGAGAGCATCCAGTTTGAGGTAGTGGACCTCGAAAGTCCATACCATGCTTTAGTCGGTAGGCCTGCGCTGTCCAAGTTCATGATATCAACCCATGTGGGTTACCTCAAGATGAAAATGCCAGGTACTAATGGCATCATCACCATCTCGGGTGATTACAAGCGTGCACTGGAATGTGCCTCAGCTGGATCGTGCTTGGCCGAGTCACTGATCATTGCTGCGGAGAAGAAGAGGATCCACGAAGTGGTGGCCTTGGCTCAGTCCGCGCAACTCGGCATGCCGGGTATGGCTAACCTGGAACAGAATGCGACTTTCGAGGTGCCAAAGGAGACCAAGAAGATCAACGTTGACCCGGCATTTCCGGATCACAACGTCATCATTGGTACCGGGTTAACGGAGAAATAGGAAGGCGAGCTCAGTCACTTCCTCCGTGAGAATCGGGATATCTTTGCATGGTCAAATCAGGACCTGCCAGGTGTTCCGAGGGAGTTGGCTGAGCACTCTTTGTTTGTCGGGCCAGATATGAAACCTGTGAAGCAACCGACACGACGTCTCTCGGATGAGAGGAGAAAGTGGTGGGTGATGAACTGGCCAAGTTGCTTGCGGCTGGTTTCATCATGGAGGTGCTACACCCGGACTGGTTGTCTAACCCGGTCCTGGTAGAAAAGAAAAAGGATGAACCTTTGGTGGCCAAGGTGTGGCGCATGTGTATCGATTTCACGAACTTAAACAAGGCATGTCCTAAGGATCCATTCCCGCTGCCTCGGATTGATCAGGTGATCGATTCTACAGCCGGGTGTGAGCTGTTATCCTTTGTTGATGCGTATTCTGGTTTTCACCAGATACCTCTGAACCCTGCTGATCAATTGAAAACTGCTTTTATTACCCCTTATGGGGCTTATTGCTATCGTGTCATGACCTTTGGCTTGAGAAATGCCGGGGCTACTTATCAGAGATGTATGCAGAGATGTTTGCATGAGCAAATAGGCAAAAATGTGCAGGTGTATGTCGACGATGTCGTCATAAAAACTAAAGATAAAGCCACTCTGATTGATGATCTCAGAGAGACATTCATAAACTTGAGAAAATACCGAATGAAACTTAACTCGGATAAATGTACCTTCGGTGTGCCAGCAGGCAAACTACTCGGTTTCCTTGTGTCAAGCCGAGGTATCGAGGTAAACCCGACAAAAATCCGTGCTATTGAAAGCATGAGGTTACCGACATGTCTCAAGGACGTGCAGAAATTCACCGGATGTTTGGCATCCTTAAGTCGGTTTGTTAGCAGATTGGGAGAAAAGGCATTGCCTTTGTATCAGCTCATGAAGAAAACCACCCACTTCGTGTGGACCCCGCAAGCAGATGCGGCGTTCACCGAGTTAAAAAAGATGCTGGCAACTGCGCCGATACTGGCCTCACCATTACCCAAAGAGCCGATGTTGCTCTACATTGCAGCCACAAACCGAGTTGTGAGTGTTGTAGTGGTGGTGGAGCGAGAAGAAGAGGGCAAAATCGTGCAGAGGCCGGTATATTATTTGAGCGAGGTGATCTCGTTATCCAAGCAGAACTATCCTCACTACCAGAAGATGACATATGGTGTCTATCTGGCTGCTAAGAAGTTGAAACATTACTTCCAAGAGCATTCAATCACTGTGGTATGTGAGGCGCCTATCTCGGAGATCATTGGGTGTAAAGATGCAACTGGCCGGATAGCCAAGTGGGCCATCGAGGTGTCCCCTTACACTCCTCACTATGAGAGAAGAGATGCCATTAAATCTCAGGCATTGCCAGATTTCTTGGTAGATTGGGCCGAGATGCAATATGAGCCACCGCTGCCTGACTCCAATTACTGGAGGATGCACTTTGATGGTTCCAAGACCAAGATTGGTTTGGGGGCCGGAGTAGTTCTTACCTCGCCAAAGCGAGATCAGTTGAGATATGTACTGCAGATTCATTATGCAGCATCTAACAATGTGGCCGAGTATGAAGCACTGGTCCATGGGCTCAATGTGGCCAAGGAAATAGGGATTTGCCGAATGGAATGTTTCGGGGATTCGAATCTGGTAGTGCAGCAAGTCTCGGGAAATTGGGACGCTTTGGACGCCAATATGGCGCTATTTCGGTTTCATGTCCAGAAGATCTCGGGATTCTTTGAAGGGTGCGAGTTCAAGCATATACCTCGGGAGGAGAATGAAGCTGGCGATGTATTGTCCAAGCTGGGCTCATCTCGGGATCCAATTCCACCCGGGATATCCTTGGAGCATTTGAGGAAGCCATCGATCAAACTCTCGCCCGAGTCCGAATCAATCTTTATCCCGGTAAAACCGGAATCTGGAGCTGTGCCCATGGACGTTGATGTCGGGTCTATTTGGGAAAACCCGGAGACTGCTTGGCAGAACTCAGGGACTGGTTACTCAATGTCGGAGGAAGCAAGGTCGGTTGATCTCATGGAGGTGGATGATCCGGTCTTTCCTGTGCGTCCTGTGCCGGGGTGGGCACAACCGATAATGGAGTATGTGATGGACGGGAGTTTGCCAAGTAATGAAGTTGAGGCCAGGCAAGTGCAAAGAAGATCCAAGGCATACACCATCATCAACCAGGAGTTATACAAGAGAAGTGTGACCGAGGTGAAAGGACATTTATTAATCCCTTGTGTTTTGTGTGTTAGGCAACAACACTAGTGACAATTTAACATGTGAATCAAGTGATGCAGGTTTTAAGTGTGTAAAACATCTTTGCATCGAAACCAAAAAGGGAGTTGAAAAGAGCCAGTTTTGTTGCTGAAGTAAACCGGATTATCCGATGTTGAAAATATCGGATTATCCGATCTGCAGATTTCGCTGGAATTCTGCTAAGGACTAGAAGAAATCTCACACTGAAGTTGTTCGGATTATCCGAGTTGCAAAATATCGGATTATCCGATAATCAAGATTTCGCTGGAATTCTGCTAAGGACTAGAAGAAATGTCTCACTGAAGATGTTCGGATTATCCGAGTTGGAAATAATCGGATTATCCGATGCTCAAGATTTCGCTGGAATTCTGCCAAGGACTGAAAGAAATCTTCACTGACGCTGTTTGGATTATCCGATGATTGTCTGATCGGATTATCCGATTTTCCTGTCTGCAACGGCTAGAATCTGGGGGCACTATATAAAGGCCTTCTCCTACATTGGAGAGGGCACCACGACCAGAAATATCTCCCCACCATTGTTGCAAGCTTAAACTTGGTAGATCTCTCTCCCTAGCCACTCAAACACCTTGTCCTTCTAGGACTTGGGAGAGTTGACCTAGATCTACCCTTCCACCAAAGCGATTTGATTTCCATATCCATTCCTTAGAGGAACTTGTGCATCTTGGGTTCATTGGAACCCGAGACGGTCGTTGGTCGTTCTTGTGGCTTTGGGAGCCGCGGGGACTAGCCGGGAGCCTCCAATTCGGTTGTGGAGACGTGCCCCGGCCTTGTGATTCTTGCGGCTTTGGAAGCCGTGGGAATTGGTGAGAGCCTCCAATTCGGTTGTGGAGTGTGCCTCATCCTTGTAAAGGTTTGTTGCCGACCTCGAGGGCATCATATAGTGGAGGAGATACGGTGTGCCATATCACGGCTATTCGGGGATCACTTGTGACCCCGCACCGCTCCAACGAAGACGTAGCTTCCATTGGGAAGTGAACTTCGGGAATCATCTCCGTGTCACCGTGTGCTTATCCTTTTTATATATACCTTTACTTGTATTGCTAGCTTACCTTGTTTAGTATATCTTGTTAGCTAGCTTCTTGCTCATCATATAGGATTGTTCACCTAGTTGCATATCTAGAGAACTTATATTTGAGCAATTCCTTAACTTGTTGAAAAGAAAATTAAAATTGGTAGTTGCCTATTCACCCCCCCCCCTCTAGTCAACCTACTCGATCCTTTCAATTGGTATCAGAGCAAGGTCTCTTTATTAAGGGCTTAATCGCCTAAAGAGGAGGATGGCTAGTGCGGAGGATGTACAACGTGCTAAAGATGAGGAGTTAAAACTTGCTAAGGAACAAGAAAAATTTGATAGAGAACAACTTGACAAAGAACTAATCGAAGCGGGAATAATCCCTCCCGAGGGTGATGCCCCAATCACCATGAAGTCCATGATTGAACTTTTGGGTTCATGAAAGGCAAAATGGTGGATGAGGTGTATACTCGGGTATCTAATCAAAATGGCTCCTCATCATCCGCTAGCCCTATTAAGGGTGCTAGTGACAAGGATAAAAATGATAAACCTAATGAGAAGCCTTCTCTTAACTTTGCTCCACCTAGCTCTTATCTCACTCAAGTTTCACTCACTCAACCTCATATAACCAACCTTGGTAGACCCCCTCCTAAGCTTGATAATACTCGTTATTTCACTTGGAAGAAATCTATGGAGTCTTATTTTCGCAGCTCATCGGTGCATCTTTGGAGGGTGGTTCTACATGGTTTCAACCCTGTTGATCCCAACAACTTGACCAAGCAAGAAGAGATTGATGAGCAACTTGATGCAAATGCTAAGTACATTCTTGAGAGTGCTATGACCGCAAATGATGAAGATCATGTGCGGAATCTCAAAACTTGCAATGAGGCTTGGCTCCATCTTGAAACTGTGTATGAAGGAAATGAGGGCATTCAACGCTCCAATGCGGCCGTCCTTCAACATCAAGTTGACAACTTCATCATGCTAGACGAAGAGACTCCGACCGAACTTTACCGAAGACTCTACAAGCTTGTGGTGACATGTAGGGAAAATGGAAAGAAGGATATGGATGATGAATGGGTCAAGGCCAAGTTCCTTCAAGCAATTATGCCATATAGTGAAACTATGGTGATGAACCTCCATGCAAGAGCGGATTACACAACAATGACTCCCAATGACATGTTGGCTCAATTTGTCACATATGATACATTGAAGTCCACATCCAAGTCTTTCAACCAAGTCCGTGGCCCGAAGACTCTTGCTTTGAAGGCTCGTGTGGTAGACCATCCAAGATATGAAGAAAGCCCGGTCTATGAAGGTGAAGAAGACTTGGAGGGTGAGCTCAATGAAGTTCTTGCACTTGCCGCCACCCGGTTTTGGAACAAGAAGAACAAGAGCGTCAACCCTCCACCAATAAAAAGAATGTGCTTCAATTGTGGAAAGGACACTCATCTTGTGAAGGATTGCCCCTATGAAAGAAGAGAGGATAATGGTGGTCAACTCATTCTAAAGAAGAACAAGTACCACCCCAAGCCTACCTACATGAAGAGATCACCTCAAAAGGCTCTTGTGGCATCCCATCAAGAGGAATACGAGTCCGGAGGTGAGGAGGATAAAGAACCAAGTGAAGAAGTAGGAATGGCGGCTCTTGCAATGGGCACCCTTCCTCCATCATTGGCCAACCTCTTCTCATCTCCAAACGACGACAAGATCTCCAAGCCTATGTGCCTCATGGCCAAGGAAACTAAGGTGAATTCCCCACCAAAAATTACTATCTCCTCTAACCCATCACTATTGGATTGTGTTGAGGATGTAGGGAAAATTGAAGAAGAGGATAAAATTTCTATCTTCATTAGCAAGCTCCAAGGTCCAACCAAGAAAATGGTTGAGGCCCTCATGTATCAATATGGAGAAGCCAAGCATCTTCTTAATGAGAAGGATGTTAGGATTTGTGAGCTCGAAGGGCATGCATGTGATCATGCCGACAAAATTGGTGAGCTAGAAGATCAACTTGTTGAGGAACAATGCTCCGTGAGCAACTTGAGGAGACACATGCCATGGATCTTTCCAAGGCAAAAGAAACTCGTGAAACCTCTATTCAAATTGCTATTGATCTAAAAAGTAAAAATGAGGAACTTGTAGTGAGTCATGACAAGCTCTTTGAGGGTTTTGAGCAACTTAGGGAAACCCACAAGGTGACCTCAAGTGAGCTCACTACACTCAAGGAGTCATATGCCAAACTACAAGCTCAATTTATCTATGCTAGCTTCACCACTCTCATAATGATAAAGATGCAAATGCTTGTTCCACTAACCCTTTATGTGTCAAGGCATCTCTTATTGAGGAAAACACTAGGTTGAAGGCCCAACTTGAGAAGGGCCTAGCCACTTGTATCCAAGGGGAAAAGAACCTCAATGATCTTTTGAGCAATCAAAAGGGAGTGGTTGGCAAAGAAGGAATTGGGTTCACACCCAACTCTAAGAAGGTCAACAACAAGAAGAAGAAGGCGACTCCCCCTTCCAAAGATATTGTTTTTGTGAAGGAGGGGGAGTTAGCCAAAGCAAATGACAACTCTATTGGGAGTGGTAATGTCACTAGGGGCAATGCCACTCACAATAACTTTGCGGGAAAATACAACCCCTCATATGTTCTTTTGAAATCTACAAATGGTTGTGTTTTTGCTAAATATGTTGGCTCTTCATATGGAGATGATTATCACTATGCTATTTGGGTTCCAAAGACCCTTGTGACTAACAAAAGAGGACCCATTCCAAAATGGGTACCTAAATCAAAGACTTGATTATTGTAGGGTTTCTCTTCCGGTGGATCTTCATGGCTCATTGATAGTGGATGCTCATCCCATATGACCGGAAGCAAAGAACTAGTAAAGGACTTATTGAAACAACTACTCTCATTCTCTCATGTCACCGTTGGCAACAATGCAAGACTCAAGGTAGTGGGAGTTGGTAAGGTGGTGATCACTCCGGAGTTATCCATTGAGAAGGTCCTCCTTGTCGAATCTCTTTCATACAATTTACTTTCCGTTGGTCAATTATGCAATGCCGGTTACACCGTTATTTTTAATAAATACCACGTGACCATCCTTTTCACTCAAACACTCAATGTCGCCTTTGTTGGATTTCGTGAAAACGGTTTGTATGTGGTTGATTTCTCAAAAGAGACCACTCAAATCGCTACATGTTTAATGGCTAAAGGCGACAAGGGGTGGCTTTGGCATCGCCGACTTGGCCATGTCGGTATGAGAAATTTACAAACTCTTGTAAAGGGTGGACACGTGGTAGGACTAACCGATGTTAATTTTTCCAAAGATCGTCCTTGTAGTGCTTGCATAGCCGGAAAGATGCATGAAAAGAATCACCCCAAGAAGACCATTATCTCCACTAAGAGGCCTTTGGAGCTCCTTCATATGGATCTTTTTGGGCCTCCCACATATGATAGTCTTGGTGGCAAGAAATATTGTTTGGTGATTGTGGATGATTATTCAAGATATTGTTGGACTTTCTACATCAAGAAGAAGAGTGAAACTCAAAAGATATTCATTGACTTTGCAACCCTAGTTCAACGCCAATATGACTCCAAGATTTTGGCAATTAGAAGTGACAATGGTACGGAGTTCAAGAATTACACTATGGATGATTTCCTAAGTGGGGAGGGCATTCAACACCAATATTCCGCTGCATATACTCCCCAACAAAATGGTGTTGCCGAAAGGAAGAACCGCACTCTTATTGATATGGCAAGAACTATGATGGCCGAATTTAATTCCCCATACAACTTTTGGGCCGAAGCCATCAACACCGCTTGTCATTACTCAAACCGGCTCTTCTTCCGTCCTCTCAAGAACATGACACCATATGAACTCCTCACCGGTAAAAAGCCAAATGTATCTTACTTTCGAGTCTTTGGATGCAAATGCCATGTTTACATTAAAGGTTGCAAAATTGCTAAATTTGAATCTAGATCTTTTGATGGTATATTTGTTGGATATGCCGCAAAGTCTCATGCTTATAGGGTCTACAACATATCCACCGGGTGTGTTGAAGAATCTATGAACGTGGAGTTTGTCGAGGATAATGGCTCCCAAGCGGAGCATATTGATCATGATGATGTAGGTGATGATGCTCCATCTCAAGCCATAAGAACTATGGGGATTGGAGAACTAATTCCTATTGAAGGACCTATTGGATACTCAAGAAGAAGGAACAAGTTCTACCAAGTTGAGCCATCTACCTCAACAATTGATCAAGAATATCCAAGAACAAGAACATGATCATCATGATCAAGAAATGGTCAAGAAGAATGGTCAAGACCCACCCAACTCTAGTGGTGAACAAGAACATAATGAACCCACAACCCCAAGAACTCCACTTCGGGTTGACCATGAGCAAGATGAAGGCAATGATGAAGATATTTGTGTTGGTGAAACAATTGGTCAAGCCATGGAACGCCGGGTCATCCGGCGTGCATCAAATTGGATTATCAACAACACTTCAAAGAAAATATCCTTGGAGTATCCGTAGAGGTGTGTCCACACGCAATCAATTAGCTAACTTTTGTGGTCATGTCTCTTGTTTGTCTAGCTTAGAACCTCTCAAGGTATATGATGCCTTGAAGACATGGATTGGGTTGCGGCTATGCATGAAGAGTTGAACAACTTCGAGCGCAACAAAGTATGGTCATTAGTGGAAAGACCCAATGACTCCTCCCATAATGTCATTGGAACCAAGTGGATATTCAAGAACAAGCAAGACTCACATGGTCAAGTCATCCGCAACAAAGCAAGATTGGTTGCACAAGGCTACACCCAAATCGAAGGAGTCGACTACGGTGAAACCTATGCCCCCGTTGCTAGACTTGAATCCATTCGCTTACTAATTGCTTATGCATCTACTCATAATATTGTCTTATATCAAATGGATGTTAAAAGTGCTTTCTAAATGGTCCACTAAATGAATTGGTGTATGTTAAACAACCTCCGGGTTTCGAAGACCCTAAATTTCCTAACCACGTCTACTTACTACATAAGGCTCTTTATGGGCTCAAGCAAGCTCCACGTGCTTGGTATGATCATCTCAAGGAGTTCTTAGTAGACCGTGGCTTTGAAATTGGGGTAATAGATCCCACTCTTTTCAAAAAGGGTAAATGGAGATTTTTTCGTATGCCAAATATATGTTGATGATATTATCTTTGGTTCCACTAACCGTGAATTTAGTGATCAATTTCAAGCTAATGACCAAGGAATTTGAGATGTCCATGATGGGAAAATTGAATTATTTTCTTGGCTTTGAAATCCACCAATTTCGAGAAGGAACATTCTTATGTCAAGCCAAGTATATTAAGGACATGCTCAAGAAATTTGATATGAACAATGCCAAGCCATATAAGTTTCCCATGGACTCCAAGGCGGATCTTCACTTAGATCCGGATGGTAAGGAAGTTGATCAAAAGCTTTATCGTTCTATGATTGGATCTTTGCTTTACCTTTGTGCATCTAGACCGGATATTATGTTTAGTGTGGGTATGTGTGCAAGATTCCAATCAAGTCCTAGGGAAAGTCATGAAACCGCGGTCAAAAGGATTCTAAGATATTTGTTGGATACTCCCAACTATGGTCTTTGGTATCCCCATGGTACAAGCTTTGATCTTGTTGGTTATTCGGATGCGGATTGGGCGGGTTGTAAAATGGATAGAAAATCAACTTCGGGTACATGCCAATTCCTTGGTAGGTCCCTTGTGAGTTGGTCTTCCAAGAAGCAAAATTGTGTGGCCTCGTCATCCACCGAAGCCGAATACATCGCCGCCGGTAGTTGTTGTGCACAATTATTATGGATGAGGCAAACTTTAAAGGATTATGGTGTCATTTGTGACAAAGTGCCTCTTTTATGTGACAATGAAAGTGCTATTAAAATTGCACACAACCCGGTTCTTCATGGCAAGACCAAGCACATTGAGATTCGGTATCATTTTATTCGAGACCATGTTGAGAAGGGTGATATTGCAATCAAGTATGTCAACACCAAGCATCAACTCGCCGATATGTTCACAAAGCCTCTTGGTGAAGCAAGATTCAAGGAGTTGAGAGGAGAACTCAATGTGGTGGACATATCCAATTGGATTTAGTGGATTTCTTGCATACCTACCCATATTAGACGATACTTATTTGGTTTAGGTGTAGGCATGGACATAGGGGGAGTGCGGTCCTAATCCATTGGGCTATCCCTCCCCCCATTATGCCGATAGTAAGAACTCATTTTGTCTCTATATTTTCATTTCATGAATTGTGAGCTTAAATGACGAGTAGTGGCCGTGAACCCGAGATACATCTTCGCGGTGTCACACCACAAACTCATACATGGTGGCCTTGGCCACCGCCCTCTTCTTTATGAAGAGTTGGTTCTTTTCGGTCTTAATTGAAAATCATTTGGAATTTTGGTCCTATTGTTGGTTTTATGGGAAACCCACTCATCTTGGCATTTCCGTGTTCGATTTTTGCAAGTTTGAGTGTGGAGTACCAATGTCAGTTTGACAATCTTATCCCAAGCCTATCTTCCTAAAAACACTTCATCTTATGCACACAAGTCCTATTTTGAAACTGAGGAGAAAGGGTTAGCAGGCCAGAATTTCTAACGAAATCCTGAAAATCGGATTATCCGATTCTGACTTGCTCGGATTATCCGACTATCGGAATATCCGATCCAAGTCAAAATCGGATTATCCGATTTGGCGGTTTGTCTCCAAATAGAACAGGGGTCGGGGTGAAGGGCTCATTCGAGCATCTTTCTCCACCCCCGACCCCCTCTCTCCACAACGCCGCCCCCTACTCTCCCGGCTCCTCCCCGCATCTCCGGCCGCCCCAACTCCGGCATTTGGCCGGATTTGGTGCTCCTCCTCCCCGGGAACCATTCACCGAAGCTTTTTCCTCAATGGACGAGGGTAACTTCTTCTCTCTCATCTCCTAGGTGTTCCTCACCTAAATCTTTGGAAGAAGTTGTTTTGGCTGGTGTTGTGGTTCCCTTGGTACTTAGAACACTAGGCTAGCCCCCCTTATTGTCGATCTACTGCTAGACCTAGGACTTGAATCACTTTGTTGCTGCCAGATCCAGATCGGATTTTCCGATCCAGTCTGAACCGGATATTCCGACCCGTCGGATTATCCGATTCATACTGAATCGGATTATCCGAAATTGCTCAGTGCTATTTTTCAGCCACATCTTGATTTGTCCAGGACTTAGTAGACTCAACTTAGGGATGCTCTTCTAGTGTACATTGTACCATTCCTTGCTCTGTGACTTGTGTGTACTCATCTATGCTATCCATCTATTATTCTATCTCACAGGTGGTTCCGGCAGTCGTGATTCAGGTAGTCCTCCACAGAAACATGCTAGAAAAGGCAAGCAACCCATGAAGAAGAAGCAAGTTGCTCATAGAACCAAGAAGCTCAAGGAAACTCGCCCCAACTATTTGACCATGAACCAAATTGACTATGCCCGAATCCGTCAGTCCAACTGGTATACGAGTATGCCAAGAGATGATGATATTGAAGATCCCAACTTCTGGTGCATGGAGCAGATATATATATACAATGACATCTACAAGCACTATAACCATCCTATTCGCCCGATGCAGCCCTACAGAATGCGAGATATCAAGGCCAAGGCCAGTTATGCTCAAGCTGCAGATGTGATTGAACAGATGGGCTTGGTTTCACTCATTGAGAAGCAATGCCCCTACAATGTGGAAATGATTCTGCAGTTTTTCTCCACCTTGGTGATCGAGAATGACCACATAAAGACCATGAAGTGGATGACGGGTCGCACTCAGTGCACATCCTCCTTTGCTCGGTTGTCTACTCTTCTTGGTTATGCACCCTACCAGAGCAACCTTCCTCCCAATGGTTACACTATGCACACTGTTGAGAAGTTCAACAAAAACATAATGAAGGATATGTATGGGGCTGGTGCAATTATTGGTGAAAAAAGGGCCTCCTGCCCCTCTATGACCAGCTTGCGATCATCTTCCGCTCAACTATTGCTCCCAGTGGAGGTAACAATGACAATATAGTTGCTCCTCTTGCAAATCTGCTTTGCCTTGCTAAGAAAATTGTTGAGAATGAAAACCCTGAAGAGGATTTTACAGTGGATGTGATGCATTTTATCTTTCACGAGTTGTATGACTCTTTTGTCAGTGGGCTCACTATTCCCTATGCTCCTTACATCATGATGCTCATCAAGGACACTCTGAAGAACCACAACTTCAACCGGTATGATTTGGAGCCTCATACGTACAAGAAGGTTTATCAGAAGAGGAAAGAGGTCATTCCATCTTCTGCTGCTGCAGCTCCTGCCCGTGGTTCCTTCATGGGTGATGCTCGTCGTGGTGCCACTGGTCCGTCTTGGTTCCTTCCTTTGCTCCGCCCAAGAAACTCAACTGGTTCCAGAGGAACATTCTGTGCATGAATGCTGACATCAGGAGGGGACAATATGACACTTATCTGAGGCAGGAGAACATTCTCAAGCACCTTCCTCGCCTCCCAAATGATCCTCCAGAGTCTGCTCCTCTCTCTTTTGCTCAGTGGAACGAGGGCTCTCAGTTTCCATGGACTCAGCTTGAGTCTCATCTGCTAGAGACAGCGTCTGCCGGCCCTTCCCGTCCATCCTACACTCGTGCCCGTACTTATGAGACTTCAGAAGGGATGGTGATGACACTGATGATGATGATACCTCTGCCACGGAGTGATCTACTTGGGTCGTAGCATCGCTCTTTTCCCTTTTTGGCGTTTCGATGTCAAAGGGGGAGAAGTAGTTCTATTAGGTCTCCGTGTGGGATTTGCATGGGTTTCGGGCACAAGCATATGCTTTTACCATTCTTGTTGCGCTTGTGTCCATTTATGTCGAACTTATTCGTGAACTTATTTGTGTTGTGTTTTCATGTGGAACTTATGTGTGTGAACCTTTAAGTTATGAGACATATGGATTTCTAATATGGTTATGAGTTGTATTCTTGTGCTAAGGTTCATTTCTACTCTATTATGCACAAGGTATAGTCCACTATCGCAACTCAACCTATTTTGATATGTCTCCATCTAGTTTCCTCAATATTTGGAAGTGTCCTCCTCCCATATGTATTGCATTTGTATTCCAATGCAATTTAATTATATGCACACATTCAGGGGGAGCTTCTCATGACTTAAGCTCGGGAATCTAGATAATATATAACTATGCTTTCCTTGCAAATCCTAGTGTTGTCATCTAACACCAAAAAGGGGGAGATTGAAAGGACATTTATTAATCCCTTGTGTTTTGTGTGTTAGGCAACAACACTAGTGACAATTTAACATGTGAATCAAGTGATGCAGGTTTTAAGTGTGTAAAACATCTTTGCATCGAAACCAAAAAGGGAGTTGAAAAGAGCCAGTTTTGTTGCTGAAGTAAACCGGATTATCCGATGTTGAAAATATCGGATTATCCGATCTGCAGATTTCGCTGGAATTCTGCTAAGGACTAGAAGAAATCTCACACTGAAGTTGTTCGGATTATCCGAGTTGCAAAATATCGGATTATCCGATGATCAAGATTTCGCTGGAATTCTGCTAAGGACTAGAAGAAATGTCACACTGAAGATGTTCGGATTATCCGAGTTGGAAATAATCGGATTATCCGATGCTCAAGATTTCGCTGGAATTCTGCCAAGGACTGAAAGAAATCTTCACTGACGCTGTTCGGATTATCCGATGATTGTCTGATCGGATTATCCGATTCCATCGGATAATCCGATGATGACTTGAATCGGATTATCCGATTTCCTGTCTGCAACGGCTAGAATCTGGGGGCAGTATATAAAGGCCTTCTCCTACATTGGAGAGGGCACCACGACCAGAAATATCTCCCCCACCATTGTTGCAAGCTTAAACTTGGTAGATCTCTCTCCCTAGCCACTCAAACACCTTGTCCTTCTAGGACTTGGGAGAGTTGACCTAGATCTACCCTTCCACCAAAGCGATTTGATTTCCATATCCATTCCTTAGAGGAACTTGTGCATCTTGGGTTCATTGGAACCCGAGACGGTCGTTGGTCGTTCTTGTGGCTTTGGGAGCCGCGGGGACTAGCCGGGAGCCTCCAATTCGGTTGTGGAGACGTGCCCCGGCCTTGTGATTCTTGCGGCTTTGGAAGCCGTGGGAATTGGTGAGAGCCTCCAATTCGGTTGTGGAGTGTGCCTCATCCTTGTAAAGGTTTGTTGCCGACCTCGAGGGCATCATATAGTGGAGGAGATACGGTGTGCCATATCACGGCTATTCGGGGATCACTTGTGACCCCGCACCGCTCCAACGAAGACGTAGCTTCCATTGGGAAGTGAACTTCGGGAATCATCTCCGTGTCACCGTGTGCTTATCCTTTTTATATATACCTTTACTTGTATTGCTAGCTTACCTTGTTTAGTATATCTTGTTAGCTAGCTTCTTGCTCATCATATAGGATTGTTCACCTAGTTGCATATCTAGAGAACTTATATTTGAGCAATTCCTTAACTTGTTGAAAAGAAAATTAAAATTGGTAGTTGCCTATTCACCCCCCCCCCTCTAGTCAACCTACTCGATCCTTTCACGAGGTACTACAGCGCTGCGTCGAGCCGCAGGAAGGGCAAGAAATGCTCCTGGAGATTCATCAAGGAGAGTGTGGACATCATGCTTCATTAAGAGCCTTGGTGGCTAAAGTATTCCGGCATGGATTTTATTGGCCCAGTGCTTTGAGTCAGGCAGAAGATATTGTGAGGAAGTGTCAAGGGTGTCAGAGATTTGCTCACAAAATCCACATGCCAGCCTCGGCACTCAAGACTATTCCCATCACTTGGCCCTTTGCTGTCTGGTGTTTGGATATGGTGGGAGAATTTAGACCAGCCCGAGGTAACATGACTCATATGCTGGTAATGGTGGAGAAGTTTACCAAGTGGATCGAGGTGAAGCCAATAAGGAAGTGTGATGGTCACACAGCTGTGTCCTTTTTGAAGGACATCATTTTGAGATATGGCTACCCCCATAGCATTATCTCGGATAATGGCACAAACTTTGCTGTGGGAGAATTTGCTCGGTTCTGTGCGGAAAAAAGAATTCGGTTGGACATAGCCTCGGTGGCACACCTAGAGGCAAATGGGCAAGTGGAAAGAGCAAATGCATTGGTGTTGGCCGGTATCAAAGCCCGGTTGATTGAACCACTGTTGCGAACTCCGGGATGCTGGATAGAGGAAATACCAGCAGTACTGTGGGGTCTTAGGACCACACCTAATCGATCAACCGGCTATACGCCGTTTTTTCTGGTCTATGGAGCAGAAGCGGTCTTGCCGACCGACATGGAGTATGACTCGCCGAGAGTGGCACTGTACACTGAAACCGAGGCAAAAGAAGCTCGGGAGAATGGTGTTGATTTGCTCGAAGAAGCACGAGAACTGACCTTATCTCGGTCAGATGTGTATCAGCAAAATTTTCGACGATATCATAGCCGGAAGATCAGCCCTCGGGTATTCCGAGAGGGAGATTTGGTGCTGAGGCTGGTGCAACGCAGTAAAGGCCGACACAAATTGTCACCTCTATGGGAGGGACCATTCATTGTGAGCAAGGCTCTGCACAATGATTCGTACTATCTTATAGATGCACAGGCACCGAGGAAAAATGTAACGGACAAATCTGGAGAGGAGATCAAAAGACCCTGGAATGTAGCTCTACTTCGACCCTTTTACTCATAAGGGCGCAATGTATGTATCTCGGTTTTCCTTTGAATAAAATGCCGGCACTCCGAAAGGAAACTCGGGGACTGCCTTGTCCATATGCTTGTGTTTTATCTCTGTTTTATCTATGTTGTTCATATGTCGGATGGTTTTGAGACCTCGTTTCAAAGTTCAAGTAATGTATGCTATTTTGTTGTGATCTTGTGACTCGACTGACGAACGCGGAAATGGCAGTAAAGAGCAGAGGTTATGGTATATGGTAAACATGAAAATGAACTCGGGGACTCGGTCCTAAAAAGATTCGACATATGTCGTATACTAACCCGGTTTTTTCTTTCCCTTTCTTTGTGTCGGATGACTCTAAACCTTACCTCAAAATTTACAAGTAATGTGTGCTATAATGTTGATCTTGTGACTCGACTGTCGAACGCCAAAATGGTAGACAAGAACAGAGATTACTAAGTATAGTAAACAAGAAAGTAAACTCGGGGACTTGGTGCAAAGTGATCCGGCATTGAGCCTGTCTTGTTGAAACTAATGTGATAAAAGTAGCACTGATAAGAGTAGCACTGCGAAATACGTAAAAGTATATTTACATCTGCACCCGGCATTCCGGGGATTTAATGGTTCAGTTTGTGATAAGTTTAGGCAGCTGACTCGGAGGAGCTCGGAGCAGTTGGAGCGGTGCGAGGTTCAGGAGCAGTCTCGGTCGTAGGCTCGACCGAGGTCTTGGTTGCTGGCTTCTCAGAAGTGTCGGTCGAGGTTGGCTTCGCAATGTCGGTTGCTCCGACAGCTGCAGTGTCGGTTGCTCCGACAGCAGGAGTGTCGGTGGCTCCGGCAGTGGCAGTGGCAGTGTCGGGAGCTTCGACCTCGATCTCCTCATCGATGTCATCTTCCTCGTCTTCACCCTCTTCATCATCCTCGTCATCTTCTTCATCCTCCGAGTAGGCTAGACCAGGAGGAAGTGCCGGGTGGGAGCATAGCCAGCCATGAAGGAAGCTGCCTCCTTGCGGCTTGCGATAAGTGTCAGATCTGAAGTCCATTTTGAGCCTTGGCGCAAGGACCGCACGGCATCAAGGTTGATTGCCTCGTACCAAGAGAGCACGAAGGTCAGAGCTTGATCGGCACCGGCACAGGCTGAGGAGGATCTCCACTCTCGGAGCCTTGTCTCGGCAGTCAGCAGGCACTTGGACAATTCATCGATGGAAGCTGGAGTCGCAGAGTTTGGCCATAAACTCCGGTAAACCCGGATACCAGCGTCAAGAAGTTCAGTACCAATGCTCTTCAGAGGGGATATGCGAGCACCCAGGGCCGTCAGGTGATCCTCAATATCCCATTCCTCCGGGATTGGGCCAGCCTCTGCTCTTTTTGCTCGTGCCCTGCGGACAGTATTGACGGCAGCGGCCTTGGAATGGGAAAAGTGATCTGAAGATAGAAAAGCTATCACCGAATTGAGTTATATACCGGCATATGTTTAATGTCGGTACAAGCAATGGAAACAAAAAGAAAGGTTAAAGGAAACTTACTGTCCATCTCCTTGTTAAGCCGGGTGAGCTCGCACAGCCAGGTGTCGCATTTTTCCTTGAGGGCATCCAGTTCTCCTTGTGCCGAGGTAGCGCGAACCTCGGTCGCCTCGAGGGTTTCCTTGTGCTTCTGCGCAGCTTCCTCCCTCTGCTTCAGGGTGTTCTCAATCTCGGTCTTCTCGCCCTGGACCCGAGCAAGTTCCTTCTGGAGCCGAGACACTTCGTCTCGTTCCTTCTGGAGGGCAGTGGCGTGCGTGGCGTCCTTGTTCTTCAGCACATCCTGAAGCTGCTTGTGGGAAGTCCGGAGTTTCCTGTGCTCCAAGAGTAGCTTCTTGAACACCTCGGTCCGGGTGTTGGTGCAATCCTGAAAAGAGAAAATATGTCGGAAAAGTGTGAGATTTCACGCCGAATAAGCTTGACATGAGTCTCGGAGACTGCATGTCGGAAATTTGTGAAGATTCATGCCGAGTAAACTCGACACGAATCTCGGGGACTGGGTATCGAAGTTTTTCGAGATGGGCTGGATGTTGAATTTCTTGGTAAGATTCACGCCGAGTGTTTTTTTACTCGGTCGAGCTTCAATCACTCGACCCGAATCTCGGGGACTGGGAATAATGTATATATGTTCTATTAAGAAAGAGAAAAGAGCTGAGTTGAGGAAGGTTTACCTCGGTGATCTTGCTGGCATTGAGGACTGCAACTTGCAGCGCGTGTATGGACTGCGCAACCTGGCTTGGGCCAACCGGGTTAGGAGAGGAAACCTCGCTGGTGTCAGCGGCATTCCAATCCATGTTATAGTGCCCCACCGAGCCCAGGCTGTTGCCGCTTTGAGTGCGCAGCTGAGGAATCTCCGAGATAGTTGTGCCGGCTCTGGCAACTAATTGCTGGTAGCTCGGGGAGTGGGTTGGAGTCACCACCATTTGTTTCTCCGGGTTGGCAAGTTGTTTCCCGGTGGCCACTTGACTCTGTGCCGGCTTGGGCGGTGGAGTAGCTTTCCGAGTTACTGCCTCGGTGGACTTTGTGGTGGGCTTCGGCGGTGGCTGCTGTTTTTGTTGCTGCTGTTGCTGTTGCTGTTGCTTTTGCTGTTGTTGCTGTTGCTGTTGTTGCTGTTGCTACGGTTGCTGCTGCTGTTGTTGTGGTGATGGTGGTTGCTGTGGGTCCGACGTCACCGAAGTGTCGGCCCGCAGAATGTCGGAGTCCGCGGCGGGGGCACCGGAGTCAACGTCTTGGTCGAGGACCACGACCTCGAGAGTGCTTTGGCCTCCTCCGAGTGCGGCATCAGAAGCTGGCAGCAGTATGACGTCCGGGGTTTTGTGTACCCCGGAGTCTGTTGACCGAGGTTCCGCTGCAGTCGGAAGGGGTGAGCGCATGGAGGATGCGCTCTGGTTAACCTGAAGGGCATCGCTGTATTGAAACAAGAAAGTATGTTATCTCGGGGAAAGATTATCCCGGGAAAAGGGCAGAAAGCGAAACGAGCGTGTGTCGGCAAAGAGTATCTTACCCTTGAGAAACTGGCGGTGTCTTCTTGGCCCGTTTCGGCTTAACCGCTCCTTTCTTCTGCAGCTTCCGTTTCTTCGCTGCAGGGTCTGAAGCTGTGGAGGTCCCGGTTTCCGGGGTACCGGTCTCTGCACGCTTGCGAGATCCAACTTGTTTGCCCGTAGTGGCAGGGCGTGTACTCGGAACAGGACCACCCGGGTTAGCTGTTGCCGAGGTAGGGGGTGAGCATATGCGATGGGACGAGCATCAAGTATCTCTAGCATTTCGCAATCATCGTCATCTGACCAATCTCGGATTGAGGCTCGGGCTCGAGGCTTACTCGAGGTAGGGGCGCCCGCAGCCGGAATCGGCAGTTGATCTTCATCGTCCGGGTCATCTACCTCGGTGACGGCCGGGGCAGGTATATCTTGGCCCCATTTGGCGGAGGGATCCTCTCCATCTTCAGTCTGTTGTCGAATAAACCTCTGCAAGTCAGAGGCAGTAAAGCCGAGTTATTTTATGAGCCAAATATGGAGCCGACATAAGAGTTATCTCGGCAGAAAAAGTATGCCGGTATAGATTGCAAGTTACTCACTTGCTCCGGAAGCCGAGTTCTGTCATGAGGTTTTAGACCCCATTCCCATTCCTCGGGCATCGTCGTTCGGGCAATTGCCTTGACGCGTCTTCTGACCTCGGGTTTGGTCAACTCATGGGTGCTGGCCCGAGTTGGATCGTACTGGCCACTCATGTGCAAGTCTTGTGAAACCGGTCTTGGAGGGGTGAGACTCGGCGGCTGACAAAGGTCCTCAGGAGATCATCGCTCGTCAAACCTCCCTCCACAAGCTGGTTAACTATGTAGTGAATCTGGTTGATCTCGAGGTTCGTCTCCTTCGGGTTGAGTGACCAGTTAAACTGCTCAGAGGGGTGTCGATGCTGAATGTCAGCAGGTTCACAAGGTCGACATTGTCTAGGTTCTTCACGTAGAAGAACGTGCGCTGCCACTTCCGGCATGACTCCAGGCCTTGAATCCGGGAAAGATGGAACCTCTCCGAGGTATAATTGTAGCAGCTCCGCACGAGGTCATCTCCTTGGGGAAGTTCTTGTTTTCTGGATCCGGGACACTCTGCTTCCGGAGTTGGAAGTACTTGGCCCAGAGCTCAATGGTGGGCCAGAGTCCGAGGTATCCCTCGGAGAAAGAAACGCACGCAGAGAGCGTGGTGATGGCGTTGGCTGGAAGATGATGGGGTTGAAGACGGAACCGATCCAAGAAAGATCGGAAGAACTGGCTAGCCGGAAGTCCAAAGCCGCGCTCGAAGTGCGCGACGAAGACCACGCGCTCGCCGGATTTCAAACTCGGCTCGACCTCTGTGCCGGGAATCTGGCATATTACTTGTGCCGGGATTCGCTTGGTCCGGACCAGCCAGTCTATCTCGGATTGGGTGACATCCGAGCCTTCCCATCCGGCGCGCTCGCCTTCTTCGGCGGGAATGTCGGTAGGCTCCGGAGTATTGCTAGCCGACATTTCTGCAGTGCGGCGAGGAAATGAGAATCGGGTGCCCGTGTCGGCAGCTGAATCTGCAAAAGAGGCACAAGTTCACCCAGATAAGTATCTTGGAATATTTGGGCAACAGAGGAAAGTGCATAAGTGGCGGGAAACACAATTCTGTGAATAAGTGTTTGGCGGAAAGATCTACGGAGAAGGATAAATAGAGGATAAATGCAAGATTTATAAGTTGAAACCTAGGAGAATCTAGGAGGAAGTATTGCAAGGATAGCAAGAAGCACAATGGAGAAGATCTAGAGGATATCTAAGCAACTAAGTTCAATAGCATCTACGGAGAGGAGGAGCAAGTTCATCGGGGAAGATGAACAAATTCATCGGATCCGAAGAACGTGTTCATCGGAGAGGATGAACACGTTCATCAGCCATGTCAAGGGCAAGAATCTTACCGGAGTTGCGATGGCGACGCGAGGCGAAGAGGCGCGAGGTGTGCCGGAGTTGAGCGCGTTCGGCGGCAGCGCGAGAATCTCCGGTCGTCGGCGGCGTGACTGCTCCGGCGTTGCGCGGTGGCGAAGATCGCTGCGCGGCGGAGATGAGCGCTGGGGGCAGTGCGAACGAGGGATGCGAGGAGGAAGAAGAAGAAGTGGGAGGCTCCGCTCCCCTATTTATGGGCGCGGGGCGTGTGCGGTTAGCGTTTTTACCGCGCACGTTCCCCGTAACCGCCGCGCGGATTAACCGCGCACGATCTACACGGTTGCGGTATTTGCGGCCGCACGATCAGCCACATCGTGGGCCACAAGGTGGTAACCGCCCGCGGCGCGATCGTGTGCGGTTACTGGCGCGGGAATCGAGGAGGCACCCCACGGTCAAACACACTCAAGTGCCCATGCGACGTGACATCGCGTGACGTGGGCGGCGTGCGTGCAGAGATAAGTCTGTCCGCGCACCGGAACCGAGGTAACGCGCAGCGTTTCTCTGCCACGTGCCGTGGAGAAATCTTTGGAGAGATTGTGGGAATCTTTTTGTGTCGGAGAGACCGGCACAAGAGCAGATCTCGAAGGTTGTGGGAAGTTTGGTCCTTGCAGCTTGAGATGAACCGACATAAGAATGTCGGATATTTGGTCAGGTTAAAGAAGTTGCCTTATGTCGGAGAAACCGACATAGGGGTG
Organism: Poa pratensis; assembly: GCA_947311845.1. Taxonomy (NCBI): domain Eukaryota; kingdom Viridiplantae; phylum Streptophyta; class Magnoliopsida; order Poales; family Poaceae; genus Poa; species Poa pratensis. The sequence goes on along the minus strand of CAMZMU010000037.1, from coordinate 77,306,433 downwards.
GATGTCGGAAGAGGTTGGAGTTTGAATGCTTGTTGATTTGATTTGGTCCGACATAGTTATGTCGGATACTTTGGTCAAGTTGGTTGGGTTTGGTAAACCTGGTGTGGCCCTTCATTCGAGGCTGCTGGACCGCACCAGCTTCGGGGACTAATGTCAGGGGGCTACCCCCGGGTAGGGTCATGGTGTGGTATAAGTAAGGTCCCAGGTGTGGGTCAGGTTACAATAAAAGCCGACATACCTGGACCGCAGAGGTGACCAAGGTGTAATGTTGATACAAACCGACATTGGCAAACCAAGATGTCCCGGGGCAGGAGGAACCGAGGTACCATGCTGGTGCAAACCGGCATATACTGACCGACATATACCAACCGGGGTATGTCGGTACGCTGGTATCTTCTCTTATTCGCAGGTGAAGCTCGAGGAAGAATAATCCGGCATATCCATGCCGGGTTAAAGCAACGAGGTGCCTTGTGTCGGTTGAAGTCAATGCTCCTGTCACATCCCGTCTGGCACGGGAGCATCTGGCACGGAAGCGCCTGACACGGGAGCGTGCAGGAGGAGCGAGATGACAGGCCATCATTCCACCGCTGACTCTGGTTTATCCGGGGACAGACTGCGAGGCCGAGGCATGGGCATGCCTTGTCCTATCTCTGGCAGAGGGTACATGCTAGGCGTGCCGTAGAGCTGCAGGAGATGGGCATGTCACGTCCTGTCTCTGACAGGAGTAACATCCTGACATACCTTTGGCATGGCTACAGTGCTCCGGGAGGGGTGTTCCCGTAACTCGGTTTAGCCTATAAATAGGGCTTCACCCCCTCCTGCGTGAGGGACGGCGGGAGACGATGCATTGAGACTCATTTCATCCCGTAGCTTCATCTTCTTCCTGGTGTTCATCCCCATTGTTGGGAACATACAGCTCGAGGAGCAACCTTGTATTTGTGATATCTCGGTATAGAGAGAGAGGCAGGCAGGAGTAGGGGATTTACCTCCTCACGAGGGCACTGAACCTAGGTAGATCTTGGTGTGCTTGTGTGTTCTTCGTGTGTGCTTCTTAGCGCGCTAGCCCTCTCCCGGATCCACCAGCGTCCATCGGCCCCACACTTTAGCCATCCTATGGCATCTGCCGTGATACCACCACAACAGTCGTGTCTACAACCCCTTCGACAACCCGGAGACTCGGGTCACCCTGTTTCATCCCACCACGCCGGTAGCCTCGTGCGTCAGCCACGACATCCTGGCGCCATTCATGTCACCTCGCGCCGCAAGCCTTTTTTGTCAGTACGAACCGATAACGTCGCGTGGCGGCCTCGTTGTTCTCCTCCGATGCTGCCATTGCACCGAACCTTGCCCTGCCATGTGTGTGTACAACCCCAGGACCGGTGTATCCACCTACCTCTCCCATCCGCCAGACTTATCCAAAAAATGGCATCACCTCACGTGTGTTCTACTCACCGCCGCGGACGGCATCGGATGCTCCTTCATGTTGTTCGTTTCCGAGGTGGGCTTCTACAATAGGAAAGGTAGACATGGTATCAGAGTTCAGACCGCTATGTCGTCGAACCTAGGAGGACCCATTTGGGCCCCTATGAGTTGCCTCCCACCCTCCTGGCAGCTTGAACAGCATCAGGAAGCCGTTGTTGTCCTCCCTGGCGGCATCATCCACTGGCTAATCTCGAATGATGAGAAAGTCTTCACCTATGACATCCACACACAAAGGATGGGCACGGTGAAGCTCCCGCCCACCAACTATGAAGAATGCGAACGGATCCTAGGGAGATCGCCGGGCGGGAACCTGCAGTTTATTGTCGCCGACCGGTTCATGATATCTGTGTGGCTACAATGCTCGGATGGTTGGGTACCGGAGGTTATGATAGACGTGGAAGAGAAGATGCGGTCATTGTGTCCATACCTTCCTCGTGTCCCTGTGCCTACTTGGTTCGAGCGCTCTGGGAGAAGAGCAACATGCTGATGTTCGGGGTTTATCACCATAACTACATTGTCTTGAACTTGGAGACAAAGGATATGCAGATTCAAGACTCGTATCCCTCCATGTTGTTTGAGATCGACTTGCCCACACGGCTACAAACTATGAGAATCTTCTCCTAGGTAGCCCTTGCACACTATACGTACATCTGTTTTCATCATGCTCTGGAGAGATAGGCCAAATTAACCTTTGTGTGGCAGCAACCACGTTTCATTGTCATCTAATTAAGATCTTGCATGCTATGCTTATTCAGTTATTCTAACTATAGCAAAAAAAAAGTTATTCTAACATTACACATTTTAGAGGCAATGTTTTTGGTAACTGACTCGTGATATTGGTCATAAGTAGAGTATTTCTAAGGGTGGGGGCGCTTACCATAATATGATATTTTTGGCTACATAGAAATGATAAATATTTAATGATACAAATTACTCTCTGACGTATGTCATCTACCGGTCTAAACACATGTTTCGTGGAGAGGCGGCTTGGCTGGCTTCCCTATGGCCTTTCACTAAATATCGCGCTCCTGTGGTTGGAGAGTGGAGAGGCGGCTTGATTTGACTGGTGGGGAGGGGGAGGGTAAATCTGACGACGCTCATGGTGGTGATGGCCGTAGATTGTATTGCATACGGCCATCACCCACCATGAGCGTCGTTCAATTTACCGACTTGATTGATTCATCCTTGTTTTTTGTATTTTCTTGGTTCTCTTTAGGACCCTGCTGATCCAAGCTTCCTCGAGAAACTCAGGGCACCAAGAAAAGTTAACTTTCCGATCTCAAACTAGGACTTTCCGCCCCCGCGTCCACTGGAAGAGAGTGTTGCGTTTATTTCCAAGTTCTTCTAATAAGTTTTTGATGTTTGGTATCTGCCAATATACAAGAAAGCGGAGGATATGTGGTTTGAGATGCACCTAGAACTTTAACAAGCTTCACTATGCTTTTGGATGAATCGATGTGCAATTTTGGAAGGGATTTTAATTTCTTAAGATTTTGAGTTGGTTCGTGTGAAGTATTTTGATGTGCAATTCTTTATAGTTCTCCTGTCGTGGTTACAACCATCTACCTAGGCAGTCGCAAAAGAAAAAATCTACCTAAGCTATGTAAATTGCAGAGCCTATTGGCAGATTGATTTCCATTATTGGCAGATTGATTTCCTACCGACAATCTACTTTCATTAGAGGTAGGTTCATCTAGAGAGCGTTGTCACTTCTCATGTGGTCCATAAAACTGGGGACAACGGGGTAACTTTTAAAAATTATTTATGAAAATGCTTATGATAGAGTTATCCTTGACTTTCTCTATGAGATTTGTAGAAATTAGTGGTTTCTGCCCTTTATTCATTATATTTATTAGAAAAATCTCTCAAGGAGGGCATGTAGGTGTCAAAATCAATGTTAACTAAAAGTGACTTTTTCCTGTCTGGAAAAGGTTTGATACTACAGATCCTCTTTCCTCAAACGAGAAAAATGCGGAGAAATCTCTAGGGCCTTGTTTGGTACTAATGTATCACTAGCAGGTATGTAGGATCACTAGCTGGAGAGGGAAGCTGTAGTCCTTTGCTGTTAAGGGAATCTTGATCTAAGCCTGTTTAGCTAGCATCTCTATTTATCCAATTGGTCAGCTCGTGATGTGAGATCCACGCCTTGATATAATATTGCGTAGATGAATGATTATCAAAAATCAATGGTTGGGTCAACGTGTTGACCAAATACAATATACTAAATACCAACACTATCCAATTTTACGTATATTTAAAATTACGTAGGTATCTGAAGAGAACAACCAATTTCCAGCCCGCAATGATAACTTAAAGTTGGAGGAAGGAGTGGCAGGTTTATTTTTTCCACTTGCAAACTTATAATCTGTGCTAGATTGTAAACTCAATATACCCACGGTTAACAAACCACAACCAATATGTTCATAGCTCAGTTTTAATTTCCATGTTTATGTAATATCACGCACACACGATCTACCATCGTACTTCAAATGGGCGACGAACTATTGATTTTTTATTTTGCATATTGCGTCATGCATTTAATTAATATATCGGCCAATTATGGACGGTAGTTCCGTAGTTAGTTCTACAAAGAATACGTACGACGCCATTTGTACGATGATTGTACGACAGCCGAATCAGTCTGTCGGGTTGTGGCATGAAACCGTGGGCTTCCATCGGATTTTTTTTGTACACATATTGGAACAGAAACGTCGTATGCATAGAGGTTTCGTTCCACAAACAATATGGTATCATAGCAAAAACCTAATGGCTTATTACGAATGACCAATTGGTCAGCTCGTGGCCTGAGCTTTAGTTTCACACCTTGATATAATATTGCCAGATCTGTACAGAAACGTCGTATCCATAGATGTTTCGTTCCACAAACAATATGGTATCATACCAAAAATCTAATGGCTTATTACGAATGACCAATTGGTCAGCTCGTGGCCTGAGCTTTAGTTTCATACCTTGATATAATATTGCGCAGATGAATGATATCACACGTACAGGATTAATAGTGTAGTTGAACATGATTAATTCCATTGTCATATGGTATCACATAAAAATGACCGGCTCTAGACCAAGATCTGAGCGGCGATTCTTCAAGTTGATCTTATATCACCAGAAAACAATATATGAGGTTTTCCTTTGTTGCAGATAACATAATCTTGCAAGCCCAAAAATAAAATAATTAATGTCAATTTTCATAGTTGTGCAGGCCGATACTTTAGCTAATATAATAAACTAAGTCAAAGAATCTATCGCATTGTGACCAAATATTTTACGGCCTATGTTTTGTTCAGGTTAACTAATATAATGATAGATTGTATGGTAAAAGAAAAAATCTTACCTAAGCTGTTATGCAAATATACATTTTATGGTAAAAAAGAAACACTTACCGAAGGTGCTATGCAAATGGTTTAACAACAAAAGTCAAATCCACTCAAACTTTAGAAGCGTGGCTGCTGAGAATATGGGGTATCCTCATCTCTTTCCTCGAGCACCTCCATCATATAGATCTCAAGTCCCAACACAATATATGTAAATTTGTTAGAAAATGATTCGGCGGATAAAATAGGAAAGAAACACACAAACATGGTTCAAAAATACCTTCGGTGGCTGAGCTGAAACGAATTAAGAAGTCGCGCTTCCGATCGCTACCTGCCTCTGCCTTTGGATTCCGATCGCTAGCTAGCTGAAACGATTTAGGAAATCGCTCTTCCGATCGCCTCCCACTTCGTATGAATCGTTCGCCATATTAGATTGCGGAAATTTCGTGGATGATTCGGCTGAGAAATAAGCGATCTAGTTGCATGAGGAGATTGATTACCAGATGAAGAATGATCGATTTGTTTACTCCTTGTACGGTCAGTCATTGCCGCTGCCGGACTGGCCCAAGAATACGTTAAGGAATCACGGCAGATGATCGATCCGTATGAATCTGGATTGAGTTCCATGCACATCACGCGGAGCATGCATGCACCTGCTGTTGGCTTCCTTATTGATGTGAGGCAACGTTGTGCATGCACGGAGAGCGCGGACCGGGAGAAATCACGTAGGCAAATACGACGGCAGCGCCAGCGTATGGGAGCCTGGGAGGAGGCATAAGAATACGGCCGGCGGCGGCCGCTAGCGTACGTGAGCAGTGCTAGGGCATCAGCATAGGACGGCGGCACGATGCCACGTTTTGTGTTTCTATTTTCTTTTCACGGGAAAAAGTAACGAAAAGGTATTTTCACATAATGGCAGAGGTGGGTAATTTATTTAATCTTCAATGTCCCTAGTTCAATTACTTAGATCAAATGGCTGTGGTTTACTGATGTAAAAAATAAATGGCTAGATGTTTCTGATTATTGTGGGATTTTCTAACTAATTATCTAATTTCTGGTTAGCCCATAATGCACTTTTAATATATAATAGATTCAACGTGGGCTCTGCAAATGATTAACACGCTTCTTGCCGGAACCCGCCATGGATCGAGCGAGCCTCTGGAACTCGTTGTAGTTGCAACCTCTCACACTCATTCATGTTTTGCAACGAATAACTGAACGAGACACAGTAGTTTTGCGCTGCGTGCAAACATTGCGGCTTTTCTGTTTCCTCTTTTATTTCATCTCAAACAAACTCTGAATCCTGAAACGAGCTGTTGAGCCCCGGACATGCCCATTCTGCTGCTTGTCGTCACTCTCACTACGACAGCTTGAGTGATGATGTTATTTGTTATGTGGAGAAAAAAGAAATGAAGAAAGTCACCAATGACCAAGTGGTTAAGTATTTCATGGGTTTGAAGAACCGAATCTACTAGAAGAATAAAAGGTAATGTGAAAACTTCAGCTTCTTGAATAGTATAGTTTTGGTCATTCTACTATGTTTCACTTGGAAATTAAGTCTACCTTTTATCTTGCAGGTTATTGAATCTAGGTGTTTGATGATGTATTCTGGAATTTAAAAATGCTAGTCATCTTTTACAAGTAACATTGCCTTTTATTTCATCAATATAGTAAGGTTTGTTGTTTTTTTACTACGAGTTCTTATAAGTTTATACGTTGTCTTTTATTATGTCATATTATCGATATTAGGAGCTATAAACCATACTTTACATAGTAGATTGTTTGTTGAAAAATTACAGTAGATTTTACTCAAAAAAATTACGTCATAGTAAGTGGTGCATCAGGATCAATTGAGCTCCAGCTCCGCCCCTGCTCTGAAACGAGCTGTTGAGCCCCGGACATGCCCATTCTGCTGCTCGTGGCTTCACTCTCACTACGTTGCCCCGGTAGGGATCTCGTCATCTGGCATATTACACAGAAGCTCAGCTCAGTTGCAGAGTAGGTCATCAAATCGTAGCCAGGACCTGTCTTGGCACAAACAGAGGATCCCATGAAAAAGAAAAGCTAGCCATAAATAACTTAGACGGAATCAGAGACCGAAACAGGCACCCATCAAACAACTGCACAACCAACAGACCAACAGTGCAAACATATCCGGCAACAAAACTGGATGCAGAAAATGCAAGAGACCGCACAATCCAACAACACTTTCGTGATCTCAAGCATCATACTACAGCGCGAAAACTGTTATAGCTGATGATAAATTTTGTGAGATACAGCACACTCTTTGGTCGGCCGCAGCCGGTGCCGCTCACGTCCAACATGTCAGCTGCACATATCATTTCCTGCAGGCAGAGACTGGTTACAATGATAAAAACCTATTCATTAGAACACACAACTCAAGAGCCGAAGCACCAATGTAACCAAAACTCCAGCACAAGAGGAAGCCGAGCTGAGCGTTAAAGTTACCATATTACAATGATGATGATATGTGAGGTTTCTGCATAAACTGAACAATAACAATAATAAAGCCCTACCGACAAACACATATTTGTCACCTCTAGCAAACGTACAGCATTACGGGACAGGGCAAAACTAAATCAAGTATGGAGTTACAGAAAAGGTGCAAAAGGTTAAATGCCAGGGCAAACTGATCATGATGTCATTTGCATTGCCAAATTTGAGTAATGTTACAACTAGCAGCATTCATAAAACCCTACATGACACTCCTCAGTGAAAGGACAAAAACGATTATTAAGATCAAATTTTGGGTATAAAGGCATGGTAGTTGTATGTTAACTGATCGAATGTGTACATGCTAGTGACAAAATTGGTATTACCGGTGAGAATATTTTTTTTGCTAATAGACTGCATACATATAGTATTTCCACTTATCTCGGACATATCAAAATGAAGCCAGCCGTGAGCAAAATGATAAACGGACAACTGTGACGTATAAACTTCCAATTTTTCAGGTAAAAATCATCACTAAAGCAAAGGCCTTTCATCCCTCTCAACATCCCAAGTCCAATTCATCATCATCCATCCACCGTCCACTCACACATAAACTGGATGCAGTGACAGTAGAAATGTCGCTGCATCTGCATGCATCATAGCCACCGAGGGCACAAACATCTCAAAAGCTGCCAGCAACATACTGTGCTTCTACCAGTTCCAGAGTCTACTGGACAGTCACCAAAACGTCGAGCTCAAGGCCACGTGTAAGCAACAGACAGTCCTTGGGCGTGCAAATAGAGGGCAGATGGATCAATGTCCATAGGATGAGAACCCACGCCCAACAGGCACGCACCGCACCAGAACACCACGGTTGTACCATCACATAGCCCCATCCTGGTGAGTGCACAGAAGAAATACGCGTCCGAATAGTTGACAGTGAGCTCTGGACCATGCCAAGGCTTATCAGCTGACTCAAGTGCATCAAACGAGTCCATCAAAGAATTGGTACTTTGCAGGGAGCAAATTTATTTGTTCCCGATATTTCCCTTTCCCTGAAAAGAGAGACAACAACAACGAAGTGGTTGAAGCCTCAAGTGAGATTCCCTTGCCATCGACTTTAGACATATAATATCCGGCCTTGACTATCTCCCCTTTTTCCAGTAACAGTCGGATGATATCATTTAACATACGAGAGCTGGGAGCACAACCAATCTTCTCCATTGACAAGAACATACTGTCAGCTTCTTCTACGGATCCTTCTTTCAGAAGATTATGTATCATTATGCCATAAGTAGAAGCATTAGGTACCAACCCACTGCTTGATATTGCAGCAAACAAATCTTTAGCTTCTTCACTTCTTCGGACCTTGTACATTGCATTAATCATGGTATTGAATATTGCAATATCAAATTTCATGTTCATTGCACCTAATTTTTGGAACATGAGGATTGCCTCGTTGGTGCAATTATTTGCACAAAGACCTACAAGAATTATATGATATGTGGAAATGCTCACTGCTGTTCCACTTTCGATCATCTCACGGAACTTTTTCTTTGCAGCATCAGGTATCCCAGCACGAAATAACCCATCCAGCAGGATGTTATATGTAACAGTTGTAGGTTTAACACCGTTATCCGACATTTCTCTGAACAGATTCAACCCATCATTGATCCTTCCACTTTTAATATAGCCATCAAGAAGAGTACTGTAGGTAACAACATCAGGCTCAATGCCAACAGATACCATTTTATCAAGCACTCTGGTTGCTTTCTCTATGTTGCCGACTAAGCAATATCCGTCAACCAGTGAATTAAATGTAATGGCATCAGGCCTCTCACCTATGTCTATAATGAAGTTGAATATATCATGTGCATCCAACACCCTTCCTTCTTTGCATAGACTGTTTACTATTGAACTGAAGAACACGATGGTAGGACGAGGGATACCTTTGTTCACCATTTCAGAAATTAGCTCCTTAGCTTTCCCTAAATCACCATGTGTACAACAACCCTGAATTAGGGTGCGGTAAACAACCGCATTTGGTTGTACTCCGATGGATATCATCTGGCTGAATTTGTCCATAGCATCAGCCAGCCTGCCCATTCTACAAAGTGCAGCTATTACACTTGAATAGGTGACTACATCTGGACTCACTCCTTGTTCCCACATTTGAGTAAGTATGAGCATAGCTTCATCCATCATTCCCTGTTTAGCATATGCATCGATTAAAATGTTGAAAACATGGCAGTTGGCTACAATACCATTGTTTGACATTGAATTAAAGAGATTAATCATATCAGCAAAGCATCCTTGAGAGGCATACCCGTGAAGCAGAGCACCATATGTAACGATATTAGGTTTGTGGCCCTTGGCAGTCATGGAATCAAATACATCTGCAGCCTCTTTGGTTCTTCATGCTTGCAAAGGGAGGCCACGAACGAGCTCCAAGTAAAAATATTTGGTACAAGACCCTGGCTTGTCATGTCTCTGAACATTTTACTTGCCTCTTTCCAATGGCCTAGAGTGCAATATCCATGGATCATGCTACTATATGTCACTTCATTTGGCTGAACACCGTTATCAACCATCTGTCGAAGGAACAACTCTGCCTTGTCCATTGCTCTGGCCTTGCACAACGCATCAATAATCGAGCTATACGTCACCACATCTGGCACGATCTGCATCATTTCTTGAAATAGATTGCATGCCTTGCTTATTTCCCCTTCCTTAAAGAACCCGTGGATGACCGTGCTATATGCCAGCACGTCGGGGGAGTAGGCACCTCCTTCTTTTGCCATCGTCTGGAGCAGGTCGAGCGCTCGCTGGCTCCTGTTATCGTTACATAAGCTCTTAAGAACCGTGTTGTATGACTAGGCATTGGGCACACACCCGAGGTCGGACATCCTATGAAGCAGCACGTTGAGAGCTTCATCCGTCCGTTTTGCTAAGGCTGCGCACGGTTAACCGAAAACCGAGAAACCGAACCGAAATTGTGGTTATTTTGGTTTCTGGTTAAGGTTACGGTTAGTAAAATAGCTAACCATATGCCTTGCGGTTAATAGGTTAATAATCGAAAACCGAATGGTTAACAAAAAAACCGAAATGCCTATTAACTTTTATTATTTTGCTACTTTTATTGACTTTTATTAACTTTACGGGTTACTTGTAGCATGTGATTTGCTACTTGTATAGACTTTTATTAACTTTATGGGTTATTTGGTTACTTTGGATCATATGCCTATTAATTTTATAGTCTATTCCGTTATTTTGTAATATATGGCCACAAAAAGAAATTGTCATTTTAAATTTCGCGTCAACTTAGGTTAATGTGTTTATTACCGAAACCGAACCGAAATTAAATGGTTATTACCGAAACCGAACCGTATTCTCGTACAAAACCGTATTTACCGAAGTATTGAAACCGTATAAATAAAAAAAACCGTATAAACTGAACCGAATTAACCATATTAACCGAACGCGCAGCCGGACGTTTTGCGCGGCAGAGGCACTTGAGGAGGTTGCAGGCGGTGATCTCGTTAGTCTTCAGGCCCGTCCTGAGGAGGCTCCCGAAGAAGGCGAGCCCTAGGTCCGGGCGACGCGCGGCAGCAGCAGTCCATGAGGATGTTGTAGGTGGGGACTGTGGGCGGCGCCACCCGCAGGCCGGCTTCCTCTCGGCGCACACGGTTGAAGAGGGAGATGGCGAGGGCGGGGCCATCCCTGCCGGAGTTGAGGTCTGGCGCACGGGCCAGAGCGGCGAGGAAGCCGTTCAGAGAGTGCTCAGGGACCGGGGTTGCCTGCCCTAGCAATTGGTCGAACAGGTGATGGGCGTCCTCCGGGCTGAGAGCCCCGACGCGGACGCGCTGTGTGGCTGCAGCGAAGGCGGCGCTGGGAGACCAGGAGCGTGAGGGTGGCGTGGCGGAGGATGAGGAGCAGCGGCGGCAGAGGCGGGACATCGGCGACGGTGGAGGAGAGGGGGCGGAGACGGCGACGGTGGAGAGGCGGGGCGGAGGCGGATGCGCGTGAGCTGTTGGCGTGAAGTGGACTAGAACGGCATTTTTCCTCTGTTCCTGCTGAATCTGCTTTTTTCGTAGGAGCATACGTGTAACTTGTCTTAAGTGTTCAGAAACACGTAAATCTGTTCAGAAAGCCATCCATACAAGAACAAAAAACTAAATCCATTAAAACTAAATCCATTAATCTGCAGCAAACAAACGATATGTACATATATTTTTTTTTTTGCCAAAGTACGAGTTGAGAGCAAGAGAAACCTGCTATCCTGTCCCTTCTGCAACTAATCCTATGCTATTTTTTTTTTGCTAAAGTACTGTTCTAATGCAGCTTACTGCAGTCAGCTAAACACTAGCAAACAGGAGTGCTGAATAACACGGTAGAATCATTTTCTTGCATAGAATGAAGCATCTTGCAGTTTCATAAGTAAATTAGGTCAGATCTTCAGTTCTTCATCCAATCCCATAATTGCAGTTCCAGCTAATTCGGTGACGCCTTCTAATCCACCGCAATTCCTTGCAAAATCTGTTTACATCCAAATGGCGCTATTCGTGCAAGGTAGAGAAAGAGCGTGAGAAGAGTCTTCTACTCTTTCGGATCGCGCAAGGTAAAAAAAAAGCTGAGATCTGAAAAGAGTATACGAAGAACGATGAGCAGAACATCCTGGTTGTCAGTAGCGAATGTCAATACTTGTGAGCAAATCAGTTAATTCACTAATGAAGCGAGTTCTCCGTGTAACAAGCTCCACCTAATCTACTGACACAAGCACCTCGCAAGCTCTCTCATGCCCCCGGAGACACGGTTCAAGTGCATGGCCAGGCAAGTGCAAAATGCAAGAAATGTGATCTCTGGTGAACAGAACAACATAGTGCATGGCCAAGCAAATGTAAGAAAAGCATGTTCTAAACTGAGCAACATTCACGTCTTGATTGACGCCCAACGCCTCCGAAGAACAACAGCTCGAACAGGACTCCCCTTGTCGACGCATCATCTACCCTTGATGCATAGAGGAGGAGACTCGAACAGAAATTGAAACAACGCAACCGCACTATCTATTTACGATAATTTGATTGCTGACAACATCACGCTTCTCTTTCTTATTCTTATTTATATAACTTTCACTTTACAGGCAAGTAAATGACGGGCTTTGGTCGGTCCTGAGAAATGCGTCGTCTTCGACACCCTGATGACGGCGTACATTGTGCCTAGAAGATAAATATCGGACTACGGCGAGCACCGGAGTAGCGCCACATTGAACCTCCAAGCCTAGTCTCCAAACACGATGCTCCCAACAGAGGAGCGACGTCGAGGACACCGCCATTGCGGCAGTCCAGCTCCTAACCTAGACTTTCGTCCGGAGGCAACTACCAATGTCAATGCCGAGTCACCTCAGTGACGCCCCCAAGGAGAGGAACGACGCCCACGGGCGAGCATGACTTTCATCCATAATGTTGCGCACCTCCCACCCTGACCAATGGATTGGGACGCATTGCCCATAGTTAAATTAGTTTATGCCAATTTTCGAAAGTAATCCAAATTTGAACTACAAGGGTTTGATAATTTAGTCTGAATTTTTATTAAAAATCATTTTAAGGTACATAACTAGTGGATATATCACAGAAACATCGATAGTTATAGAAAATTTGACCTCTTTCGATGAATAGTCATGGTGGCCATTTTGATATTTTTTTGAAAAATCAAATAAAGTGAAAAAACCTCAAAAAAAGATATCCTCTGGCATGGAGTCATTTTATGTGTACTAGTTGCTATGAAAAATGATAAACTTGATTTTTGACAAATTGTTCAAAAAAATCTTCACAAAAAGGTCTATCATGAATAAACATCTATAAGTTTCAAGCCAAATGATCAAGTTATAATCATTTCCACGGCATAGTTTGTGATAAAGTTTTTATATTCGACAAATATGTGTATCTTGGTATAGGAAACAAGGTTTCCGAAGGGATTTTTCAAATTATTTTTATAAATATCATTTTCCTTCTTCTAAGTGGCGAAAATGACTATTTTGTGAACCAAGTACAAAAAATATGGTGCAAAATGTCACCCATCTAATTCTCACAAGGAGTAGTCCATATTTGATGGATAATCCCCAAGTATTAGGAATTTTCTTGATTTCTATCTAATTTCGCCAAGTTAAATGAGTTTATGCTAATTTTCCGAAAGTAATCCAAATTTGAACTACAAGTGTTTGATAGTTTGGTCTTAATTTTTTTTTAAATTATTTTAAGGTACACAACTAGTGGTTGATAGTTTTAGAAAAAAATTGACCTCTTTCGATGAATTGTCATGGTGGCCATTTCGACGGTCTTCACCCTTTATTATTGGTTCCGTCCTTGCTCATGATTTTTTTGAATAATATAGCTTGAACAATGTGTATGATGATTTAGGTCTCCTTCTCCTCTTCGAAACAAGCTAAAGAACATCAAAATCCGAATTCGAATGCAAAAGTTATAATCAAAACGATCAAAACAATTTTTTAGTGCAGGCTACACCGAGGGCATTGCCGTCGGCATAGATCAAAAGAGAGCAATGTCGAGGGCAATGCCGTCGGCGCAGCTCCCTGGAGATCTACGCCGAAGGTTTTTTGTGGGCAGGCCTGTTCGGGGTCTATGCCGATGGACCCGACCAAAAGTCGTCGACGTAGACCCTTGCCGCCGGCATAGCTCCGCTTTCCTGTAGTGTTAATAGCAATCGATTACACCCTTATGCATTTGTATTCCATTGTTAAACCGGCAGCCGTACAAGTTGAACTTATTTCGTGTGACCGTCTCCAAATAATGCCTCCAACGGGTGAAGCCAAGACCACATACAGGGCCAGTGCATAGTCTTGAAAATAACCTACACAAATTGGCAAACTTTTGAAAACCACATCGTTTTGATTGTTCCATAAAGCTCAACTCAAAGCGCATACCAGACCTGAATTTCAGCCTTTTCTTCTTCATTAATTTTATTCAACCAATTACCCAACATATTTTTTTATTTGTTAGAGTATTGAACGTAACATGAACATTCCGCCAAACGAGACGGGCTAGTGGACGTGAGATAAAAACATGTTGTATTGTTTCACGTTGATCATGAAAACAACATTATTACAGTCATTACAGTTGTGTTCGGCAAGGCTATGCTTAGTCAAAAGTACACACCTATGTATGAACCATACAAAGGTTCTTATGTTAAGTGCTAGTGTGCTACAGCTTCCAAATATATTTCTTAAAGAAAATAGTATTGACATTCATGAGAGTGGAGTACATGGATTTGAGTGAGAATGAAATTAAGGACTTTAATTTCCATTTAGAAACATGGGGTTCATCAGAAATAATGACCCCATCAAGTGTTGAAACAAGTACAACCATCAAATCCATTTGTCCCAGATTAGAGTTTTCTTTTGAAACTTACATTTAGAGGGGTTTGGGACATCACGTCAGCAACCGATACATGTTTGCGCTGCACAATGTTATATAAGGAGGGGTATTGATGAGCAACGGGTGTGTCAGCTCGCCATGTATCTTTTTAAAAAGAGGGTATTTAAACCATTTCCTACCGTGAAAGTGTCTAGATTAAATAAATCTTCGCTCACCCTCATTAACCCTTTCCAAAAGTGGGAGTCCGATGGTTTGGCCGTAACCTATGACAACATATTCGAATGAAGGTATTTGTTGAGTAGCAATTTTTGCCACACGTCCTCCTTGTTTAGAAGTTTAAATAATCATTTGTTAAGTAACCCTTTGTTTTTAATATCTAACACTTCCACCCCTTGCACGGCTTGATCTTTCAGGTGACAGATAATATTCCACTTAGTCAGGCTATATTTCCGTTTATGTTCCTCACTTTTCGAGAGAAATCTTGATATGTAAAAGTCTAGTATTTTACATATTTAGGCACTTCAAAAAAGATAACATAAACATCAGCAAACTAGTTAAAACAACATTTATAATAACAAACCGATCTCTGTATAAGAGCTACTTGTCTTTCAAGCTACTAAACTTAGTATCAAATGGTCTCCCACGAGTTTCCATTACTTGTTTTAAAAGCTTACCATAACGGATAGGAATACCCATGTATCGAGCTGGAAATAAACTAGTTTCATGACCAAACAATTGCTTATATTGATTTATCTCTTCCTTCTCTTTACCAAATATTTACAATACCAAACATGCATTTTAGGGCACCAACAAATTCTCATGTCCAAAAACAGCTCTAAAATAGGGCATTAGTGCTCCAACAACTGTCCTAAAATAGGACAACATCACCACATCTTCTTTTCCACAGTTGCATACTTGCATACATATTGCGTCAATTAATATGGAACTCATATAAAATCAATCCAAAAAAAGTCAACAACAAACTCATCGATCCACAATAGCAAATGCAACACAAATATCACATAATTCACCAGTTCACCAACACGATGCATGCAATTAATGGAGCCAAGCATACCTGGAAATCCACGGGTTTTGTTTATCTCCAAAAGCCTCCGAGTGTCTTGAGCATGGGGTGATCCCAAATACTCTGCCCCAAACACTTTTATCACTATGTTTGCAAATTATTTGACAAAAAATATTGAACCGGCACAGTGCTATGTCCAAGCAATCTGTTGCAATTCCTGCTCTACTCGAAGGAACGATCATGTTGCTTCACACAACTGCAAATGTGAAGGAACAATCCGTAAACATTCTGAACCAACGACGAAGGACCTCTCCAGATACACTGGATTTTGACCAAAATAATTGCACATCAATCTTTCATGAGCCTCTTGCCTTTGTCTCCATAAGAAATCACGGCGAAAAGGAAGTCGTCGGAGCCTAGATGATAGCCTCGCCGGTGCGAAAATGGCTTGGAGGGCCTCGATCCTAGACGCCTGGAGGTCGAGCTTGAGCCCAAAAAGTGGCGATGTCGCATCATCGACACCGAACAAAGCAGCGGTAGCGGTGGTGGCACGATTACTAGCGGGGCTCCGGTGGCCACTAATTCGCCTTCACAGCCCGCCGACGAGTTGTGACGGCCATTATAGGTCAGTTGCTGAATCATTTGGAATCAACGCGCCACGATATCCCAAATCGGCGGGGCGACAGGGGCTCTGACGGCAGGGTCGCGACGGAGTGAGGAAAGGGCGGGCGACCGGTGACGATATCGCCACCGGCGGTGGTCGGGGTGGAGTTGCGGCCACAAATTTTCCATACGACGGTTGTGGCCGGGAACGCGATGCAGTTGGTTTTGCGGCAGCAGCCCAAGTGATGTACTACATTTGCAACACTTGGTGCTATTTGTTAGAATTATCAAAAAATAATTTGAAGCAAAATACATAACCAGGACAGGTTTTGGAGCAGCACTGATATGATCCGATCGTACACGCCCACCTGTCCCACTGCTAGTTCGTTCCTGGGTCGGTAGGCAAAGCCGCGTCCCCACTTTCCCGCCTAGTCGCCTACCGCCTCTTCTCCCTTTCTTCCCGCCAAAATCGACGCGCTCCTCCAAGATCGATGCTCCCGCCGTATTCTCCGATCCATTCTTGCGCTCGTTACGCTTCTCGCCACCATGGACGCCGGCTACGACCTGACGCCGTCGGAGAAGACCAGGCCCTGCGCGTCCGAGTCGCCGCTCCGGTGGTCCTACATGTCGCCGCTGTCCACGCCCTCGTCCCGCGTCAAGTCCCATGTAAGTTTCCGCTCCTCTGCTCCTCTTCCTCTGCCTCTGCGTGCAGCACTCGTCCGACGAAATGCCTGAAGAACCGTACTAAATCCGCTTCTTCGTTCGCAGGACGACCGATTCACCTCGTTGCCGCTTCTCGCCGGCTACGACCTGACGACCCCGGAGACCACCAGGCCCTGCGCGGCGGAGGCGATGGCGCGGTCGCCGCTCCGGGAGGCCAGCGGGCCGAGGCCCTACATGCCGCCGCTGTCCACACCCTCGTCCCGCAACAAGTCCCATGTAAGATTCTGATCCTCTGCTCCTCTTTGTTCGCCTCAGCGCGCACCACCCGTTCGACGGAATGCCTGAACGGCAAATCACCCGCTTCTTTCGCAGGGCGACCGATTCATCCCGTACAGGGGGTCCGAGACGGACAAGGACATCTCGTGCTACTTCCTGACGGAGCCGAGGAAGAGTGCTACAGTGCAGTCGCCTTCCAGCCAGGTGTACCAGAGACTGCTAGCCGAGAAGCTCCTCAACAACCGCACTCGGATTCTCAACTTCGGGAACAGGCCCCGGGAGCCCGACACCACCATCCTCCGTGCTGATGCAGCTTCCGTCCAGGCCAAACCCAAGTGCAGACGCGTCATCTACTCATCCCTCAGGTATGTAGGTACGCACGCCAGGTTAACCTGTGTCATTGCTGCTGCTGCTGCTGCTTAATTCTGTAGCGCTGGCGATTGATGACGATGATGATAAACTAGCTGACTCGATGTGTACACCTTGGTAATGCAGAGTCCGGATAGGATGCTGGCGGCGCCGGATCTCGTCGACGACTACTGCCTCAACCTTCTGGACTGGGGAAGCAGCAACATGCTCTCCATCGCGCTCGGCAATACCATATACCTCTTCGACGCCTCGAATGGCTCCATCTCTGAGCTCACCACGGTCCATGAAGACGATGGACCTGTCTCCAGCGTCAGCTGGGCTCCTGATGGCCGCCACATTGCAGTCGGCCTCAGCTCTTCACTTGTCCAGCTCTGGGATTCCATCTCTAATAAACTGGTTGGTGGCACTTCGATCTTCTGTTAATAATGGCGGCAGCATCATCATCATTGTGTTTTGTTGTTGATTGATTTTTATTGTGCAGGTGAGGACACTGGAAGGGGTGCATCAGTCGAGGGTTGGTTCACTGGCGTGGAGGGACCGCAAAGTCCTGACCTCTGGTGGCATGGATGGCAAGATCGTGAACAATGACATGAGGATTAGGAGCCGTGCTGTTGCGCAGACATACCGCGGGCACGCGCAGGAGGTGTGTGGACTCAAGTGGTCAAGTTTAGGGCAGCAGCTGGCCAGTGGTGGCAACGATAATCTACTCCACCTGTGGGATGCCTCCTTGGCATCCTCCTCCACAGGTCGTCGCAGACGATGGTTATACAGGCTCGAGGACCACTCGGCTGCCGTGAAGGGACTCGCGTGGTGCCCGTTCCAGAGCAACCTGCTGGCATCCGGTGGCGGCACAGATGACCGATGCATCAAGTTCTGGAACACAAGCACGGGAGCATGCCTCAACTCTGTCGACACCGGGTCACAGGTGTCCGCGCTGCTCTGGAACAAGAATAACAAGGAGCTGTTGAGCTCACATGGATTCGCTCAGAACCAGCTCACGTTGTGGAAGTACCCTTCGATGGTCAAGATGGCTGAACTTGGCGATACTTCCCGTGTCCTTTTCATGGCTCAGGTAATCTTTGCTCCCTATGCTATCCTTATGTATGTTTATATTTCTTTGCCCAGATGTCTTATGGCTTGTGGTGTTGTCCTTTGCAGAGCCCTGACGGTTGCACGGTAGCCTCTGCTGCAGCAGACGAGACCCTGCGTTTCTGGAATGTGTTTGGTACCCCTGATGCTCCTCCTAAGGCCGCAGTCAAGACTCACCGCACTGGAATGTTCAACAGTTACAATCGTATCCGATAAGGAGAAATATCACAGCAACGAATGCTCACAAGTTCGGTGGGCAATGGATTGGAAACTAGAATCGATCTTGCACAATGCACATGCTCTGCGTGAGAAGAAACCAAAGCCAATCAGAAAGGAGATACCTGACGATGATACTGAACGTGGAGGCTGCGTTTAGTGAAGGGATCTCCAAGGCGTCGTGGTACTACATTCATGAGGGAGAGATGATTAGAGGCGAGGCGCTGTGGTATCCATATATGCGGCAAGTTGAATGATTATGGAGGCATATGCTGCTTTAGGGATGCGGCACAACTGGCAAGCGGCCTATAAAGCAATCATCGAAAGTGACGCTCGGGTGGTCGTCAAGTTATGGGAGGAAGATCCGAGATCTCTGCCATCCTCCAGGAGGATCAAGGAGCTTAGTTTAGTGGTTTATTTTTAGATTTTTGCTAGCTGTTTATTAGCTATATATTAGTAACGCTAATGAAGTGGCTCATTTATGTGCCAAGCAAAGCTAGTTCTCACTGTACACGTTGTCCGTGGTTAAATTATAATCCTTTACTTGATCGCCTCTGTCAGAGGCATTATTGTAACCCTATGACTTATTAATGAATCTTAATTCTCAAAAAATATAAACATTAACTGGTACCAGTGCTTTTTTATCCATTCATATATCATTGCAGATCCCTGTGACTGACTGGTGTGATGCTAGTCTAACAAAAAGTAGCAGGTTGCGTGCGAAAAGTAAATTGCGCTGCAAGGTAAAAACTACATCTCTCTTGGATCCATATGTTATGACTGTACATCTCGCCGTGACCTGGCTATTGATGAACATCCCCCTTGACAGTTAACATACTACCATCAGGAGTTCCAGCACTTTCTATATGAATGGCGTTCCAGAACTGTTGATATGAACGCAGGCCACCAAGGAAAGGTTTACTCTCTTTTTCGCATTGCGTTATTTGCATTCTACCACCCATTTTTATGCTTCTAAATTCTAAATATGCAGCTCTGAGTGTCAGATGGTAATGGGTGACCTTTAGACTAGGCTGGCTTAATGAGACTTGGAATCAGCAATGGAGCCTTTTGCAAAATATTATCCCGTGACTCGAAAAATCATGCGTAAATATCTTTTGAAAAAGACTAGCTGATTCAGCTCACACACACAGCTGACTTTGCTTCTTTGGCATAAATTTAATTACTTGTTTCTGATCTGTTTATATTGTTGCCTGAAACAGAAGCGACGCCAAAATTAGTGCTCAGGCTGATGGCCATGAAAGGCCTCACTCTCTACCATTGGAAAAAAAAGGTAACCATCAGGTTTGAACTCTGCTCCGCGTCTGCTGCTATTTTTGTTAATATTCCTCAGTCACACCAGCTCACTCTCTTCTGTGTCACGGTACTGTAGCAATTAGCACATTGATCAATGCTTGTTTTTATGTGCTTGTTACCCTAACCTATGTTCTACTCCCAAATCCCCTGTTACGTCCAACACCAAAATGCATCGTTCAACCCAACATGTCTCCTTCTAAACTCCAAACCTGCTATCTCTGTTTCATCAGGATTTACTGCACAGGACATGAGCTTTCCTGTCCTCTTGTTCCTGCTATCTCTGTCCTCTTTTTGATCAACATATATGCAAGTGAAATACCTGTCTTTCGTACACTATGGTTGGTCGTTTGCCAATTATGACTAACAGTAGTTTAGTTCAATGATGTACGCCGTCCTAGTACATTTTGTTAACTACTCAACTAAAAATTGCAAACATGTCAAGCTACTTTTGGGTTTGCTACCTGAACCTTTTAACTGACCTATGCTACTTGCCCTGACAAAACAGTTGTTACCGGTCATCTAGAGGTCAAACACTAATTATTTTCTTGCCTGCATGGGACCGTAGAAGTGTAATCGCATATTTAGAAGCACGGATAAATCAGTCTCAAACCCAGGGATTGGTTTTATGTCAACTGAGACTGAAAAGTGAGATATGATTACCAGTTCAAGTGTTAACTGTTCTTGGATGCAAATAATCTAACTTTACCCCACATGCAAAGTTTCTTTTATAGAGAAGCATAGATGTGATTCCTACTGATTACTTGCTGCCTGTGGATTCTGTGGCCTTTTTCTTGAGCTGAGAATGTATGAGCATTTGATATGAACTACCCGTTTTTGAAACATTATTACTCAGTAGCCAATTCAGATTCAGAGAGAACTGTGTGAACAACTTCAGGCTACATCTTTTGCATCACAGCCTAGTCCCAAACTTTGTACCGTGTCGATTAAAAATGCTTATGTCTGCAGTCAGGTGCAGAAGAAGCAGCCGATGACGCTCGGGGGAGGTATTTGCAGGAAATACTAGAGAAATCTCGGAAAAACATGTCCTTTGATGCAAATGGATCCGCTGGCCTAGAAAATACCAGATCGCAGCTCATGGGCTTCGACCTAGCTCTTTCGGGTTTGATGAACAATGGAACACGGGTGGACGAAGAAAACAGTGAGCAATTGATGGCACTCTCAATGTGATAATAATTTTGACTCTGAGCTCTACCATGTACTAGGTCAGGAGGCTAATAATGTCGAATGCACACCCAAAACCGGACCTGTCTTTGAAGAGAAATGCAAGGGTGTGAGTCAGATGTGAAGATTAACCAGCAGAGGAAATATAGATTTATTTCAACAAGCTGGCAGTTCTTTGGAGTTTCACTATTTACTATCAGTATTTATTTATTTTCCCTGTGGTACTGAGGATGCTCGGTAAAAAGTTTTGACTTGCTAAATTTACTGAAGAAATTCATGGATGCATGCGACAATCGAAAAAGAAGGTAGTATATGAGAAATTTTTCTGTAACCCTATAAACTGGTCGATGAAGCTCCTGAATTTCGCAAAAAGAAAAAAAAACTAGAACCAGTACATTTCTCGTTGTTAAATTAATGAAGCCCCTGATTATTTGCCTCCAGCCCAGACAGACAGATACTGCATACTAGTATCCTTTTTACAAACCTTTGTGTTCAGAAACAAATTTGAGTTACAAAAAAGGCTCATTTGATAATAACGTCTGCTTGTTCCAGCAAAGAATCCTACTGATTACTTGCCGTCCTGTGGCTTCTATGGCCTTTTCCTTCAGCTGAGAATGTATGAGCATTTGATTTAAACTAACCGTTTTGAAAACATTTCTTATACGAATCAGAGAAATGCTGCTTGAGATACACTCAGGTACCCAATTCAGGTTCAGTAGTGTGAGCAATTTTAGGCTAGACAGCTTTTGCCGTCAGAGCATATAGTCCCAAACTCTGGACCGTATCGGTTAAAAAAGCTTATGTCTGCAGTCAGATGCAGATGTCGTGGGTTAGTCACGGCAGATGCCATAGGGGGTGGCTTAACTCGGGTGTGAGCCAGACGATGTAGGATTCACGAAGAGGTAGCACACGCAGAGTTACCTAGGTTCGGCCCCTCTGTATGAGGTAAAGACCTACTCCTGCTTGTATGTACTGGATCTGAATGGGGTGTACAATGGTGTGCGCAACAGAGCTTGCGGGTGCTCCGAAGGCTATGGAATGAGCCTTCTCTAGGGTTGCACCTTGCCGGCTATATATAGGGAGCAGGCTAGGGTTTACAGGGAAATGACGGGTGCCCCTGGCGGCGCTAGCTATCCTACCTACAAGTGCGGCTGCTTGAAGCGCACTCTTCGGGATACGCAGATCGTAAACCGATTCGGAGATATCCGCCTTCCCGAGCCGACGTACCGGGATCCTCGGGGACCCGGTATCCTGGAAGATGCTCTCCGGGTGGGCTTTGGGCCACCCGGTCTTGTGAGCCGACTCAGGGTCCTAGGCCTACCCGGTTGGGCATCCCCCAGGTTTCGTTGGCTCATGTCGTTGTGCCCATAGCCGGGATTTTTTCACCGACGCACCTGTATTTAAGTCACATTGTCGTTTGCCCTTGTCCTGTGTCCGGTATTGCACGTTCTATCCCGGTCCCGGCTCGATCCAATTTGTCTCCGTCGTCGGTCCGATCCAATCTGACCTAAGAACCCGTAGCAGGCTTGAATATATTTGTGTATGAATAATCTTTGTCGTATCTTAGTTTGTATGTACATTAAGTTTTCAATTGGAGAACCCATTTAGCTGGATCGCAGATGAGCATACCTGTTTCGACGGTTTTAAATTGGTTGGTCCTTTGTTTTAAATGGGCTTCTTATTATCATATACTTACCTAGTTGTCCCGACCGTTTTGGGAGGGGATTTCCTGTAAAGGTATCTACCGGAGCATTCATGTAGCTGGCGGAGCCAAGGCATCTGCCAGCGACGGTGTTGAATTGCTATGGTTTATATACATGGTCTGTCGTTGCTATGGTTTGTAGGAGAAATTTAGAAATGCGAAATGGTGTATTCTTTTTGTCCAGATCAAATGCTTAGTTCAAAATATATGTAGTCTGGAAATTTTAAAATATAACAAAATACCTCAATGCCGTAAAATTCAAGGTGCGTTGATGAAATAATCATGATAATGGCTGAGTCAAAAAGAAAAGTGGATTCGCTGGCGGCACAATAAACATGCATACTAAATTTCAAGTGATAGCAGTTATGTACCGTCGGATGTCATTTCTTGTTGGACAATGAAAATGTCACTGTCAGACGAACCGTTCACACTACCAGAAATGCCGGTTACTGTACGCACAAATTACTACAGGAGTTTTAGGTAATACCATGATGGACAAATACATCCGGTTGAAAACGCACATAAATAAACAATTCATTTTTTTGAAGAACATATCCTGCTTCCTTCGATTATTTTTCCACAAATGGACAGAACATTTGAGGATTTTCTCTTTAGCATTCTATATCTACCGATCTTCAGTATATTGCATCCCTGAGTAATTGGTACAAACTCAGGAGCCATCCTGATATATTATCCCGAGTAATATGTGGAGAAATGCGCAACTCTTCATTTCAACTATATCCCCATCCCTTAGAGCTTGGTTTGAGGCAACACAAATTCTCCATTGACCGCAAGGAGCTTCCCGTCCATGCCAATACTTTTACCAGCGCAAGATGCAAATAAATTTGAATTAAGTTCTCGGATAGAACTAAATTGCCATCCTTAACATTGAACATGAACTCGGTAGCAATATTTAGAGCACCTATATATTAGGGCGGAATGAACCAATACAATATTGAAACAACATAGCACTTCGAGTTTGAAGAGAGCAAAGTCATGATCTCACCAATAGTTGCTGCACACACCAATCCACCGAATTTTTTCCTGAAAATAGACTATCAAGACCTTAAGGTCCAACACATTTGTGAATATAAAAGTATACACAAAGAGATAATGACAGCCATTTATAGAAAAGGGCATGTTTTAAAATAAGTACAGAAAAATAAGAAAAGGCATAATCCACGCCCAGGCCCAAAGATGCAAAATTATTTTCATTTCATCTGTACATATAGACACTTAAGCCAGCCGTCCTATTACCAAAGAGCAAAAACCATCACACCCTATAGCTAAACAATCAGTCCAAGACCTAATCAAGTAGTCCTACTGATCAGTTATCATCGGGATAGCTTCCCATCGGGAATCTAGGTTACTGAATGTTGTCCAACCAGGAGCAACAAGTCCATGCCCTTTCATCTCTCCAATCACCCTCTCATTCCCTGATATGTCTTGACGAGCTGCAACTTTTTTTTTTTTTTGAGGAAACTGCGTATATTCAACGATAGAAACGTGCAAGACCCCGTACATACGCAGAAAGACCGGAACTCAGACCCAGCACAACAGCAGAAAGGCCCTGCAACAAACAGAAAATAACAACAAGGTCCCTGAGCGCTTCCCAGCTGAGCCGCCAGAACGCCAGCCGCCGATCCCCACCACCGCCGAAGCCGCCAGAGGAGAAGACGCCAGTCCACCACAGCACAAGGAACAGAGAGCACCTCCACACTAGTAGAAAGCCCCAAGATCCGCCCGCCGCGAAGCGCCGGGACCTGAGCCGTTGAGCCGTATCGACCAGGCCGCTCTCGTCCCCAGATCCGCCGCCCACCGCCGCAAGAACGACCCTGGCGCACCGGATCCGCCACCACTGAACCACCAACCCTGAGCCAGGCCCGAGCACCAGCCGCCGCCGCCATTGCACCGAAGAGGAGCAGCGCCACCGGCACGCTCCCGGCCGGGATCTCACGCTCCTAATGCTGGCGAAGGAGCAAGCGCCAGCACGACGAGGATAGGAGCGAAGAACAAAAGCTTCCACTGGTGGCAACACCCTCGTCTCGCCACCACCAGCCAAGCAACCAAAGCTCGCCGCCGCACACGGCAGGCGAACACACCCTAGCCTCACCACCCAAGCTGGATGGCAGGAATCTACCTCCACCAGATCTCCACTACCACCGCAACGGCCGTGGCCGGGAAGGGGACAGATCTGAGGAACACCACCGCCATGAGACGCCGCCGCCACCTCCAAGACGACCTCCCCAGCACCTCTCACCCAAACCCTATGTACACGAGGGTCCGGGGTTCCCCGCCCCTCCCGCCGCCGCCGAAGCGGCCGGCGGAGGGGAAGGGAACCCGCGGAAACACCGGCGCGCAAGGGGGGAACGGGGATCGCCTCTCAGTCGCCTCACTCTACTGTAGTAAGGGGACAGATCCAGTTATCTTTCTTTCTTAACTGTCTTGACGAGCTGCAACTGACCTGATGCAAACATTGTAAGCATAGACATCTGGCAATACATCATTTGCCTCATGTTCTTGGTGATGCTGGGGACCTTCTCAGGTTGGTTGCCTTACTGTATAGCATCATCAAGCTGTTGTACGACATGGCAGTGAAAGCAAAGTTGAGCTCCTGCATGTTTTCTATAAGTGTGACTCGGCCTTGTCAGTCGTTAACTCTTTGCAGTAACAATTGAGAAGTGCACCAGATGTGAGATGAGTTTTAGAAGTTTCGTAGGTACTTGCTATACGGAAAATTAACCAATTAACCAATCAGCAACAGATCAGGCAAACAAGATTGGTTCTAGTAGAAGCTAACTAGTCATCTACACCAATCGTCAGGCTTATATGCTGTCGTACCTCCGCCAATATACGATGTTTGTGTGACTATTTGCTTAGAGCATCATCAACGGATACCCTAAAATAGGGCAGCTGCACCAAAAAAAAAAAGGTTTTTTTAGAGCTTTTAGGCAAAAAAAAAAAAAAAAAAAAAAAAACAGCAGCTCCAGCAGTTGCCCTAGTCGGTTCCTATCTCGTGCCAAAAAAAAAAAAAAATTGGGCTGCCCGAAAAATTGGCTCCTGGTGCTGCAAATCTGGGGGCAGCTGCGCGCTGCCGCAAAACAAATCTCGCGGCCACGCGAAGCCCAGCTGCCGAGCCGAAATTTCAGGGCCGCACGCTCCTCTCGATCCCCTCTCTGCCGCTGCTGTTGTCGGCCGATTCCGGCCAGCTTCGGCGCCTCCCCGCGCTGCCGCTCACCAGCCCGGTCCCCCTCGGCCTCCCCTACCGTTCCTCTCCGCCACATCCCGCCTCCCCGGCGAGCTCCTCCCCTGCGCTCCTCCTGGACGCGGCGCGCGGGAGCATGCGGGACTCAATCCCGGAATCGCCTGCTCACCTCCCCCAATCCCCATTGCCGCTGACGCTCGCCAGGCGGCGCCCCAGCGCCTGCGCCTTCCTCGCCAGCGCCGAAACCGGCGCGCGCGCGGCTCCACCGCGAGCGGCCTCGCGCGACGGAAGGACGCCCCCGGTGCGGACGAGGCGCAGCGCGTCGAGCAGCTTGGTGGAGTAGAGTCGCCTGTGCAGCTTGGCCGCGTCCGCCTGTGGTGATTCTTTTGGGCACGCCGCCTGTGGCAAAGGAGACTCTCTCGTATCGATGGATTTGTACTAGTTTCATCCGTTGGTTAGCTGTACTAGTTTTCTCGACACTGTACTAGTTTCATCTCATCTTGATTTAATGCCAATTGAAGAAAATAGCAAATGACCTTTTTTTTGAAAATAGCAAATGACCTAGCTGCAAAGTATCCGAGGAATATTTTTTCTCGGCCTCCAACGACCTCCACCGGCGGAAATCGAGCTCGGCGCCCCACGACCGTCAGATGCGCCTCACTCCCTCTCCACCGTCGGATATCGTGTTCGGTGCCCTATTTTAGGGCATCTGCTACGGTAGAATTTTTCCCGTGCCCTATTTTAGGGCATCTGTTTCTGCTGCCCTATATTGCCCAAAAACCAATTTTTTGGTGCCCTAAAACTACTTTTTCGTGCCCTATTTTAGAGTATGCTGTCAACAAAAAGATGATGTTTGTAAGCACGGTTACCGTCAACAGACAACAATTCAATTTGGTTGGGGTGCGCCAGGCCTGGGTAGTAGTGCAACGCCCAAGCGACACATGAGGGCCCCAGTAGCAAGCTACTATGGTGGACCCTCCCCCACAAAAAATAAATTTAATATTGTTGTGGGCACATGGCCCACATATCAGATATTAAGCTAATAAGAACAAATACTACACTTCATCTTAGCCAAAAGGCCAAGAAAGCTACTCCCTCCATTCCGGTTTATAGGATGCATTTGACAATTCTCTACGACCTAGGTGGCTAACTATTGCTGGGTTGAATAACAAAATTGGTGGCATGCATTGGTTGCATTCTTTTTCTCTCTTCTAATTACTCATTAATTGACTAAATTGGTGCACATGCATTGGTTACCTTCCGTTTCCTCTCTCCTAATTCCTCATTAATTGCTAAAATTGCATCTAACTCTTGGAAAAACCTGGTTTTGGGAATACATCTAATAAACCGGAATGGAGGGAGTATGATTTGCTTTGCTGCCTTTCCCCTCGTTTTATAGCTCTCTCGACCGCCTCTCTTCCTTCCACAGGTGAGGTGGGACTAAACGATCGAGTAACAGCGCAGCCCTAAACGATCGACGAGCATACCACCTCTGTCTCTTTCCCCCGCCGTCTGCGAAGCATTCAAGGATACAGCGGCCCATACGCCTGGACAGCCTAATGAAACGATAGCAGCCCAAATGCTTCGACAACCCAATAAGTTCATAACACTCACGGAGTACAGTACTTTTTTTTTGAAGCCTCTCTGTAGTATCTGATCTCATGCCCTAACTCACACCACACTCACGCTACACCCACACACCCTAGTGCACAAGCTAGACACGTACCGCACACTAGAGGAAAACTATCGCTGTGGCTTAAGTGCATGGGAGGCAGACGAAATTATTACCCCAGGTGAGACACCCGCAAATTCGCTCCCGTAGGAGTCGAACTCGGGCCGGGTTGGGTGGCCACTACCACACTCAGCCGCTGCGCTTACATATAGTTTGCTGGTTGCCCTAAATAGTTATTGCTGGTACTTTTTTTTTTTGCGGGGAAGTTATTGTGGTACCTGATTCTAAAAAAATTAAAAATATTTCTGGCACCTGGCAGCTCATCCGAGAATTCATACCTTAGCCTGGATTAAGTAAAAGAAAATTCTTACGGGCTCCTCCTGTTTCTTGTTTTGTTTTTGCGATGAGTAATGAGGCTTCTAAATTCATATCGCTCATGAAATTCTTAATTGAGCGCATCCGGGATTTCAAATCTGAGCCTGAATTAGCTTCATTTGGATGTGCAGGGATTCAACTTCAACAACAACAACGTGATGAAAAATGTTGGCAGTGAATACTTCGGCAAGTTCATGTCAGTTCAGTTTAATGTGTCCAACTCACAGGGAAACAAAGTTACTTGAATTTTGCTCTTGCTCAGAAGAGAAATGTGATGATTCCCCAGAAAAAAAAATGATTAGGCACATGTACAGTTTCTGCTTTGTCTCCAGACTGAACCACACTCTACACTGATCAATGGCAGATGAACAACTAAGGAAGGGAGCCCACATGTGACATGATAACAGAGCAAAGGGGCCAGTATCAAATCAATGATAGACGAACACGAGGAAGGATTTCCCTTAATTTGGAGGTGGATGAACTCGTCTCCAAGGACCGAGGCCTCCGACGGCAGCTGCACTACGGACGACCTGTTCATCGGACCGTGCTCCCCGGGAGACCTGTTCATCGCGTTTCCGGGACTTCTTCTTGCCGGGTTGTCATCCTCGTCGATGATCTCCCCGGGAGCCCGTCGAGCTTCTTCGGCGCGGGCGCACTTGTCCGCCAGCGTCCACAGTTCGGCCGTGGTCCTGATGGCACGCGTGCTCATCTTGTCCCGCATCTTGGGGCTGCGCACGTTCGCGTGGAAGGCGGCGATGATCGCATCCGTAGAGATGTCCGGGATGGTGTGCGCGACCTTGCAGAAGCCCTGGATGTACTTGTGGAGCGTCTCGTCCGGCTTCTGGACCAGGTTGTGGAGGTCGCTGACGGCGCCGGGGCGTTTCTATCCCCCCTGGAACGCGCCGACGAACTGGTCGCACAGATCCGGCCAGGACCTCACCGAGCCCGGCGGGAGGTTCATCAACCAGGACCTGGCGTCTGGCTTCAGAGCCAACGGGAACCAGTTGGCCATGACCTTCTCATCGCCCCTGGCGGCAAGGACCGCCGTGGAGTACGCCAGCAGGAAATCGACGGGGTTCATCTTCCCGTCGTACTTGTCGGACACGTCGGGCCGAAACTTATTGGGCCACGTCACCCTGCGCAGCTCCGATGTGAAGGCGGGGCAGCCCGCGCCATGCTGAGTGGCTCCCTGCTCCACGGGCTCGTCTCGGCGATGGCGTTCCCGGCGACGCACTATCCGGGTGCGGGCATCCTCGCCTTGCCGGTCGTTGAGGACGCAACGGAGGTCACCGCCGGGGGCCGTCCATGACGACCCGACGGAGATGTGGTCATCGCTGCCGTCCTCGGGCCTGCCGCGGCGCGGTCCTTCCCAGTGGCCATCGCCTTGGCGAGCACGGCGGGGCTCGTTCTGGCGGTCGCCGCGCCCGTCGTCACGCCCTTCCACGCACCCTCCTTCGCACGGCCCGTGCGGTGGGGCGAGCCCAGAACCGGAGCGGGCCTGAGCGCGCCCTGGCCCCTCGGGGGTGGCGACGGACGCCACCCGCGTCGATCCGCGGGAGCGCGCGGGTTCCTGGTGCTGGTGGGCAAAGCCAACTAGGTCAGCCAGGCGGGCGACCCATGCGTGCACACGGGGCACGCCGTCCACCACGTCCGGCGGGAACTGGAGCAGCGGATGCGAGCGCGTCGGCCGGGCCGTGGACGCCATGCGGCGGCGGAGGCGGCTACTGGCTAGCAGCGCCCGCGCGGCCTCCCTGGGTGCCACCGCTCGCGCCTGTGGGGCCTCCCTGAGGGCCACCACCTTCCTGCTGCGAAGGGTGCACCGACGCGGTGTGCGAAGGGCGAGGGCTAGAGACGGAGCCCTCTTCGCGCTGCTCCTGCGACGGCCACGTGCGCGCGGTGTTTGCGTGCGTGCGAGCGCCAGCAGCGCCTCTCCTCCTCTTGGGAGCCATGCTCGCTGCCGTCGACGAAGAAGACGACGGAATGGAAGACGTCTGGAACGCCTGCGCCCCATGCCTGGCGCGCCAGATGTCGCGTGTCGGTACGCGGACACCGGGGATGAGGGACACCCCCTTTTTGGTTCGGTGGTGGGTGCAAACACGGTCCAAACAACCCTCTCCAAACACACGGTTTTTTACCCAGGTCAGGCCGCCCGGAGGTGTAAAACTCTACGTCCTGCTTGTCTGTATATATGAGATGTGTGTATCACAGATTACAAAGGCGAGCTCTCCTTGCCCGGGTCGGGCCTAGCCAAGGAGAGGCGTGATAGCGGCAAGCTTGCTCTCGTTGAGGCTTTTTACCACTCGGGCCAACTCTCTAGGGTGCGAACCTCTAATTAGCCAACCAACCCTTTTCTCTGTATCCATAGGCCTCCTTTTATACTGCAAGGGGTTAACACAGTTGGCTACGTAACACGCGGCGCGAGTGGCACTAGCTAAGCTGAGTGGCACCTAGCTACGAAACGTGGCGCTAACTGTTTTAAAGGAGCCGCTTGTCCCGCCGATTTGTCAGCTCGGATGTGACCCTGGCGCCTTGTCACCTCGCGCTTGCGCCGACCACGGACGTGACGCGGGTGCGCCAGAAGACTAGCGCCAGGTGGCCCCAGGTGGCGCCGCGAACCTGACGATGCCTCCCCGGGGTCGGAAGCGTACGTCACTGCTGACGTCTTTCCCCGGGATGAAGGGGATGGCGGGGTCGAGCTTGGCGGGCTTCCCGGCGAGCTTCTCGAAGATGTCACTGATGAAGGAGTTCATGATGGACATGGCCTTGGAGTAGATGTTGATGTCCATGTGCACCTGCCTGGGCACCTTGACGATGTAGATCTTGTAGATCTCCAGACTCTTCTTCGCCTTTTTCTTCCCGGAAGAAGGGGTTGCGGCCCACACTTAGCGGGCCCGTGGGGACCCCCTGTTCCACGGGGCCGACAATGACCAAGATGTTCAAGTATGTCTTGAAGAAGAAGATTGTGCGAGCATTCATGTTTACCTTCAAGATATCATCTTTATGAAGAGAGAAGAGAAGATACAAGGTTGATCAAGAAGAGTGAGTTCAAGTTGATCAACACACAAAGATAGAAGATGTACCAAGTGGGATCATGTGATCTCATGGTATGGTAAGCAATTGTCCATATAGCTTTGTGAACTAACCCATGATATGTGTGTGCGGCATTTCTATGTGGGGTTAGGTATCTTTCCATGGGGTTACATCAAAAGGAATATTTCATATAGCCCATGGAGGATGACGTCAAGTGGTGATCGTCATCAAGGTAGAAGTGCAAGTTTGAGATGAGCATCTCGAGGAGATCATATGCTTGAAGCTTGCCACCCTCTTGGAGAGAATGGTCAAGTGAAGATGGACTTAAGAGAGGCCCTCCCATAGTGGTGTATGGGGGAGCAATTTGCGAGTCTTCACCGAGCAAAGCGCAATCAAGAAATGTGGTCCCACTTGAGGAGATAAAGATCTTCATTTTCATCTTCCATCTCAAGTGGAATGCGCAAGGCAAAGATATGACCTTGATAGCGTTTCTATTTTATCGGTCTCATGATGTTAGTTGGGAGGCCGGTTTATAGGATAGATAACCGTACTATCAAGGGGGGCTCTCAAGTGAGTAGCTTGATCGTATCGTTCGTAGAGAGCTCAAACCTTAGCATCCTTGGCATCATCTTTCTTGGTTCTTATTTGACTTTTCTCCATGTGAGGTTTTGGTGCCTGTCATGATCTTCATGACAAGCTCATGTTCACCGAAAACAGATTTCATATGAAAAACTTGTTGAGTTTTCGGAATCGAAGTTTTTACCGGTTCGTCTTTGAGAAAGGTTCTACACCTCCCCATGTGTAGAATTTTCTCTATTGCTTATTCCTAAGATTTTCACTTTTTATATGATAGTGCTTGTTGTTATCTTTCCAACAAAAGTGGTTTCATCTCATTCGGACTTCGTTTGCAAAAGATTTGGCGTTCTCAGTTTTGGTGTTCTGGCATCCCGGACATATTGTCTTGGTGCCCCGGACTGTCTGGCCCCTGTGTTCGGGGTCCCGGACATGACCGGCCACTATCCGGGGGTGCCTCGGCCTTAGTTCCCTTTGGTCCTGGACTGGCAGGGTGGCATCCCGGACATATTGTCTGGGTGCCCCGGCCATGTCCGGCCTGTGTCCGGGGGGGAGGGTGCCCGGACATGTCCGGCCTCTGTCCCGGACTGTCCGGGTTTCCTGTGGCTGTGCATAACGGGCAGATTTCGTGGGTGCCTATTTAAGGGGCTTTCTTCCCCAAAGGGTTCTCCACTCTTGAGCTCGTTTTCCCCCACCATTGTTGATCTTTTGGAGCTTGGTTTCTCTCTATTCCTCCATGATTCTTGCCTCTAATTGAAGGGAAAAGAGAGAGGAGATCTAGATCTACATTTCCACCAATCAATCTCTCTTCTTAGTGAGGTGAAGCTTTTGGATCTAGATCTAGGAGATTCATTTGTTCAGTTCTTCCTTGTTCTTCCTCACTTATTCCTCCATAAGCATTAGTTGCTTTGGTGGGATTTGAGATTGAAAGACTTGAGCACTTCTTGTGTTCTTGCCATTGCATCGGTTGCATCGGTTTGAGTTCTCCACGAAGATTCATGGAAGTAAAAGTTCGTGGGCTTATTACTCTTGGGTACATTGTGTCGTGGGGTTGTCACGGCAGATGTTACCAGGGGGTAACTTGAGATTGGGGGCAAGGCGACTCTGGTGTTCAGGAGATGGTCTAGCTCTACGAGGGAGAAGATGTTTTTTACCCAGGTTCAGGTCCCCTCGGTGGAGGATCCCTACGTCCTGCTATAAATCACTATATGATAACAGATTACATGGTGCGCCAATGGCGATCGCCGGGTTTGGATGACTCCGGCGTGGGAGCTCTCTCTCTTGAACTCTCTCTATTTTCTCTATCTTATTCGGTCTATCTCTTTTCTCTCGGACCTGTCTATCTATGACCTAGGAACCGGCTTATAAAGACATCCAGGTCTCCTCGTCGCTTACAAGGTAAGGCCGGGTTATCCCCGTACTTGGAATCCTACTCTAGTTCTTCTAGTCTTCATGTTCTCCAAGTCTTGGACTCCGTGATGCGTACCGCATCCGGGTCTTCTCGAACCTTCCTTGTGTAGATCGGGTTACCGACAAGCTCACCGGCCCATCAGTGTAATCCGGCCCATGATGATGATGGCTGGCCTCGTCTGGCCTCCTGCCTGGCGGGTCATGCTTTCCTCTCCATGGGCCTACCGGGTTATAATCCTGCATCAGTAGCCCCCAGGTTAACCGGGTCTCCAGGTTGGCATGCTCTTCTTCTAGTCTCGAGCTTTGTTTTCTTGGTTAGAGCTGTCATCCTGGCTGGCCGGGTTAACCTCCTGAAATCAAGAAAGAAACACAAAATAATAAAACCGAGTTACACTGCTTTTTATTTAGCTAGGTCGGCTCTTCTTGGCGGTCCATTTTATAACCCGGCTTTTTCTTTCTGGGTTCATATGCCTCCAGGTTTTAACTCGTGCTTATTCTGCCAGGTCCTTTTGTAAGGCCTGTGTAGGTAACTTTATTTTTTGATCCTGCAACTTCTGCAAAATATTACTCGAACCTCTCCAAACAATTTCTTATCTTTTTCTCCGTTGTTGACCTCGCTTTTCCTTGTTTCAGATTCCTCTGACCCGGACTTGATAGAGCCTACTCATACGGAGGCTATGCTGACGGATGCTCCATGTTCCTACGACCCGGACTTGATGGAGCCCACTCACATGGAGGCTATCTTTCAAGACCCGGCTTTTGAAGACCCAGGGAAAATACCTCTAGCTTTACCGATTCTCAAGAATATTAACCTTGATTTTCTCATGCATATAACCTGTAGCCCCCAAGCTCCGAGTTTATCACCTCGCGATAACTTGGTGCTTGATGAATAAATATAGAACTTCGAACTATGTAGCCCCCAAGTGCCAGGTTGCATGCCTGCAGCGACCTGGGACTTTTGCATTTTCTATCTTTGAAAGAAATTGTGAACTTCAAATACTATAGCCCCAAGTGCCGGGTTGTGTGCCTGCAACAACCTGGGACTTCTTCATAACATTGAAACTGAGTAGCCCCCAAGTGCCGGGTTAGCTGTCCACAGCCACCTGGGACTTTGATAATTTGCCTTGGATAAATTTTTGACTAGTGTAGCCCCCAAGTGCCGGGTTAGCTATCCACAACCACCCTGGGACTCCACTTTTCCTTTTGTAACCTTGTAAAATTTGAAGCATTGTAGCCCCCAAGCGCCGGGTTGTATTCCGGCAGCAGCTCGGAGCTCGCTCTTCAATATTTGTATCACTTAGAAATTGTAGCCCCCAAGTGTCAGTTCTTTCGCCTGCAACAACTCGGGGTCTTCGAATCAATTGACTGTGAATATCCCCACTGGGACAATTGTAATATCTGATCGAACCATCTGTGGCAACTCGTCAATGGTCATGAAATAATTAGAGCCGGCCACTGCCGGGTCGTTGTTTGGGGCCTGAAGCCGGCCGTAGACCGGGTCAGCGATGATTGTTGCTTGATTATTTCTTTTCCTTGATAACCTTGAAAAGCATGCAGCACATGGGTGTGTTTGATCCACGTGAGTGGTTAGCAGCACTCGGTTTATTTTCTTCTCTTGCTGGAAATAAGGTCACGTAGTCCTCATCCTTTGCAAGAAACTTTTCAAACTTGAAGATGCCTCACTCCATGAGCCGGCTAGTACTAGCAATTTCTATCTTTGCCTGGCAAATCGGCCAATTCTGAAATCTTAGCTCTGATCAGACCTTGCTTCTGCTGCCGGGTTATAGAATTATCCTGCAAAAAGTTTACCTTCTGCATAAAATAATATTATTCAGCATGATAGAATTGTAATAAATTAGTAATTTATGAATATCAATCTTGGTGGTGTACGTGCACCCTGAGGATCTGCTTTTTTAATGAACGTGATATGTCGTTCTGCAAATCCTTTGGTTTAGATGACCCTTTTGGTTTATTTAACTATGAGCCGGCTTTCGCATGGATTTTCTCTGTCGCAACTTCTCTGATAAAAACAGGGTCAGGCAAGTCTCAATGGGCCTCATGACTGATTGAATTTACAGGTGAGCAATCAGGCCATATAAGTGCGAGTCACATCAAGCTCAATAGTAAGATAACCAAGAATTATACTGGTGGCATAAAAGCCGGGTCTTGAGATTGCAGCTACAAACTATTCAAGTGAGAGCCCCCAAGACCTGGATCAATGTTTATAAAGTAATGGCTTAACTATGCAACATTACCCCATTGATCCACATACTGCTGCGAAGCACTCCTGGGCAATGCTAACCGAAGTTGCGAAGCGCTCTCAGGCCAGGCTAATTTTTTGTTGCAAAGCACTCCTGGGCATCGCTAACCGAATTTGCGTAGCACTTTTGGGCTAAGCTAATTTTTTGTTGCAAAGCACTCCTGGGCATCGCTAACCGAAGTTGCGTAGCACTCTTGGGGTAAGCTAATTTTTTGTTGCAAAGCACTCCTGGGCATCGCTAACCGAAGTTGCGTAGCACTCTTGGGCTAAGCTAACGATTTGCAAATAATTGAAGCTGGGAGATGTTTCATAGATTTTCCTCCAATAGGTTCCACGTGTGGTTCAGTGTTTGTAACCCGAACATCTTCACGTGCGTCCATTAAGCGGTAGGATCTATGTCTTCAACCCAACAATTGATAGCTCGGAATAGGGGGTCCGGAATTTTCACCCGACTTTATTAAATTGACTGAATAATAAAATATGAAACTTAATCATAAAATAACTCAGCTTGTCTTGTTTCCCTGCGCTGATGACGCTGTGTGGGAGCGCGGACCGTCCAGGGCGGTCGCGACCGGGTTGGAGTTGATTGCGTCGCTGCAGAAGCCGGCCCAGCCGCGGCCGGGTCACGAATGTACGCCTGAAGCCGGTCAGTTGCCGGGTCGTCAATCCCGACGAGGTTGGCGATGGTTGCGATACTCAGATGCTGAGCTGCAACATCTGCCTTTTACCTCCTCTCTCTTTTTTTTATATTACATGCATGATCACGTAATCAAGGCACCAAAATCCGATTTTTCTCTCTCTTATGTAAGCTAGTCTTGCTTATTCTTGATCCAGTACCGCCTCGAGCTGTTGTACACACAAAGCAACCAGCCTCATTTTTTTTTTTTGAGGCTGCGTATGCATTCATCAGAGACAGAGTATAAGTACAAGTACAAGAACCCTGAAGAACAAACATGAACACAAACACACGCAGAAATCGAAGATCCAGAGAGCAAGGCCACCAACGGCGTCGACGAAGAAGAAGCCGAACCTCCAGCAGCCCACAACCGGAGAGCACCTCCTCACATGAAGATGGTCGCAAGACTCGTCCGCCACCCCGTGACGGCACCTGGAACGATGAACGGGCTCGACCAGCGCCCCTCCCGCCGCCACAACCACCTCCCACCAGCCCACGACTTCATCAACGCCGAAGAAGACCTTGAAGATCTGGATCTCGAGCCTCCTGTACATCCCACAAAAGCTGCCCGCCGACGCCGGAGAGAACGCCGGCGAAGCAGAAACGCACCTGCAGCCCAACGGCGACGCCGAAGACGACGCCGAGGAGGGGAAGCCGCAGAGCTCCAAAAGCGCAACGGCGCCGGCCTTCCCGCCATGTCCGCGCCGCCCGCAGCCCTATCTACAACACCGGAACGCAGATCGGGGGATTCCCCACCCTTCCGCCGCCGGAGCGGCCGGCGGAGGGTGAGGAATCCCCGGATACGCCGGCGGCCGCTGGTCGAGCCGGGGTCGCCCCCAAATCGCCTCTGAGCACTGTAGTGAGAGAGGAGTTCCAAAAATATCGTGGAGTGTCGGTCTTCAGCCTCATTTTTTTTTCTCATTGCATGGGCCGTTGCACCACAATCTGGGACTCCAAGTCCAAATCGAATACGTCCGCGTTCGACTCAGGCCACGCGCAAACTCGCCAGGGATGATACTCTGGCTAAACCGGCCACGACAACATCCATGTATTTCTTCCTTTTTTTTCTTTCCAAAAAGGTGAGCAAATTTTCGTGAATAGCAAGGGCAACTCCCCGGATCGCTTCTTATTTTCCTTCTTCTTTTCTTTTCTTTGATATAGTCTAGGAAACCGTGTGGCACATGGATCGATTGGTCCACGTAAGTGCTACTTCCATACGATTCCTTTTCTTGTGCGGACGTAGACCAGCGTAGCTTTTGGCTGGAAGTAGAATTTTTTGGAGCCGGACACAAGTTTCCTTCTATTTTTTTTCGAAAAGGTCCTGCTTACATCACCGCGGTTCATACAGAACAGTCCAGAAACAAGAAAAAAATAACAACTAAGTCCTTCTGGACCCCGAAGCCGGAGACGAAGACGAGGACGTTGCGCCGGCGCGCCGCCGCACCACCTCCCCACAGCCTTGGAACGGGAGGAACCCCTGCACGGTCGGGAAGTCGACGCCACTCAGCCCCGAAGAACCTCCGCCCTCCATCAACTCCATCCTCGACGCGGTCAACGCTTGCAGCAACCTTCATCTTATTCATCATCCAGATCTTCCGCCACCGCAGATCTGGCCGGGGAACTGGGCACGGCGCGGATCCACCGATCCGCGGGTGCGCAGGAAGCAGGCGCGCCACCACGGGATGGTAGCTCTTCAGACTCTTTCCTTTTCTCTTCGGGACTTGATCCGTACACGGGTGAGATTTTGTTGCTTCGTATTCTGCTGCACCTTGCGGAATTTCCAGTCAAGCCGAGTTGGAACCTGACCTGGACTCGTATCCTTCGCACGGAAGCGAACCATCGTAAACCATTGAATCTGCATGACGGCGGAGTTCGATCAACCCGCATGTGCGAGGGTGATGGTGGCGTCGAGCCCCTACACGCGCGGCTCCTTGACACTGTCTTCTGGTGCTGGATCCTCCAAGCCTGGCTTCTCCATGCCCGACTCTCTGTCTCTTCTAACGCCGGCTTTTCTCCATCCCTTGCAGCGCTTCTCCCTTAATGAGGACACCCGTGGACGCTTGCTTCACCGTGGGCGCCAACTGTCGTGGGGTTGTCACGGCAGATGTTACCAGGGGGTAACTTGAGATTGGGGGCAAGGCGACTCTGGTGTTCAGGAGATGGTCTAGCTCTACGAGGGAGAAGATGTTTTTTACCCAGGTTCAGGTCCCCTCGGTGGAGTATCACTACGTCCTGCTATAAATCACTATATGATAACAGATTACATGGTGCGCCAATGGCGATCGCCGGGTTTGGATGACTCCGGCGTGGGAGCTCTCTCTCTTGAACTCTCTCTATTTTCTCTATCTTGTTCGGTCTATCTCTTTTCTCTCGGACCTGTCTATCTATGACCTAGGAACCGGCTTATAAAGACATCCGGGTCTCCTCGTCGCTTACAAGGTAAGGCCGGGCTATCCCCGTACTTGGAATCCTACTATTGTTCTTCTAGTCTTCATGTTCTCCAAGTCTTGGACTCCGTGATGCGTACCGCCTCCGGGTCTTCTCGAACCTTCCTTGTGTAGACCGGGTTACCGACAAGCTCACCGGCCCATCAGTGTAATCCGGCCCATGATGATGATGGCTGGCCTCGTCCGGCCTCCTGCCTGGCGGGTCATGCTTTCCTCTCCATGGGCCTACCGGGTTATAATCCCCCCCCCCATCACATTGTGTGCTTGGGAGCTTGTTCCTCTTGGGTGCATTGTGTGCCCTAGACGGTTGGTGTTGCCGCGGAGCTCTTCTTGGTGTGAAGTTTCGGGCAAGCTTCGGAAGCCTCCAATTAAGTTGTGGAGATCGCCCTAGGCAAATTGTAAAGGTTTGGTCAATGCCTTCAAGTCGACCTCGTAGTGGATTGAGCTCTTCTCGCGGGAAGAGGCTCAAGGAGAATAGGGTGAGCACATCCATGCTATTGGAGTGCCTTGGTGGCTCCATACGACTCCAACGGAGAATAGCTTCCATTGGGAAGTGAACTTCGGGATAAATCATCGTCTCCGTGTGCCTCGGTTATTTCTATACCCGAGCTCTTTACTTGTGCATTTACTTTGTGATAGCCATCGAGCTTGAAGTCATATATCTTGCTATCACATAGTTGCTTATCTTGTCTAGCATAAGTTGTTGGTGCACATAGGTGAGCCTAGTGGATTTAGGTTTTGTGCTTGATAAATTAAACGCTAGTTTTATTCCGCATTTATTCAAGCCTAAACCGTAATTATTTTAAATCGCCTATTCACCCCCCATCTAGGCGACATCCATGTCCTTTCAGCTAGGAAAAAACAATCCTCCCCCATTGCTATTCTAAGAGAGGGCGACGCCAACACCTAATTCTTCCATATCCGCATCAACGCCCGAACAAGGAAAAATTTCATCCACCACCTCAAACACAACAACGGATGGGTCACTAACCATGAAGAGAAGAAGTCCATTGTGCAAAATCATTTTGCCACGGTTACTAAAAGAGGGCCCCCAAGATCGACGAACCTAAATTGGAATGCCATTCCTTCGCCCGAGTGTGAGCTACATGGCGTTGCCGATATCTTCACGGAGGAGGAAGTTAAGGCGGCCATCTTCGGATCCGCTAATGACCCGATGGGTTCACCGGCGCCTTCTACAAATCTTGTTGGGAGATCATCAAGCTAGAGGTCATGCTTGCCATTCATCACTTCTACAACCTTCGGTTCTCCTACTTACAATGGGTCAAGTTCGCCAACATTGCATTGATCCCCAAAAAAGAAGGTGCGGAAGACATTGGTGATTTTCGGCCTATTAGTCTCATCCATGGTATTGCCAAGCTCATTGCTAAAATTTTGGCTTCTCGTCTTACGCCGTTCATGAACTCCATTGTGTCAAATGCCCAAAGTGCTTTCATCAAGAAGCATTGCATCCATGATAACTTCATGTATGTACGAAATCTTGCAAGAAATTTCACCGCACCAACACGCCTTGTTTGTTCTTCAAGCTTGACATTAAAAAGGCCTTCGACTCCGTTCGGTGGGATTACCTTATGGATGTCCTCAAACACAATGGGTTTCCCTCCTAGATTTTGCAAATGGGTTTGGGCCATCCTTTCGACTTCTTCCTCCTGTGTGGCCCTCAACGGTGTTCCTTGCGACCCTATCAAGCATGGTCAGGGACTGCGACAAGGCGACCCCCTCTCGCCTCTCCTTTTTGACTTGGCAATTGATCCAATTAATCACATGCTCCAAAAAGCCACTCTACAAGGTCGCCTTCATTCCCTTAGGGGTCGTGATCCGGTCACCCGTACTTCTCTTTATGCCGATGATGCCACCGTTTTTGTTGCCCCTATCAAAGTAGACATCCAATTCCTTGCCTCTACCCTCACCTCCTTTGGGGAAGTGACCGGCTTAACCGCAAATTGTCATAAAAGTTTGGTTGCCCCAATCCGTTGTGAGGGACTTGACCTTGATGATATTCTTCACTCCTTTCTGGCAACCAAGATGAACTTCCCTTTGAGATACCTCGTGTTGGAGTAGGGCCCTAGAGGCAACACTATATCCGGCTAATGTATTCATATGATAAAGTCCAATGTAATGAACTATGTACATGTCTTTGAGTATGTGACTCAAATGTAGAACCATTGTACCAAAGTAGTTCATGCATGTTTTGTCCTTAGTCGAAAATGGTTGTGGATGTACTCACACTACCTAGACTAATGTGTAAACGGTGAGATGACTAAGTTCTACTTGTCATAGAGCATAGAGATGCTGATCCGGCATACACTAGCTGAGCTAAAGAGTTAAGCCGGCTGGACTGATCCAAGGATATGAGTCGGCATGAGTAGGTCGTCATATGATCCGACTCGTACAATGTAATCCTTAGACCTGAAGTGTTCGCATTATCCGAATTGCAGATCGGCCGGCTTTGAGTCTGTCAAACGTTGTCCATAACTGGCAGTCATAAAGGCGGTGCTTGGGTCGTCTGTGAACCAAGCTGCGTGAGGCGGATCACTAAGACGGGATTTGCCACTCCTTCGGGGAGAGATATTCTCTGGGCCCTCTCGTGTGGTATGACTCGGAAAGCATGGCCATGCGCGACTCGGACATGTGATGTTCGAGTCGAAGCGACTAAAGTGTTAGTCGAGTTGAATCGCCTATCACGGACGAGAAGAGAGTTAAGCCGCAGAGCATGACGCGAACTCGTTGAAAGGACAAGGACGTCGCCTAGAGGGGGTGAATAGGCGATTTAAAAACTTTTCTGGTTAGGCTTGATAATTGTGGAATAAAACTAGGTGTTTAAATTAACAAGCCAACAACCTAAATAAACTAGGCTCACCTATGTGCACCAACAACTTATGCTAAGCAAGACAAGTAACAAAGTGATAGCAAGATATAATACTTCAAGCACAAAGCCTATCACAATGTAAAGTGCATAAGTAAAGAGCTCGGGTATAGAAATAACCGAGGCACGCGGAGATGAGGATGTATTCCCGAGTTCCTCCTTTTTAGGGGAGTACGTCTCGTTGGATGGGTGTGAGTTTCAAACTCAAACGCCACAAATGGCTTCACCCTATTCTCCGATGAACCTTGCCCAAAAGCTCGGTTCACCGTCCACTATTGATTTCCTTTTGGGCGGAAATCGAGTCCCTTACAACAATCTTGAGGCACAACCCACAAAAGGATTGGGAGCTTCCAAGTGGCCACAAAAGGCCTCAACCGCCACAAAAGGCGTCTAGGGTTCAAAGACCCAAGAGTAACAAGCTCACGAACTTTCACTTCCACGAATCCTCGTGGAGAGCACAAACCGATGCACAAAAGCAATGGCAAGAACACAAGAAGTGCTCAAGTCCTTCACTCTCAAATCCCACCAAAAGCAACTAATGCTTGTGGGGGAAGAAGAGAGGAAGAACAAAGAAGAACTCAACAAATGGAACTCCAAGATCAAGATCTACTAGGTTCCCCTCACTTAGAGGAGGAATGGATTGGTGGAATTGTAGATCTAGATCTCCTCTCACTTTCCCTCAAGGATATGCAAGAATCATGGGAGGGATTGAGAGGAAGGCAAGCTTTTCCAAAGGTCAACAATGGAGGAGAGAGAGGGAAAAACGTGCTCAAGAGATTAGGGAACCGTTGGGAAAGAAACCCCCTTAAATAGGTCCCCCTAAAAAGTGCCCGTTGGGCAGTGCAGGGAGGCCGGCCTGGGAGCCGGCTTGGAGGCCGGCCTAAAAGGCAACACGACGGCACAGAAAGCCCGGCCTGGGAGCCGGCCGGGTCGGCCTGGAGGCC
This sequence comes from Poa pratensis, assembly GCA_947311845.1. Classification (NCBI taxonomy): domain Eukaryota; kingdom Viridiplantae; phylum Streptophyta; class Magnoliopsida; order Poales; family Poaceae; genus Poa; species Poa pratensis. The sequence continues at coordinate 77,263,860 of CAMZMU010000037.1, read as the reverse complement.
GGGAAGTGGCCCGAGACAGCCGGCCTGGGAGCCGGCCAGGCCGGCCTAGCGGCTGGCCACCCAGCAGAGGCGCCCGGCCAGGCCGGCCTGGGGGCTGGCCACCCAGAACCCGAAACTGTAACACCCATAACTTTTGCTAGGAAGCTCCAAATGAGATGAAACCAACGAGGTTGGAAAGATAAAGACCAAAGCTTCCCTACAAAAAGGGGAAATATTAATATCCATAAAAATAGAGAGAGTAAAGTTACCACCCATGGGAAGGTGTGGAACTTTCCTCACGGATAAACCGATAATATTTCCAACACGAAAACACAACAAGTTTTCCATCCGGACTCCGATTTCAATGATCTTGGGTTTGTTGGAATCGCAATGAAGAGCTTTACAAGATCATGCATAGAAACATCATAGTCCATCATGTGAGGAGGAGACCATAAGGAGAGAGTTTGACCTCTCTTAGAAAAGACGCACCGGTAAACCTCCAACAACAAAAACGCAACAAGATATTCATGAAATCCGATTTTGATGAACTAGAGATTGGTATGGAGATGAACACAAACTCTAAATCCTCACATGGATAAAAGCCAACTAAGAACCAAGAAAGATGATATGCCAAATATGCAAAGGTTTGAGCTCTCCACAAAGATGCGATCAAGTTACTCACTTGGGAGCCCCTCTTGATAGTACGCCGTCTATCCTATAACCCGGTCTCCCACTAACAGCATGAGACCGGTAAAATAGAAACCCTATCAAGATCATACCTTTGCCTTGCGCATTCCACTTGAGCTAGATGATGACGATCTTGACTCCCTCAAGTTGGAACACCTTACTTGATTGTGCTTGCTAGCACATGCTTGATGAAGACTTCTCTAAATACTCCCCCATACACCATTATGGGAGAGCCTCGCTTAGCTCCGTCTTCATGTATCCACTTGCACTTTATCTTCTTCTCTTGATATAGATGATGGCTTGGAGATAAACATGAATGTTCACTCAATCTTCTTCATGGACAAGATCTATAAAGATATCTCAATGCAAACATTAGTCCTTAGAGATTGTCATTAATAACCAAAACCACACATGAGGGTTCATGCACTTTCACTCGTCTGCGGCTTATCCACAATATCGATCGGCAAAGGGACTAAGACTCACATTGGGATAGGCTATTACTTATTGGTATCCGGGAGCCGACACGCTTTGCTAGAAGCCAATGCCGACTGATCAGTGTCGAGTGAGACTCGAACTATGTCTGGCTTGCCATAAGCCTGACGGATCACACACTTAAGAGGATGGAGCCAGGCGGATGCGATCCGACTGACTAAAGCTGGCAAAGGTTAGACCTAAGCCGGCAACGGGACACTGGTTCGTGGGTGGGACCCAACGCAACTAGGGTTAGGGTTTTGGGAGAGGGACAAGCAGTTGTCGCCTCACCCACTATATAAGGAGGCAGAGGCGCGGCGGAAAATACGCGCGAGTAGTGAGTGGAAGCAAAGCCATAGTTATTATGCCGCCTCCACGCCGCAGCCACCTCCTCCAGTCCCGTGGCGCCGCACGGAGAAGCCTAGCAGCTCGCCGGCGTTGCTCCGCCTTGTACGTGTGTACTTCCGCAGAGGCGCTGCTCGTGCAACGCTCGTCTTCACCGTCGAGTTCGATGGAGCGGGGACGCAGGAGCCGGACCCGGGACGCTTCACTGCCCCGAGTTTAGGCGCGCCACCGACCACCCGCAGTTGCGCGTCTAGTAGTAAGAATCGTTGCCATCTACCTCGAGATGGATCTTGGGTGCCTCGCCGGAATTTTTTTGCTTGCTGTCGCGTAGCTTAGACCGATCCGTTGTGGCCCAACACCTCGGCCTCCCCCTTGGCATCACTCGGCTCAAAAGAGTTGACTTCCAACCCTTAGAAGATAAAATCACCGAAAATATTGCAACGGGTAGTTGGAAGAATGTCAACATGGCCGGTCATCTTGTGCTTGTCTGTGCAGTTCTCACCTCCCAAGCAATCTACCACCTCACCTCTCTTGATCTTTCGGTGGAGGTCCTCAACCGAATTACCTCCCTCCTTCGTGTGTATTTGTGGGCCGGTTGTGACAAGGTGACCGGAGGAAAGTGCAAGGTCAATTGGGAGGCCGTTTGTCGACCTACGAAGCTTGGCTGTCTTGGTGTTTTAAACCTCGAAAATTTTGTCTCCGCGTTGCGCCTTCGAAAACTTTGGCTTCAATGGGTGGATGACTCCAAATCTTGGATAAGCCTTTGGAACCCTTGCAATGACCATGATAGAAATCTCTTCACGGCGGCCACGATTGTTACGGTTGGAGATGGTGAAAAGGCTCTATTTTGGAAGTCATCTTGGTTGCTCGGTCAACGACCTATGGACATTTCCCCAAAGCTCTTTCAAAGGATCGAGTAGGTTGACTAGGGGGGGGGGGGTGAATAGGCAACTATAAATTTTCTTTTTCTTTTAATCAAATTAAGGCTTTGCTCAAATATAAGTTCTCTAGATATGCAACTAGGTGAACAATCCTATATGATGAGCAAATGACAAGCTAGCAAGATATTCTAAACAAGATAAGCTAGCAATACAAGTAAAGGAAGGTTAAGAGAGAACCACACGGTGACGCGGAGATGTTTCACCGGAGTTCACTTCCCAATGGAAGCTACGTCTCCGTTGGAGCGGTGCGAAGTCACAAAGTGAACTTCGAGTAGCCGTGATATGGCACACCGTATCTCCCTCGTGTGAGGAGATCCACGAGCCACTATATGATGCCCTTGAGGTCGGCAACGAACCTTTACAAGGATGAGGCACACTCCACAACCGAATTGGAGGCTCTCACCAAATTCCCACGGCTTCCAAAGCCCCAAGAATCACAAGGCCGGGGCACGTCTCCACAACTCAATTGGAGGCTCCCGGCTAGTCCCTGTGGCTACCAAAGCCACAAGAACGACCAACGACCGTCTAGGGTTCCAAGGAACCCAAGAGTAACAAGTTCCTCAAAGGAATGGATGGGGAAATCAAATCGCTTTGGTGGAAGTGTAGATCTAGGTCAACTCTCTCAAGTCCTAAAAGGACTAGGTGTTTGAGTGGGTAGAGAGAGAGATCTAGGAGTTTTGAGCTTTCAACAATGGTGGGAAAATTACTTCTGGTCGAGGTACCTCTCTTGGAGAAGAACAGGTGCCTTAAATAGGTCCGCTGAAAAACTAGCCGTTTTAGACAGAATCGTGCAATTCGGAATGCATCCAGATTTGGTCCGGAATTCCGAGTCGGTCGGAATAATCCGACACCATCCGGAATTCTGGACCAAATCTGAACCATTCAGATTTCGTCCAGATTGGCCTGTTTTTCAGCAGATCTATTTCATGTCTAATTTCACCAAGGTTGTAGGAAGGCTGTGGGGTGCAAATATGGTTTGTGGGTATGTAAAAAGATTTCCCCAAGCTTTCCAAAGAGTAACCCCTCTTGATAGTACGGCTTCCCTATGACTTAATAAATTAAATCTACGGGACATCGGCTTCGATCTTTTTCCTTCTTGAGGGGTCAAACATTGTCATGTGCATTTCATCAATTGTACCTATAGTACTTTAGCACACAGTAAGATCATCACTTATGTTGTTAACAAACACCCAAAACTTAGATTAGAAGCCACATGTCCTTTTAATCTCCCCCTTTTTGGTGTTTGATGACAACATAAGGATTTGCATAACAGAGTATATATATGATATGCTTAGTGCAAGTGATCTACAAAATATAGACAGGCTCCCCCTTGATGTATGCACTAATAAGAATTTGTATTTGAATACATAGAGCACACACAACAAGGATCAATGCTCCCCTATATTTTATCGACCAAGAATGTGTGCAGTAAATGGCAATTTCAGCATAATCAAGATGAAGATGCATGATACGTCTCCAACGTATCCATAATTTCTGATATTCCATGCCTATATTATACCAATTGCTACATGTTTTATATACACTTCATATCACTTTTATGCATTTTCTGGGACTAACCTATTAACAAGATGCCGAAGTGCCAGTTCCCTGTTTTCTGCTGTTTTTGATTCCAAAAAAGTACTTCTGCGAATATTCTCGGAATTGCACGAAACAAAAGGCCAAGTCCCTATTTTTCCAACACGTACACGGAGTCCGAAGGAGAGACGAAGGGGAGCCACGAGGTGGCCAAACCACCTGGCGGCGCGGCCCCCCCTTCTGCCGCGCCAGCTGGTGAGGAGGCCCACCTCGGGCTCCACCGACGTTGCCCCTTCGCCTATTTATTCCCCCGAGGCGTAAACCCTAAAGAAACGAAGCCATATTCCACGAAGAGTTCCGTAGCGCCGCCGCCATCGACGACAAGTTTCGGGGGACAGAATCTCTGTTCCGGCACGCCGTCGGGACGGGGAATTGCCCCCGGAGTCATCTCCATCGACTCCACCGCCATCTTCATCGCCGCTGCTGACTCCCATGATGAGGAGGGAGTAGTTCTCCCCCGAGGCTGAGGGCTCTACCGGTAGCTATGTGGTTCATCTCTCTCTCCCATGGTGTGATCTTTATGTGATCATGTGTATTGCTAGTATCGCTGAATACATTAATAATGTTTATGCTACTCAAGTGATTTTGTCTAGTTTCTGGAGTCATTGTGACAACACGGTATCAAGGTGACAGTGTGGGTACTTGTGTGACTCTATGAATAATTTAGACATTTATCATGGCTTATTCTTGGGAATTGTGGTGTTTGTTTACTCAGACTTTGAGGTGTGCTTTTGCAGCCCTACGCATAGTACTCTTGCTTCATCAAGAAGGAGAATAATCCCGAGTAGTATTTACTTGTGTTCAGTTGTGCTAATCTAGTTGAATATGTAGATGTTACTCTTTATCTATTATGCACTCTATAGGTTACTTTAATATGAACTCCGGTACTCTCCACGGTGTAAAGGTGACAGTGTGTGCACCGTGTGTGATTCCTTTATGACGTTGTGGCGCTTGTTTACTCCGGCTTGAGGTGTGCTTTTGTAGCCCTACACAATGAATGGTGTTTGTTATCCAACAAGAGAGTGTTTAAGAGTAGCTTTTACTTATTCAGTTATGAGATCATTGTTGAGAGTGTCCACTAGTGAAAGTATGATCCCTAGGCCTTGTTTCTAAGCATTGAAACACCGTTTACAACAAGTTCTGCTACATGTTTGCTTGCTGCCATCTTTATTTCAGATTGCAGTTACTACTTATAATCATCCTATCACTTGTATTTCACTATCTCTTCGCCGAACTAGTGCACCTATACATCTGACAAGTGTATTGGGTGTGTTGGGGACACAAGAGACTTCTTGTATCTTAATTGCAGGGTTGCTTGAGAGGAATATCTTTGACCTCTACCTCCCTGAGTTCGATAAACCTTGGGTGATTCACTTAAGGGAAACTTGCTGCTGTTCTACAAACCTCTGCTCTTGGAGGCCCAACACTGTCTACAAGAATAGAAGCACACGTAGACATCAAGCTATTTTCTGGCGCCGTTGCCGGGGAGGTAAGCGTTGGAAGGTATCTCCTTTAGATTCTGCAATTATTTCTTTTTGTTTCTTGTTTTTATTTTCACTAGTTAGGCTTAATGGAAAACAACAAAAAAATTAGAGATCTTTATGAACTTTATATTGAATTAGGACATGATGCTTTTGAAGAGAAAATTAAAAAACCTATGGAGGCTTGTTTGCATGATGGTAGCAATGGTATTACTATAAATTCTTTGAACACCATTATTGCTAATGCTATGGAAAAGTCTAAGCTTGGGGAAGCTAGTTGTGATGAATATGATATTTTTAGTCCCCCAAGCTTTAAGGAGGAAATTTGCTTTGATGATACTTTGCCTCCAATATATGATGATTATAATCATTGTGATATTTTCAGTCCACCTACTATTGAGGATATAGTTTATGTTGATTATGATATGCCTCCTATATATGATGTTTACAATGATGAATATGATATTCTCAGTCCATCTACTATTGAGGATAAAAATCATTTTGATTATTCTATGCCTCCAATTTTGATGATTACAATGATGGATGTGATACTTTTACTCTCACTATTACTAATGATAATGTTCATGCTTATGTGGAGAGTGATGATACTTTTATGCATGTGGATCATGATAAGAATGCTTTATGTGATAGCTATATTGTTGAGTTTATTCATGATGCCGCTGAAAATTATTTTGAGAGAGGAAAGTATGGTTATAGAAATCTTCATGTTACTAAATTTCTTCTCTTTATGATGAATGTTTTGAGCTTTCTCTTGATTTGCTTTTATTTGCTGGGTACTTTAAGACCTACTGGTCCTTATGAGAGAGGGAGACACGATTTCATATATCACAATAATATTAAGTCTTCTCTCTTTATGTTGAAATTTTTGAAGTTGCACTTGTTTTGCCTTCCTATGCTAGTCACTTTGTGCTTCATTGATTTATTTTTTACAAGACTCCTTTGCATAGAAGTGTTAGATTTAAATGTGTTTTATTTGCTTTTGATGCTCTCTTATATTCAACTCTTATACATATGAGGCATCATCAAAATCACATGCCTAGCTAAAAGGCTTTAAAGAAAAGCGCTTATGGGAGACAACCCATTGTTTTTATTTGCTGTTATTTTTTTTTCTTTGAGTCAAGGAGTTTTGTTACTTCTGTAGCAACTCCTTTGTATCTTTATTTTATCGCATTGTTGTGCCAAGTAAAGTTCTATATTGAAAGTTGATGCAAGATTTGGATTTCTGCGCAGTGACAGATTTTTAGCTGTCACGATTTGAGCTTTTCTCCCTGTAGAAAATTCGAAAAATTCTACGAAAAATCACGCATCTTCCTGAGATATGTACGCAACTTTCATTATTTTGGCCAGATCCATCTGAGCAACTTAAGTGCCTCGAAAAAATTCGTCTTACAGACTGTTCTGTTTTTGACAGATTCTGCCTTTTGTTTTGCATTCGCTCTTTTACGATGTTTGTGTGGATTTCTTTGCTCCACAAAGCATTGGTGGCTGTAGCTAATGTCCAGAAGCTTTGGGAATGATTGTTCATTACAGAATATGAGAATTTTTTTATGCACTAACCCTCTAATGAGAACTGTCTTGAGTTTGGTGTGAAGGAAGTTTTCAAGGATCAAGCGAGAAGGGTGATATTATGTGATCAAGAAGAGTGAAAAGCCTAAGCTTGGGGATGCCCCCGTGGTTCATCCCAACCATATTCAGAGAGACTCAAGCGTCTAAGCTTGGGGATGCCCAAGGCATCCCCTTCTTCATCAACAACTTATCAGGTCATCTCTAGTGAAACTATATTTTAATTCTTTCACATCTTATGCGCTTTACTTGGAGCGTCTGTGTGCTTTTATTTTTGTTTTTGTTTGAATAAATTCGGATCCTAGCAATCCTTGTGTGGGAGAGAGACACGCTCCGCTTTTTCATGTGAATACTCATGTTCTTCACTTATATTTGTTGAGTATTCTTAACTAGCTACTGCAGTGCTTTTAGCTCCTGTTTTTCATGCATCTCTTCGAGCTGTTAGCACTTGTTTATAAATACTCTCTTGCTGCATTATATTATCATTTGGAGAGTTTATGTTTAAATAAATTGATTGGTGTTTGTTTGGAAGAAAGAAAATGCTACATGTAGTAGTTGGTATTGGAAAAGACATATGCATTCTTGTAGATCATTGTCTTGTTTCGATTTGATACTTTGCAATTGTTTTGAGCTCTCAAGTAGATCATGTTTAAGCTCTTGCATCATGTAGTTAAAGCCTAGTAGTGGAGAACTACCGTAGAGCTTGTTGAGACTTGGGATGCATATTTGTTCTCTCTAAGGTCTAGATATTTTCTGGTAAAATGTTTGAGCAACAAGGAAGACAGTGTAGAGTCTTATAATACTTGCAATATGTTTTTATGTGATTCTTGCTGTACCGGTTTATACTTGTGTTTGCTTCAAACAACCTTGCTAGCCTAAACTCTGTACTGAGAGGGAATGCTTCTCGTGCATCCAAACTTGAGCCAAAACCCATGCCATTTGTGTCCACCATACCTACCTACTATGTGGTATTTCCTGCCATTCCAAGTAAATATTTCATGTGCTACCTTTAAACTATTCAAAACTTTATTACTCCTTATTTGTGTCAATGTTTTATAGCTCATGAGGAAGTATGTGGTGTTTTATCTTTCAATCTTGTCATTTACTTCTGACAGACTTTCACCAATGGACTAGTGGCATATACATCCGCTTATCCAATAATTTGCAAAAAGAGCTGGCAACGGGGTGCCCAGCCCCAATTAATTACAACTTTCATTAATAATTCTCTTCACATGTTTTGCCCTGATTTATCAGTAAGCAACTTAATTTGCAAATAGACACTCCTCCATGGTATGTGAATGTTGGAAGGCACCCGAGGATTCGGTTAGCCATGGCTTGTGTAAGCAAAGGTTGGGAGGAGTGTCATAAAGAAACTAAAATACATGTGTAAACAAAAGAGAAGAGGGATGATCTACCTTGCTGGTAGAGATAACGTCCTTCATGGGAGCCGCTCTTGAAAGTCTGGTTGACAAGGGGGTTAGAGTGCCCACTACCATTCGTTGACAACAACAAACACCTCTCAAATACTTATTTTGTGCTCTCTTATGCTTTCGAAAACTTAAAAAGCTCTAGCACATGATTTAATCCCTGCTTCCCTCTGCGAAGGGCCTATCTTTTACTTTATGTTGAGTCAGTTTACCTACTCCTTTCTATCTTAGAAGCAAACACTAGTGTCAACTTTGTGTGCATTGATTCTTACATGTTTACTTATTGCACTTGTTATATTGCTTTATGTTGACAACTATCCATGAGATATACATGTTACAAGTTGAAAGCAATTGCTGAAACTTAATCATCCTTTGTGTTGCTTCAATGCCTTTTACTTTGAATCTATTGCTTTATGAGTTACCTCTTATGCAAAACTTTTTGATGCTTGTCTTGAAAGTACTATTCATGAAAAGTTTTTGCTTATATGATTCATTGTTTACTCTTTATCTATTGTTAGCAAACTATAGACCATTGCTTTGAGTCACTTCATTCATGACATGAGCCTTGCAATATATTGATCAAGATTGTGTGAAAGCATGTCTCCTCAGAAATTATTTGTTGTTATCGTTTTACCTACTCGAGGACGAGTAGAACTAAGCTTGGGGATGCTTGATACGTCTCCAACGTATCCATAATTTCTGATGTTCCATGCTTATATTATACCAATTGCTACATGTTTTATATACACTTCATATCACTTTTATGCATTTTCTGGGACTAACCTATTAACAAGATGCCAAGTGCCAGTTCCCTGTTTTCTGCTGTTTTTGGTTCCAGAAAAGTACTTCTGCGAATATTCTCGGAATTGCACGAAACAAAAGGCCAGTCCCTATTTTTCCAACACGTACACGGAGTCCGAAGGAGAGACGAAGGGAGCCACGAGGTGGCCAAACCACCTGGCGGCGCGGCCCCCCTGCCGCGCCAGCTGGTGGGGGCCCCTCGGGCTCCACCGACGTTGCCCCTTCGCCTATTTATTCCCCGAGGCGAAAACCCTAAAAACAAGCCATATTCCACGAAGAGTTCCGCAGCGCCGCCGCCATCGACGACAAGTTTCGGGGGACAGAATCTCTGTTCCGGCACGCCGCCGGGACGGGGAATTGCCCCCGGAGTCATCTCCATCGACACCGCCATCTTCATCGCCGCTGCTGACTCCCATGATGAGGAGGGAGTAGTTCTCCCCCGAGGCTGAGGGCTCTACCGGTAGCTATGTGGTTCATCTCTCTCTCCCATGGTGTGATCTTTATGTGATCATGTGTATTGCTAGTATCGCTGAATACATTAATAATGTTTATGCTACTCAAGTGATTTTGTCTAGTTTCTGGAGTCATTGTGACAACACGGTATCAAGGTGACAGTGTGGGTACTTGTGTGACTCTATGAATAATTTAGACATTTATCATGGCTTATTCTTGGGAATTGTGGTGTTTGTTTACTCAGACTTTGAGGTGTGCTTTTGCAGCCCTACGCATAGTACTCTTGCTTCATCAAGAAGGAGAATAATCCCGAGTAGTATTTACTTGTGTTCAGTTGTGCTAATCTAGTTGAATATGTAGATGTTACTCTTTATCTATTATGCACTCTATAGGTTACTTTAATATGAACTCCGGTACTCTCCACGGTGTAAAGGTGACAGTGTGTGCACCGTGTGTGATTCCTTTATGACGTTGTGGCGCTTGTTTACTCCGGCTTGAGGTGTGCTTTTGTAGCCCTACACAATGAATGGTGTTTGTTATCCAACAAGAGAGTGTTTAAGAGTAGCTTTTACTTATTCAGTTATGAGATCATTGTTGAGAGTGTCCACTAGTGAAAGTATGATCCCTAGGCCTTGTTTCTAAGCATTGAAACACCGTTTACAACAAGTTCTGCTACATGTTTGCTTGCTGCCATCTTTATTTCAGATTGCAGTTACTACTTATAATCATCCCTATCACTTGTATTTCACTATCTCTTCGCCGAACTAGTGCACCTATACATCTGACAAGTGTATTGGGTGTGTTGGGGACACAAGAGACTTCTTGTATCTTAATTGCAGGGTTGCTTGAGAGGAATATCTTTGACCTCTACCTCCCTGAGTTCGATAAACCTTGGGTGATTCACTTAAGGGAAACTTGCTGCTGTTCTACAAACCTCTGCTCTTGGAGGCCCAACACTGTCTACAAGAATAGAAGCACACATAGACATCAATGCACACAATTAAGTAAGACATGATAAGATGAATGGAGAAAGACAAACACATCGATATAGAGATAAATAACATAGTCTAGACTTAAACATCACAACCAATGTATGTCTTACCACATACAAACCATGGTCCAAAATAAACGAGTAGTTCAATGCCTAATGAAGATAAGATAGAGAGTACAAGCTTATAAGATCAAAATAAATGGCATGAAACTTGTACTCCACCCAAGCAAATCCCCGGAGAAATCCTAATAGATCTCATTCTCCCCCTTTGGCATTAAGACGCCAAAAAGGAGAGAAGAGCGATGCTAACGCCCAAAGACATCTAAGCCTGCGCTTCCTCCTCGTCCTCATCATCCTCCTCATCATCCGCAGAACCATCAGCTAGAGGAAACCCAAAGTAGAAATCATCATCTGTAATCGGCGGCATAGTGATGTCCAAAAACGCAGAAGGAGCCAAGGAAGCCTCATCATCAGCTGTAGTCAAACCAGCAGCCCTCCTATCAGCATTCTGTATGCGACGGCCTTCCTTGGCCAACTCTCGAGCATCGTGACTGTACGCACGGGCATCACGACAAGCAGAGAACATGGTCTGGAAAAACTGAGAGACTGCACTGCTGCCCTTCTTCTTCTTGGGAGCGGAAGTAGAGGCACGAGAGGTGGAGGTAGTAGGAATCTGAGGGCCTCTGCCTTTGGCATACTCTGGAATCTCAGAGCCATATGTGAACACTGGAGTAAGCATCTCAGGCTCAAAGATGTCACGGCAAAGCATAATAGTGTCACTAGCAAGACGGTTGATGAACTTCTGAATGAGAGGGCCATATGCTGGAGTCCTCTTGCCCCAGACTCCCTTCTGAATCTCATGGTAGATGAAATCCATAACATCAATCTTCCTCTGGCGATTGGGATTGGTAAAATACATGAGGTTAGTCATATACCCACGAACAGCGGACACATCCCCAGACTTGCTCATGATGTTTTCACGGAAAATCTTGGCAAGCATGTTGTAGAATGGGTACATGTGAGAGATAAAGGGAGGATTGACCTCATCACAGTCAGGACGATAGAGGTCTGCAAGCATTTCCTTGGAATACTCCGTACCTGAATGAATCATGAAACCATAGTCCCCATTGGTGTTTTCCCAATCATATCCCAATGCAGTAGCAAAGATGGACAAATTGCTTTGATATTTAGTTGCCCCGGACATTCAAGTCATGGTGCGCATGCTATCATTGTGCAAATGGACGGTGCAATAAAATTGACTAATGAGCTCAGGGCAATATGATTGAGAGATCAAAGCTACCTTCAAGATGTCCATTTTCTCAAGAGTTGCATAGATGTGAGCAAGGTAGTTGTCTTTGTGTTAATTTAGATATTCCTCATCAAGTTGCTTGGCCTCCACAACTTTGTCTTTGAGAGTCATGTAGAACTCATTCCACATCTTGAATTGAGTGCGAGTCCAGAACCTCTCATCACCTTCACATGTCCTTGCTGCAAAACGATATGGATTGAGCTTGTGCACCTCCCTCCCATTCTTCCTTGACATGTCCTTGAAATGTTCAATGGGAACCGCTTCTTCTTCCATCAAAACAGCATCAACTGCAGGCTGTTTGTTCCCTCTGCCACCACCAGGACGGCGATTAGAGCGACCGCGGGCTTGCGGAACGGGTGCACGAGCAGCCTTGGTGCGAGGTTTCTTCCTCAAGGACTCACGACGAGCATTACGATCATCGTTATCACCAGTGAGACGAGAGCAGAGGTACGGAGCAATAGATGAGAAACATATAGCAGAAGATTTTCAGGGAATAAAATTTCTGTGAATTTAGGAAGTGCATGTTCTGAAAAACTGAAGCATTCGGATTTAGGTTGGAATGACCCGGAAAAATCCGAGCGAGCCAGAATTTGCCGAGCCATTCCGGATCCAATCCGGGTGCTCACAATTCTTCGAAATCAAGTCTCAAATTACTTCCTAAAAACACTAGACAGAGATTGGAGGCTATGATTTGACGTGGTTAGCCCCTCTCAGCAGGATAGTACTAAGAGATTCAAGGATAACTATTTGATTTAGGAGGAGAAACAAGAGGGAATCGACACCAACCCGACGATATGGCGATGCAAGGAACGAGTCGGTGAAGGGACTTCAAATCGCGAGAGGAGACCACCCGGAGAAGGGCCGGAGACCCGGATGGCCGGAGGACCTCCCGGAGCGGCGGCAGCGATTTTACAGTGGAGAGGAGAGTGGACGAGTCGGGGGGGAGAAGAAAATTGAGAGTCAACGCCTCCCGCAAGACCGAATAAGTGAAAATAGATTCATCCGGAATAGATCCGGAATACACTCGGAATTCCGAGTTGTCCGGAATATTCCGAACACGTTCCGAACCCATTCCGAAAAACGTTTCGAAGCTACTGGATAGGTCCGGATTCGTTTGGTAGATAGCCGGAACATTTCGAGCCATCCGGAATTCCGGACTGAATCCGAATGAAATCCGAACCATGAAAAATTGATGTTTTATAAACGAAATTTTCTGGAATTTTGGCATATGTCAATAGATGAATAGATAGACTAGGTATAATCAGCAGAGACACAAGATAAGAGATATAGTGTTCTACACATGCTCGTTGGAAAGAACGAAATCCAATACACACAAGAGCAACAATGAGCATGATTTGAACTAGATGAAGAACCAATCTTGAGTGAATGAAAGATCCAACTGCTATAGAGAGGAGGGCGGTGGCCTTAGCCACCATGTTTGAGTATATATGACTTGAAGCCGCGAAGATATATCTTGGGCTCAAAATCAAAACTCATCTTTGAAGCACATTTGTCACATAGGTGACTATCATGCAAGATTTGTCTATTTGCGCATAATAAAGGAAGTGTTGACTCATGAATTGAGCTACACTCCCCCTATGTCCATGCCTACATCCAAACCAAATACAAATGTCTAATATGGGTAGGTATGCAAGTTTTCCACTAAATCCAATTGCTTATGTCCACCACATTTAGTTCACCTCTCAACTCTTGAATCTTGCTTCACCAAGAGGCTTTGTGAACATATCGGCGAGTTGATGCTTGGTGTTGACATAGTTGATTGCAATATCGCCCTTTTCAACATGATCTCGAATAAAATGATACCGGATCTCAATATGCTTGGTCTTCCATGAAGTACCGGATTGTGAGCAATTTTGATGGCACTTTCATTATCACACAAAAGAGGCACTTTGTCACAAATGACACCATAATCCTTTAAAGTTTGCCTCATCCATAATAATTGTGCACAACAACTTCCGGCGGCAATGTACTCGGCTTCGGTGGAGGAGGCGGCCACACAATTTTGTTTCTTCGAAGACCAACTCACAAGTGACCTACCAAGGAATTGGCAAGTACCCGAAGTTGATTTTCTATCCATTTTGCAACCCGCCCAATCCGCATCCGAATAACCTACAAGATCAAAGCTTGTACCATGGGGATACCAAAGACCAAAGTTAGGAGTATCCATCAAGTATCTTAAAATCCTTTTAACCGCGGTTTCATGACTTTCTCTAGGACTTGATTGGAATCTTGCACACATACCCACACTAAACATAATATCCGGTCTAGATGCACAAAGGTAAAGCAAAGATCCAATCATAGAACGATAAAGCTTTTGATCAACTTCCTTACCATCCGGATCTAAGTGAAGATCCGCCTTGGAGTCCATGGGAAACTTATAAGGCTTGGCATTGTTCATGTCAAATTTCTTGAGCATGTCCTTAATATACTTGGCTTGACATAAGAATGTTCCTTCTCATTGGTGGATTTCAAAGCCAAGAAAATAATTCAACTTTCCCATCATGGACATCTCAAATTCCTTGGTCATTAGCTTGAAATTGATCACTAAATTCACGGTTAGTGGAACCAAAGATAATATCATCAACATATATTTGGCATACGAAAAATCTCCATTTACCCTTTTTGTAAAAAGAGTGGGATCTATTACCCCAATTTCAAAGCCACGGTCTACTAAGAACTCCTTGAGATGATCATACCAAGCACGTGGAGCTTGCTTGAGCCCATAAAGAGCCTTATGTAGTAAGTAGACGTGGTTAGGAAATTTAGGGTCTTCGAAACCCGGAGGTTGTTTAACATACACCAACTCATTTAGTGGACCATTTAAGAAAGCACTTTTAACATCCATTTGATATAAGACAATTTATGAGTAGATGCATAAGCAATTAGTAAGCGAATGGATTCAAGTCTAGCAACGGGGGCATAGGTTTCACCGTAGTCGACTCCTTCGATTTGGGTGTAGCCTTGTGCAACCAATCTTGCTTTGTTGCGGATGACTTGACCATGTGAGTCTTGCTTGTTCTTAAATATCCACTTGGTTCCAATGACATTATGGCATGTGTCTTTGGGTTTTCAACTAATGACCATACTTTGTTGCGCTCGAAGTTGTTCAACTCTTCATGCATAGCCGCAACCCAATCCATATCTTCAAGAGCATCATATACCTTGAGAGGTTCTAAGCTAGACAAACAAGAGACATGACCACAAAAGTTAGATAATTGATTGCGTGTGGACACACCCCTACGAATACTCCCAAGGATATTTTCTTTGAAGTGGGATGATCCAATTTTGATGCACGCCGGATGACCCGGCGTTCCATGGCTTGACCAATTGTTTCACCAACACAAATATCTTCATCATTGCCTTCATCTTGCTCATGGTCAACCCTAAGTGGAGTTCTTGGAGTTGTGGGTTCATTATGTTTTGTTCACCACTAGAGTTGGGTGGGTCTTGACCATCTTCTTGACATCTTGATCATGATGATCATGTTCTTGTTCTTGGATATTCTTGATCAATTGTTGAGGTGGATGGCTCAACTTGAGTAGAACTTGTTCCTTCTTCTTGAGTATCATCAATAGGTTCTTCAATAGGAATAAGTTCTCCAATCCCCATAGTTCTTATGGCTTGAGATGGAGCATCATCACCTACATCATCATGATCAATATGCCCGCTTGGGAGCCATTATCCTCGACAAACTCCACATTCATAGATTCTTCAACACACCCGGTGGATATGTTGTAGACCCTATAAGCATGAGACTTTGCGGCATATCCAACAAGTATACCATCAAAAGATCTAGATTCAAATTTAGCAATTTTGCAACCTTTAATGTAAACATGGCATTTGCAACCAAAGACTCGAAAGTAAGATACATTTGGCTTTTTACCGGTGAGGAGTTCATATGGTGTCTTTCCATGAGAGGACGGAAGAAGAGCCGGTTTGAGTAGTGACAAGCGGTGTTGATGGCTTCGGCCCAAAAGTTGTATGGGGAATGAAATTCGGCCATCATAGTTCTTGCCATATCAATAAGAGTGCGGTTCTTCCTTTCGGCGACACCATTTTGTTGGGGAGTATATGCAGCGGAATATTGGTGTTGAATGCCCTCCCCACTTAGGAAATCATCCATAGTGTAATTCTTGAACTCCGTACCATTGTCACTTCTAATTGCCAAAATCTTGGAGTCATATTGGCGTTGAACTAGGGTTGCAAAGTCAATGAATATCTTTTGAGTTTCACTCTTCTTCTTGATGTAGAAAGTCCAACAATATCTTGAATAATCATCCACAATCACCAAACAATATTTCTTGCCACCAAGACTATCATATGTGGGAGGCCCAAAAGATCCATATGAAGGAGCTCCAAAGGCCTCTTAGTGGAGATAATGGTCTTCTTGGGGTGATTCTTTTCATGCATCTTTCCGGCTATGCAAGCACTACAAGGACGATCTTTGGAAAAATTAACATCGGTTAGTCCTACCACGTGTCCACCCTTTACAAGAGTTTGTAAATTTCTCATACCGACATGGCCTAGCCGGCGATGCCAAAGCCAACCCTTGTCGGATTTAGCCATTAGACACGTGGCAATTTGAGTGGTCTCTTTCGAGAAATCGACCACATACAAACCGTTCTCACGAAATCCAACAAAGGCTACTTTAAGAGATTTTGTGAAAAGGATGGTCACGTGGTATTTATTAAAGATAACGGTGTAACCGGCATCGCATAATTGACCAACGGAAAGTAGATTATATGAAAGGGATTCAACAAGGAGGACCTTCTCAATTGATAACTCCGGTGTGATCACCACCTTGCCATATCCCAATACCTTAAGTCTTGTATTGTTCCCAATGGTGACATGAGAGAATGAGAGTAATTGTTTCAATAAGCCCTTTACTACTTCTTTGCTTCCGGTCATGTGAGATGAACACCCACTATCAATGAGCCATGAAGATCCACCGGAAGAAAAGCCCTACAATAAATCAAGTCTTTGATTTAGGTACCCATTTTGGAATGGGTCCTCTTTTGTTAGTCACAAGGGTCTTTGGAACCCAAATAGCATAGTGATAATCATCTCCATATGAGGTACCAACATATTTAGCAAAAACATAACCATTTCTAGATTTCATAAGCACATATGAGGGGTTATATTTTCCGGCAAAGTCATTGTGAGTGGCATTGCCCCTTGTGGCTTACCACCCACAATGGGTTCAACATTCTTCTTGCCCAACTCCCCCTCCTTCAAAAAAATATCTTTTGAAGGGGAGTAGGCATCTTCTTCTTGTTTGCCTTCTTGGACTTGGGAGCAAACCCAAGCCCTTCCTTGCCAACCACTCCCTTTTGATTGGTCAAAAGATCATTGAGGTTCTTTTCCCTTGGATGCAAGTGGCTAGGCCCTTTTCAAGTTGGGCCTTCAACCTAGTGTTCTCCTCCATGAGAGATGCTTTAAGACATAAGGGTTAGTAGCACAAGCATTGCATCTTTATCATTATGAGGAGTGGTGAAGCTAGCATATATAAATTGAGCTTGTAATTTAGCATGTGACCCCTTGAGCTTGGTGAGCTCACTTGAGGTCACCTTGTGGGTTTCCCTAAGTTGCTCAAAATTCTCAAGGAGTTTGTTATGACTCTCTACAAGCTCATCATTTTTAATTTTTAGATCACTAGCAACTTGAATAGAGGTTTCACGGGTTTCTTTTGCCTTGGATAAATCCTTGGCTTGGGTCTCCTCAAGTTGCTCCCGGAACACTTGTTCCTCAACAAGTTGATCTTCTAGCTCACCAATTTTATCGGCATGATCACGTGCATGCCCCTCAAGCTCATAAATCCTATTCTCCTTCTCCTCAAGGAGGTGTTTGGCTTCTCCATATTGGTACATGAGAGCCTCAACCATTTTCTTGGTTGGACCTTGGAGCTTGTTTATAAAGAGGGTAATTGATCCTCTTTCTCTCATTTTTCCCTACATCCTCAACACAATCCAAGAGAGATGGTTTAGAGGAGATAGTAATTTTAGGTGGGGAATTCACCTTGGTTTCCTTGGCCATGAGGCACATAGGCTTGGAGATCTTGTTGTCATTTGGAGCGGAGAAGAGGGGTGCCAATGAAGGAGGAAGGTTGCCCATTGCAAGAGCCGCCATCCCCACTTCCTCACTTGTATCATCATCCTCCTCCTCGCCACCGGACTCATACTCTTCATGTGTTGCGATGACAAGAGCCTTTTGAGGAGCTCTCTTGATGAAGGCCTTGGGCTTGGTGAAGTACTTGTTCTTCTTTAAGATGAGTTGGCCTCCATAATCTTCTCTTCTCTCATAGGGGCAATCCTTCACAAGGTGATTGTCCTTTCCACAATTAAAGCACATTCTTTTCACTGGTGGGGAGGTGTTGCTCTTGAATTCTTTTTGTTCCAATACTTGGTGGCGGCAAGAGCAAGAACCTCATTGAGTTCACCCACAAATCTTCTTCATGATGACCACTTGTGCTTTCTTCATATCTTGGATGTTCTCCACATGAGCCTTCAAGGCAAGGTTCTTAGTGCCACGAGCTTGGTTGATGGAAGACTTGGAAGTGGCCTTCAAGGTATCATAGGTGATGAATTGTGCCAAGAGGTCATTGGAAGACATTGTTGTGTAGTCAGCTCTAGC
This sequence comes from Poa pratensis, assembly GCA_947311845.1. Classification (NCBI taxonomy): domain Eukaryota; kingdom Viridiplantae; phylum Streptophyta; class Magnoliopsida; order Poales; family Poaceae; genus Poa; species Poa pratensis. Next base: position 77,245,144 of record CAMZMU010000037.1, on the reverse strand, counting down.
ATGAAGATTCATCACCATATTTTCATTGTATGGAACCATGGTCTTGAGGAACTTGGACTTGACCCATTCATCATCCATATCCTTCTTTCCATTCTCCCTCATGGTCACAACAAGCTTAGTGAGTCTTCGAAAGAGATCATGGGAGTCTCATCTTCTAGCATTATGAAATTGTCAACTTGATGTTGAAGGACAGCTATGTTGGATCGTTGAATGCCTTCATTTCCTTCATATACAGATTCAAGGTAAACCCAAGCCTCCTTGGCGGTTTTGAGATTCCGCACATGATCTTCATCATTGGCGGACATGGCACTCTCGAGAATGTATTTGGTTTGCATCAAGTTGCTCATCAATCTCTTCTTGCTTTGTCAAGTTGTTGGGATCAACCGGATTGTAACCGTGTACAACCACCCTCCAAAGATGCACTGAACAGCTGCGAAAATAAGACTCCATAGATTTCTTCCAAGAAAAATAACGAGTATTATCAAGCTTAGGAGGAGGTCTACCTTGGTTGTTTAAATGAGGTTGGGTGGGTGGAACTTGAGTGAGATATGAACTAGGTGGAGCAAAGTTATGAGGGGCTTCATTACTTTTAGCTTTCTCTTTATCACCAAGGACTCACCAATAGAGGCATTGGTTGATGAGGAGGCATTTTGATTATTAGTGACCCGAGTATACACTCGTCCACCATTTTGCCTTTCATGAACCCAAAGAGTTCAATCATGGCTTTCATGGTGCGGTGTGTCATCATGGGTGGGTTATCCCCGCTTCACTTAGTTCTTTCTCAAGTTGTTCTGATCAATTTTATCTTGTTGTTCTTTAGCAAGTTTTACTTCCTCCTCGGTAGTCATCCTCCTCTTTAGGCTGTTAAGCCCTTAATAAAGAGACCTTGCTCTGATACCAATTGAAAGGATCGAGTAGGTTGACTAGAGGGGGGGTGAATAGGCAACTACAAATTTCCTTTTTCTTTTAATCAAATTAAGGCTTTGCTCAAATATAAGTTCTCTAGATATGCAACTAGGTGAACAATCCTATATGATGAGCAAATGACAAGCTAGCAAGATATTCTAAACAAGATAAGCTAGCAATACAAGTAAAGGAAGGTTAAGAGATAACCACACGGTGACGCGGAGATGTTTCACCGAGTTCACTTCCCAATGGAAGCTACGTCTCCGTTGGAGCGGTGTGAGTCACAAAGTGAACTCGAGTAGCTGTGATATGGCACACCGTATCTCCCTCGTGTTATCCTCCAATGAGGAGATCCACGAGCCACTATATGATGCCCTCGAGGTCGGCAACAAACCTTTACAAGGATGAGGCACACTCCACAACCGAATTGGAGGCTCTCACCAAATTCCCACGGCTCCCAAAGCCCAAGAATCACAAGGCCGGGGCACGTCTCCACAACTCAATTGGAGGCTCCCGGCTAGTTCCTGCGGCTACCAAAGCCACAAGAACGACCAACGACCGTCTAGGTTCCAAGGAACCCAAGAGTAACAAGTTCCTCAAAGGAATGGATGGGGAAATCAAATCGCTTTGGTGGAAGTGTAGATCTAGGTCAACTCTCTCAAGTCCTAAAAGGACTAGGTGTTTGAGTGGGTAGAGAGAGAGATCTAGGAGTTTTGAGCTTTCAACAATGGTGGGCAAATTAGTTCTGGTCGAGGTACCTCTCTTGGAGAAGAAGAGGTGCCTTAAATAGGTCCGCTGAAAAACTAGCCGTTTTAGACAGAATCGTGCAATTCGGAATGCATCCGGATTTGGTCCAGAATTCCGAGTCGGTCGGAATAATCCGACACCATCCGGAATTCCGGACCAAATCCAAACCATTCAGATTTCGTCCAGATTGGCCTGTTTTTCAGCAGATCTATTTCCTGTTTACTTTCACCAAGGTTGTAGGAAGGCTGTGGGGTGCAAATATGGTTTGTGGGTATGTAAAAAGATTTCCCCAAGCGTTCCAAAGAGTAACCCCTCTTGATAGTACGGCTTCCCTATGACTCAATAAATTAAATCTACGGGACACCGGCTTCGATCTTTTTCCTTCTTGAGGGGTCAAACATTGTCATGTGCATTTCATCAATTGTACCTGTAGTACTTTAGCACACGGTAAGATCATCATTTATGTTATTAACAAACACCCAAAACTTATATTAGAAGGCTCATGTCCTTTCACTCTTCCTTCTTGCAAAGAAGAGGAATTGCACGGTTGCGAAGGCACTCAAAAACAACACTTGGGTGAACAATATCGACATTCAAGCCGGCCTAGACATTGACCACATCCACCAATTCGTGTCCCTTTGGGAATTGCTCTCCAACGTCCACATAAATCCGGGAATCCGCGACTCTATCCGTTGGAAGTTCACCAACGATGGCACCTACTCCGCCTCGACGGCCTATATGATGCAATTTGAGGGTACCATTGCCACTGACTCGAACAAAGTTATTTGGAAGACTTGGGCACCCCCCAAATGCAAGATTTTTGCTTGGCTTGTTATGCAAAATAGAATTTGGACATCGGACCGCCTTCAACGTAGGCGTCGGTAAAATTGCGGAAATTGCCCCTTATGCAACCAAGTCTAAGAGTAGGCGGCTCACCTTCTTTTCCAATGCCGCTTCTCCAAGAGGATTTGGTCATCAATCCTTCCGTGGTGCGGTTTCATGGACATATCGCCGGCGCATTGGATCAACGAGCCTAGTGTTAAATCATGGTGGTCGAACCTAATCTCGAAAAAAGATAGGGCACGCAAAGCTTTGGCCTCTTTGCTCATGCTTGTTTCTTGGGAGACTTGGAAGGAGCGAAATGCGAGGGTTTTCCGTCATCATGCTTCCCCTCCCAACGTCATCATCGCTAAGATAAAAGAGGAGGCCAATTTGTGGAGATTGGCCGGGGCAACCTTTTTGGGCAATGTAATACCGGGAGAGTAGGCTTTTTTTGAAAGTCCTAGGGAGTGTCCTAGGCACTTAATTTCAAACCTCTAGAACCTTCTTCTCAATGAAAATGGCAAGTCTTTTGCCTCGTTTAAAAAAAATTATAACAACACGCTGTGAAACTGAACCAAGGCATCATGCAAAAAAGACAGTGAAGGTTGACAAAGTTACGTTCCGGGCCACCTTTGTCGTCGTATCGGCATCTGAGATATGAGACGGGGGTGTTCTAGCCGACGGAGAGACGTGGGGGGTGAAAGGTGATGTCGTCCGGGTCGAGATTGCACACGGCGGTTTAACCAGCTTCAGGCTCCACGACGGTGGCGGAGCCCTACATGCTGCTATAACTCACTATAAGGCAATAGTCGTGTTACAGGTTACACCGAGCGTATGAACTTAACCCTACGGCTATCCCTGGCCGACTTTATATAGGCGGCCAGACCTAGGGTTTACAAGGAGAAGCCGTGACCGGCAAGAATAAAGAGTACTAAACCTAATCCGACTAAGTTACCGCCTTAGTTTAGCGCTTGGTGGCTTCGTGGATCTTCGTCTTGGACCTTCCTTTAGCCGGCACGCTTCCGTCTTGTACTTCAGCTAACTGGGCCGCCCGGCAGGCTTCAAGCCTTACCACCCGTAGGCCATTCTGGCTTAGCCGGATTTATCCATGTTAGTGATACCCCGCTGGGTATATCCCAACAAGCTTGATCCCTGTATTTGACTTTAGTCATTAAGCAGTAGTATGTTCGTGTCTGAGTGGTCAGTATACTATATGTAATGCTATTAGTTCTGCTATGTTGACAAAGTTACAGCGTGCCAGCCACTCTACAGTGGTGCATGACAGATAAACAAACTCTGGAGTCTGGAGAAATCAAGACTTGTAGTGCACACTGTAGCATGTAGGGTGTCAAAACGACATCATCTAACACAATTCCTAACACCAGCTATTCAGCTATATAAACTGGCAAAGTAACTAAGCCTGATTCCATTATATCACAATCATTCAGCTACTGCAAGTCACTACAGGAATCGACCAAGACGCCGACGGCCATACGCCGTCCGGCCATCGGCGTATGCACGAATGCCATCGGCGTATACATACGCCGACGGCCGCCGTCGGCGTCTCGCCATCGGCGTCCCGAACTGTCGGCGTACCCAAACTGCCGTTGGCGTCTGCGGCGGCCGTCGGCGTACGCTGTGGTGGGCCCCACAACACGGCATCCCCACGTTTCCGTTAGCTCAACATACGCCGACGGCATTGCCGTCGGCCTCTGAGAGCCACGTGGCCGCTTCCTGGGCGCCTGGGAGATGACCTAGCCGTCGGCGTATGGGTGACCATATGGTCCGCTTCGGGCGACGTGGCGCCATCCTGTGCGTCCGCGACGCATCCTACGCCGACGGCATTGCCGTCGGCGTATGAGTGACCATATTTGCTTTTTTTTCCTGATTGTTGCTGCTGTTTCCGGCACATTTCAAATACACAAATATAATTCGAATTCATACACAAACATCACAGAACATCACATATATAATCCAAACATTCATACACAATTCGAATTCATACAAACTCCAAATAACACAAACATAGTTCGAATTCATCCAAACATTCATACAAAACACACCCGGACACATCCTACATCTCCTGAGAGCTCGAGGTACCGATATCTGACCGCGTGAGAATAGGCGACCGACCACGTGGGGCAGCCGCCGTCGAATCACACGCGGAACCCTGCGAGGCACCCGGCGAGGCACGAGACGGTGTGGTCTCGCGCGGCGAACTCGGCGAGGCACCACCACCGCCATGCTCCACGAGCGCGCGCGTCGAAGTCGGCGAGGCAGAAGCACGACCAAAGGGTGCATTCCTGGAGCATCCCGATCCCTACATGTTTGTGTCCAAGTTAGCAACTTGGAAAGCACAGTACGGCGGTAACAACTGGTTTGGCAAATAACTTACCGGAGTCCTTGGCTTGTATGTACGAGCGACCGCTTCCCTCGATGGGCACATGGGCGGCATCCCCACCCTAGGTGGACGCGGAGGCAGCGGATCCCGCACTCCAGTGGCAAAAAATTTCTCGCTCGCCTACAAGATAGTTTAGATGTCAGGAGTTGTAGAAAAAGAAGGTTCAAACTAGAGGAAATGGGACTTGCCATATTTTGCAAATATAAAGGTTGAAACTTACAGCATCGCGCAACTCTTGCCACTCGTCATAGTCCGCTCTCTTCTGCAGCCACAAGTGATACTCCGCCTCATAGTCCGCGTAAGCGGCATCGAAGGCCGCCTCGAAATCAGGCTACAATTTCAAAATAGAACGAATCTCATCAACTTAGCCACTTAGCTAGGAACGAATGCGGAAAGAGAATGAAATTGAGAAAAACTTACATCGGGCGACAGGGGGGTCGTCGGCGGTGAGTGTAGCCTTGATACGCACGAGGCCCAACTCAGGAGTACGCGGGATTACCGCACTAAGACAGGGCAAACGGCCATGCTCCCAACCATGCCCGGCCAGGACCATCGCTCTCTCGTCGGTGTCATGCTCAAGAGGTCTATCCACCTCCGGATTAAGACCCTTGAACGACTCGACGTACCTATCTATGTTCTCCTCGGCACTGCCGAAGTAATCGGGACGCGAGGGCTGAGGCTCGGATAGATCGATCTTCTTCATCTTCATCCTCTCCCATGCTTGCATGTCCGACACAGGCTCCCCGATATCGGCCTCCTGCATTGCCAAAGAAGTGTTATGCGTATCAAGTAGGAACATGAGGGAAAATAAATGAAGGTTGTTCCATGTATATATGTACCAGCTTTGCCTTGAAGCGATCATGGTTGCGGGCTCCCGCACAATGTGTCCCCCCGCTCCCACGGTTTGCCTTGTTCCGCTCGCTCAAGGCTTTGAACTCGGCGTTATGCCCAAGCCACCTCGACGCCAACGCCTCCCACGCGTCTGCCTTACCATAGGCCCATGTGGGCATAACCTGAAAAAACAATACTCATGTGAAGAATAGATAATGCAATTGCAACTTAGCAGCAACATGTAATCTCATTGACAATTTACTTACCGACATGTAATCCTCCATGGTCATATTAGGTGGTTCCTCATGCTTCGGCGCCGTCTTGCATAACTTCTCAGAACTGTAATGATTGACGGAGGTATGCTTTACATTGTAGAATTGCTGTCGTGCCAACTTCTTGCAAGCCCCCTCCAAAGTCCTGTCCGCCTTGGCACGCTCCTCAGGAAGTACCCTATAGAATTTCTTTAATCATGCACAAAAAACAAATTGTGAGAGCATGGTGGGTACATCAACTATGAATGAAATTCGAAAAGTTCAACTTACCCAAAACTTGGTGATCACGGCGTCAGAACATCTCCCGAAGCCCGGCTGATGGGTGGCCTGATAGTCTACCCAATGGGTGGCTAGCTTCCTCTCGCCGTTGGAGACCGTACTGTACAAGCCCGGCCAAAACTTCCTAATCAAAGCTCCAATCATGGTGTTGGGAGCACGGGCTCCGTGAGGATATGTCCAATTGTTGCACAAATAATTAAACATTAGTACATGTCAAATTGTACTGACCACAATGTAATTACCATGTTCAAAATTAGCATAGTCACTTACTCAATCCCATTAGGCACAATGAGGATTTTCCCCTCCTCGGTAGCAGGTTCCTTTGACTCATCAAGGACCATGGATTCCCCACGAATCTTTGGCTTCTTCTGCGACGCGGAGGCCCCCGTCTCCTGGTCTCGAGACTCCGTCCCCTCGTCTCGAGACTCCGTCCCCTCGTAAGCCACGTCGCCAGAAGCGGAGGGTATGTCCGAAGACACGTCGCCCCCACCTCGTGCTCGTCCTGCACCTCGCACTCGTCCTCCCTCACCTCGTGCTCATCCTGCACCTCACCCTCGTCCTGCACCTCGTCCCCTCGGAGGAAGTGCATCGGCACCTCCCCCTCGTCCAGCACCTCCTCTCTCACCACTGTCAGACAGGTAACGCGGGTTCGAATAGGCTCTCTTCCACTTTTAGTAGCTTTCTTCTGGCGCATCGTCTTCAGCAAGGAGGCCGATGATTCCTTGCCTTGGCTCATCTTGGTCAATCACCTGCAGGAATAGATCTAAGCATTCAGTTCAATCCTCAAATGCATAGCAGTTAATCAATCTAATCCGTGAAACACAAAGGACAAATAAAAATGTTAGGCAACTAAATTGTTCACATGTCGTGCAGAAATATGACTCATATACTAGATTGGACACACAAATTCAGGGATGGAGTAAGCGAAACCAGTAGGATGCAGAATATCTATATTCTTGCATATTACAAGTTTCACTTACACCACCCCTGAATAACATAGTGTCACCTCATTTTAATCATCGACATTGTAAACACACAACTCAAAAAAAATGAAGTAGGGTCAACTCAAAAAAAATGAAGCAGGGTCAAATGAAGTAGGGTCAACTGAAAAAAATAAAGTAGGATTCAACAAAAATTATGCCTCATACTTAGAATATTATTGGAAACACACAAGCAATCCTGATAGCTTCGTTGAACCAAGTAGGAGGCACATAACTTATATGTGTGCATGATACAAGGTTCAACAAACTATCAGGATATCATATAGTGCGCCACATCATTTTAATCATCGGCATTCTAGAAATGAAGTAGGGTCAACTAAAAAGCATGCCTAGGGTTACATTTGCAATCTAGATGCAGAACAACAAAATTATCGCTTCTCGTTAACTTCTCGGTCGACCCAAGAGAAGAGTATCGGCCCATTTATCGGTTTTATCGGCAAGGTTTTTTAAATCTCAGGTTTTCCTAACCGAAATAATGTCAAATATGCTATATTACACACACACACACATGACAAATAAATTGTGCTCTAAGCCTTAAAAAATATGCTATAATAGTATATTCAATATTTACATGACCATCTACCACATCGTTTTAAACGAAGTTTTACCATAACAAACATTCCTCTTTTCATTGCAAAGTGGTATAGAGAATTGATCCAATATGGATGGAATCGTGAATAGTCATTGGTTTTGTTTTGTGTATACTAATTCAAACTTACTGTCTATGGAGCAATATGATAAAAGTAAAGTAAGTATTTATCGGGAAAGCCTCCGCAAAGATCCGATTTATTTAAACCCATATTCTATCATAGGCATTTACCATCACGTTTTGCTCCAAGCCTTAAAAAATCACATAAATTGCCAAATCTAGGTGCACAGACATGACAGACAATGATAAATAAACAAAGTCCAGCAATACATATTACATAGTAAGGTCCACAAACACACAAATCACCATAGTTTTGCATAGTTGCATGACAAAGCAAAATAGGAAACTAGCAAACATCACACATAGTGGTTCTTAGTTCTCTCACAAGTCACAAGTCATGTATCACTATCGGCCACAAAAGTAAACAAAAATAAATATTTTTGAAGCAATACAATCTCCTGCAACTACACTGCTGCTTTTATTCTCACTATGCTATTGCTACCAATCTCCTGCAGGCTGCAGCTACACTCAAAGAATGAGACTCGAGAGGGACGAGATAGTACCGTGGCCCGTTGGCGTGTGGAGCTTCAACCGGTTGCTGCTGTCCTGGATGAGGGGTGGCGAGGGGGGAGCTGCTCTGCTGCCTGCTGGATGAGAGACGAGGTGGCGGACGATGCTGCTCCGACCGTCGTGGACGACGGCGCCAGCGGAGATGGCAGGGACGGGCGGACGGTGCTGGAGACGGGACGCACGGATGGGGACGAGCACGGACGGGGACGCACGGACGGAGACGGCGCAGGAGCTCGGGCCGGGCTAGCTTCCAGCCGCCGTGTTCCTCGGCGCCGGCGCGTCGTTCAGAATGAGCGGAGGAGAGGACCTGGCGGGCCGGCGGGGAGGCGGGGCAGGGCGTGGTCGTTGGAGTGGGCGACCGGAGGAGAGGACTTGGCAGGCGGGGCGGGGTGTGGTCACCGGATTGAGTCGGCGGCGCTAGGGTTGGGGTCAGGACGTGCGCGAGGGGATCGAGCGGGGAGGCGGGAACGGATCCAGTTTCTCTTTCCCGCCCCGAACAGGTGGGGATATGAGGGCAAAGTTCCCGTCTACCCCCTTGACCGAAGCCGAGAGGGGGTAGGCCAGTGGATTTTTTTGCTTGGTTGTGTTAGGTTAGGCCATAAGAACATGAGAAACCAAAGTCTACCCCAAATCAACACAAGATTCCATCCGGTTCGCCCGAAAGGGGAGTTTTCACCTCTAAGTGCAGAAACTCACTAGAGAGAAAGTGAAGTCGGTAAAGCCGGTCACACCCCGGAGTAGGATATTGCACATTTAGAACACACAACACACTTGTATATATATGGTATGGCACAACCTAGGTTTGGGTGGGGTTCCGACGCTCCGGGGCCCTGCTTCGGCGAAACCCTGAATCCGCTGGAAAAAAGTCAAAGTTCCCGTCTACCCCCTTGACCGAAGCCGAGAGGGGGTAGGCTAGTGGACTTTTTTGCTTGGTTGTGTTAGGTTAGGCCATAGTTGAAATAAAAAACACACATATACCCCAACTCTTGCGAAGATTCCCCCGTTCGCTCGATGTGGGAGTTTCCAACTATATGCCCAAAAACTCGCTAAGGAAACAGTGATGCTCGTGAAGCCGGTCACACTACGGGGCAGGATAAATTGAGCCATATATTTAATATTTATGTTGTAGGTGTATATTATATGTGTTGTTTTTATTTATTTTACATGTATATGTTGTAGGGTCGGGTTCCGGAAGACTCAAATCGTTATTTTATGCGGGTGGGATACCAAAATTGGGAGGGAAATGCTAGATCCAATATATATATAAATTATACCTACATTAAATATTATAGATCCAATTTATATATAAATTATACCTACATTAAATATTATATAGAGAAATAAATAAATCTAAATTCATTTATAATTAGTTGAAAAAAAAGAACACTTATACGCCGACGGTGGCCGTCGGCGTATAAGCGCAGCAAAACGCCCCCGTTTGAGTCCGTCAGGGCGGGCGTTTGTACGCCGACGGCCTTCGGTACGCCGACGGCAGCCGTCGGCCCCTATCTGGCTACGCCGACGGGGATTTGTACACCGACGGCCTGGGGCGCGGCTGCCCTGGCTCGGCTTGTACGCCGACGGCCTCGACATTTGGCCGTCGGCGTATAATAGGGCCGTCGGCGTCTTGTACGTTTCCCGTAGCTGAGTCCTCTTGAGGCCACAATCGACGACCCGCCCGTGAATGACGCACAAGGTCCTGTCCACACGGTCCACCACATCCTATTAACCTCGCCTCCGAGGCCCTACCATGACCTCGACTCTGTCAGCAGCTGCACAGAAGACGACCTATTAGTCTCCCCGTGCTCAGGACGTTCGAGCACGAGCTGGATGCCACACACCTTCCTTGATCATTGGCACATCACGCCGTCCACATTGCCATGGACCACTTCTTATCTGTAGCAAAGTGAGAATATTCGTTAAACATGTGGTTTTACGAAACTAATGATGATACGCCGTCCACATTGCCATGCATGGACCACTTCTTATCTGTAGCAAAGTGAGAATACTCGATAAACATGTGGTTTTATGAAACTAATGATGATATGCCGTCCACATTGCCATGGACCAGCCGCCGTGAGTCCACCTCTTCATAAGACCATCGATGCCTTACAAAGAAGCAAGTGCACAACTCAAGGATCTGGATTCCATGCTAGTTTCGTCAGAAACCATGCAGTCACTCCAGTTTTCATACAAGACACACAACAACAAATTGAACATACCTTCCCTTGGCCTTGCTCTTGTGCTGCTGATCTCTTTGGTCTCTCCCACAAGTTCATGCACGAAGCATGAGAAGACCTCCCTTCTCCAGTTCCTAGCGGGGCTCTCACATGATGGCGGCCTCGCAGCCTCATGGCGGGACGGCACGGATTGCTGCAAGTGGGAAGGGATCATCTGCAGCCCAAATAGGACGGTCACCAGTGTCTTGGTTTCTTCAAAGGGCCTCGAGGGGCGCATCTCACAGTCCCTTGGGACCCTCACCGGGCTGCAGTACCTTGACCTCTCTCACAACTCGCTCTCTGGTAGCCTGCCACTGGAACTGGTGTCGTCCAGCAGCATCACCATCCTTGATGTCAGCTTTAACCAACTCAATGGAACACTCCACGAGCTGCCATCTTCAACCCCTGCCCAGCCTCTCCAGGTACTGAACATCTCAAGCAATTTATTTGCAGGACAGTTTCCATCCACCACATGGAAAGCAATGGAGAACTTGACCGCACTCAATGTCAGCAATAACAGCTTTACAGGGCAGATACCAACTCATTTATGTAACAGCTCACAATCCATCTCTGTGCTTGAACTGCATTTCAACAAATTCAGTGGCAGCATTCCCCCAGTACTTGGTGATTGCTCCAAGCTGAGAGTGCTTAGGGCCGGCTACAAAAACCTCAGTGGAGGTATTGATGGTACACGCTTAACCGACCTCAGAAATCTTGTAATCCTTGATCTTGGAGGGAACAAATTCAGTGGCGCAATTCCAGATTCCATAGGTCGGCTCAAGAAATTGGAAGAGCTGCATTTGAACAATAACAACATGTCAGGTGAGCTGCCATCAGCGTTGAGCAATTGCACAAATTTGATAACGATTGACCTCAAGATCAACAATTTCAGTGGAGAACTTACAAAGGTCAATTTCACCAACCTGCCCAATCTAAATTTTTTAGATCTTTGGCTAAACAAGTTCACCGGTACAGTTCCAGAAAGCTTATATACTTGCAGCATTCTGACTGCACTACGGCTATCTAGCAACAACTTACATGGGCAGCTCTCGTCGAGCATAGTCAATCTGAAGTATCTCTCCTTCTTGTCACTTAGTAAAAATAATTTCACAAACATCACAAATGCACTCCACGTCCTTAAGAGCAGCAAGAACCTTACGGCCCTGCTTATAGGGCACAATTTCAGGGGAGAGCTCATGCCAGAGGATGACATGCTTGATGGTTTTGAGAATCTTCGGTTTTTGGACATCCAAGATTGCCAATTGTCGGGAAACATACCTTTATGGATATCAAGGCTCACACAATTGGAAATGTTACTTTTAAATAGGAACCAACTCACTGGACCAATACCAGGCTGGATCAACTCCCTAAGTCATCTCTTCTTTATGGATGTGTCAGACAACAGACTTACAAGAGAAATCCCACTAACCTTGATGGAGATGCCAATGCTAAAATCAATTGCAAATGCAACTTATTTGCACCCAAGGGTCTTGGATCTGCCTTTTTATAATGGTAGTCCATCACTTCTATACCGGGTGGTTACATCTTTCCCAACAATGTTGAATCTAAGCCACAACTACCTCACAGGTGTGATTCCTCCACAGATTGGCCAGTTGAAAATGCTTGTTATACTTGATTTCAGCTTCAACAAGCTATCTGGACAGATCCCAGAATCGATTTGCAACCTCACAAACTTGCAGGTGCTAGACTTGTCCAGAAACCATCTCACAGGTGCAATCCCAGCTGCATTCAACAGCCTGCACTTCCTTTCAGCATTCAACATTTCAAACAATGACCTTGAAGGGCCTATTCCATCTGGAGGCCAGTTTGATACATTTGAAAATTCTAGTTTCGATGGGAACCCGCTATGCGGCTCTATGCTCACTCACAAATGTGATTCTGCAGAAGCACATGACACCGTCATTCTGCCAAGAAAACAAACTGACTACAAGGTGGCCTTTGTGATTGCCTTCAGTGCATTCTTTGGTGTAGGGGTACTGTATGATCAATTAGTCTTATCAAGGTATTTTGGCTACTTCAGTGTACTTCGGTTTATGAAGACTTGTGCATATTGGGATGCTACTCTGATTTAGCTACCTTTCCAGCGAACAAGCTTCTAATATAGGTGTGAGTCCAGTATTAGGTTTGCAAACAATATTATAGGGTGAAGGGTGATTTCATTCTATGGAAATGTAAAAGTATGTAACAGTGTAAGATGATTTGAGCTGAAGCATACATAATTCTGTCGAAAACTCAATCATGTCAGCATTGCATATTAACTTAATTTTCAACGTTTCCTTAGCTTCCTGCACAATGATACTATGCAGTTGAGTCATGAGAAATTGTCAGGTTCATGAGTAACTAATAAAAACATGCAAGATGCAAGCACTAGTAGCCATAATTAGTCGCAGCATACAAAGCAACACGTCCAAAAATCCATTGCAATTGAACAACAATCACGCGGCCAACCTCGGGAGCACGCGACGCTGGACCCGCTGCCCTAGCCTCCAGCGTCCGTCCGCCGGCTTGTTTAGTGAACACGGGCCTACGACCTGCCGCTGCGCTGGGTCGCCGCGAGTTGCTGCATCCCCTGAATTTCGGGCGCGCGAACTAGTTGCTCCTGGCCGTGGAGGCTGCGAGCGGAGTGGCTCAGCTCTCCTCTGCGGTGCATCATCCCCCACATGACACAGCGCCGCCGCCTTCCCAAGTTCGCCAAAGCGCGTTCTATGCTGCTCCTTGAGGAAGAGCGGCAAGCGCCGAGTTCGCCAAGACGCAGGCCTCTGAAGCGCTGGCCGCTCCCTCCAGCAACACACGGCCCGCCTCCGTCGACTACAAGAAGAAGACGAAGAATGGCAACTCCAAGAAGAAGAACGGCAACGGCGCCTCTTCTTCCTCGCCCGCGCCTGCCGGCGCGCCCACACCCGCCTCGCACCTGCCGTTCTGGCCAGGCTACAACCCGTGGACCGGCATGGTACAGGCGTGGCCCATGACGACGGCCCCGCCGGCGCCCCGCCCCGGCGCTGGCATCCTCAGCGCTCCTCCATGGGCGCCGCCAGCACAGGCGTACACGGCGCTGTTGGAAATAGGCTTGTGTGCCCAGTCGACGTTCCTTCGAGTGTGAGGAGTCGACAAAGTGTATCGAGTGCCGACTTCGGGGTCTGTCCCAAGTCGAGGATGTGTTCGACTTTTAGGAACATCTTCACTTGACCATTATTTTGATGACGACCACCGCTTGACGTCATCCGTCATGGGCTATATGGAATCTTCCTTTTGATGCATGCCCATGGAAGATACCTCTAACCCCACATAGATACTCCACACACACACATGTATATGGGTTAGTTCACAAAGCTATATAGGCGATTGCTTACCATACCATTGGATCATAAGATCTCACATGTTACAACATGTAGCTTTGTGTGTTGATCACTTGAAATCCATCCTTTCCACTTAGCCTTGATCAACTTTGTATCTTTTCTTCTTTCTTGATCAATGATGATGTCTTGAAGATGAGCATGAATATCCACGGTATTCTATTCTTCAAGACATACTTGCAATATGCTCAACTCTATATAAGACCATTCTTCATATAAACCCTTGAATAAGATCTTGGTCATCTTATAAGCTTCTAGAATCCAACACATGAACTCCAATCTTTCCTATGGACAAGATCTATAAGAATATCTCAATGCAAACATTAGTCCATAAGGATTGTCATTAATTACCAAAACCACGCATGGGGCAACACATGCACTTTCAGTATGTGGCGGCTGCCACTGCTGCTTGCCAGGGGATCTGGCTGGCTCGGTTGCTGTCCGAGTTCAGCAACGGCGAAGCTGAGCACGTGGTGCTCAAGGTCGACAACAAGTCGGCTATCGCGCTCGCCAAGAATCCCGTCTTCCACGAGCGATCAAAGCACATCGACTTGAAGTACCACTTCATTCGAGACTGCGTGGAGGCGAAGAAAGTCGAGCTGGAGTTCATGCCCACCGAACACCAACTCACAGACATGCTGACCAAACCACTTGGTCGAGTCCGCCTGGCGGAGCTGCGGACAAGGATTGGCATGGTGGAGGTGTCTCCGGAACTCAAGCCTAGGGAGTGATTGTTGGAAATAGGCTTGTGTGTCCAGTCGACGTTCCTTCGAGTGTGAGGAGTCGACAAAGTGTATCGAGTGCCGACTTCGGGGTCGGTCCCAAGTCGAGGATGTGTTCGACTCCAGGGCCTGTCCTGAGTCGAACTAGTTACCAGGCTACTCTGATACAGTGACTCTTTTGTCCTGTAGTCAGTGTCCTGAAGTGATGCTTCTACATCAAGTACAGTGTAGGACGTGCTAGACGTCACCTACAGTAGTTTCTAGTCTTGACATCGCCAACAGTGGCATGTCAGATAGAGGTATGACCGGTCACGTCATCTGTGATGTGACCGGATAGTTGACTTAGGCAGCCAGGCTGCAGCCCCTATTTAGAGGGTTGAATAGAAAGAGAAAATTGAGGCAAACCATTTCTTTGGCACACACTCCCCTCTCTCTCTCGAGCGAAAAGATCTCACGGGCAACAATTGGTATCAGAGCCTGATTTCTTGAGAGATCTCACCGGAGATGGGCGAAGGAAAGGCGCTCATGCCGGCGGAGGTGAAGGAGGCCGCGAGCACGCTGACAGTCCAGCGTGTTGTGCGGGAGGCCGGTAGTTCATGGTCGCTGCTCACGCGGTCAAACTACGCGGACTGGGCGCTGCTCATGCAAGTGAAGCTTGAGGCACGCCGTGTTTGGTCCGCCGTGCACGATGGCAAGGAGGAGCGCGAGACGGACCGGGCAGCACTCGAGTACGTGCTGCTCGCCGTTCCGCCGGAGATGATCTCCACACTGGCGTCGAAGATGACGGCCAAGGAGGCGTGGGAGGCGATCAAGACGATGCGGGTCGGAGATACCCGTGTCCGGGAGGCGAAGGCGACTGCGCTCAAGAAGCAGTACGAGGCCATCAAGTTCGGCGACGGCGAGAACATCGACGACTTCGCCATGCGGATGTCGTCACTCGTGTCGCAGCTTGGGGTGCTCGGCGTCACCATCACCGAGCCAGACACAATCCGTAAGTTTCTCTCCGTCGTTCCCACGAGGTTCTCGCAGATGGCATGCTCAATCGAGACTCTGCTCGACCTCGACAAGCTCCCCATGGAGGAGCTCATCGGCTGCCTCAAAACGGCTGAGGAGCGACATGAGGCGGAGAAGCCGGAGGCCAAGCAGTCTGGGAAACTACTCCTCACGGAGGAGGAGTGGTTCTCTCGGATGCGCCTGCAGGATGGAGGTGGATCCTCCAGCCATACCGGACGCGGCGGCGGCAAGCCGCGCGGTCGCAGTAGAGGCCACTCAGCTCGTGGAGCTGGGAACCCTGGCACGTCGAAAGACACGTGCAGGTACTGCGGAGTCGCCGGCCATTGGGTGCGGGACTGCCGCAAGAAGAAGCGCGAGGAAGCACACCTCGTGCGCGCAGAAGGTGCGGAAGCACACCTCGTCCGTGGGGAGACGATGAGGATGACAGCGCACTCCTCATGATGGAGACCTGCACCATCGCGACTGCCCCACAGCTCCCTGCTTCGACTCGCCAGGCGGAGTCGAGCACCTCGGAGGCAGCACCCTTGTCTCGACCGGTGGCAGAGTCAGCGACTCGACCGGTGGCAGAGTCGGAGGGATCGTCGACTCCTCTGAAGGAACTCGCGCCGATCCAGTGGATCGCGGAGTGGGACATGTCGACTCAGGAGGAGTCGACAGAATCGTCGAGTCAGGAGGACTCGGCAGAATCGTCGAGTGGCAAGCACTCGACTGCCCCAGCTCGGGAGGAGCTGGGCTCGGCGACTCGAGAGGAGTCGGCCGTCTCGGGTCGCAAGGATCCGGGAGTGTCGAGTCAGGAGGACTCGACAGCCTCGTCGGGTGGAGAGCACCCGATAACTTCGTCGAGTGGAGAGCACTCGACTGCGTTGGCTCAGGAGGAGCTGACCATGGCAACTCGGGAGGAGTTGGCCACCCGGCTCCAGCAGCCGGGAGTGTCGGGTCGCAAGGACTCGACACCCTCGTCGAGTGGAAAGCACTCGACTTCGCCAGCTCGCAAGGAGCTGGCTGACCCGACTCGCAAGGAGCCGGTCCTCCTCATGCTAGAGGAGAAGGCACAGGTGAACCTGGCGCAAGAGGGGGACGCCAAGAAGGGCGTCTGGTACCTCGACTCGGGCGCCACCAATCACATGACTGGTGATCGCGCCGCGTTCGCAGAACTCGACACAAGCATCATTGGAACTGTCAAGTTCGGTGATGGCTCGCGAGTCGAAATCTGCGGGCAAGGGACGGTGCTCTTCGTCTGCAAGTGAGGCGAGCATCGGGCCGTCACCGGGGTATACTACATACCCCGGCTGAACACGCAGATCATCAGCCTGGGCCAGTTCGACGAGAACGGCTGCCAGGTGCGGATCGAGGACGGGATCCTTCGAGTGCGTGATAGGGAGCGGCAGCTCCTGATCAAGGTCAGGCGAGAGCCGAATCGGATGTACAAGTTGCACGCGCGAGTCGCGCAGCCAGTGTGCCTAGTCGTGGGCACTGGCGACGACCCGGCGTGGACTTGGCATGCGCGGTTCGGGCACCTCAACTTCGACAGCTTGCGCCGACTGGCAAAGGGCGAGATGGTGCGTGGCCTCCCTCTGGTGGAGCACGTGAACCAGCTCTGCGACGCCTGCCTCGCAGGGAAGCAGAGGCGAGCCCCATTCGCAAAGCAAGCGAAGTTCCGGGCGAAGGAGCGACTCGAGTTGGTCCATGGCGACCTCTGCGGGCCAATCACCCCGGCCACACCGAGTGGGAAGAGGTACTTCCTCCTGCTGGTGGACGACCTGTCACGGTACATGTGGCTCGCCCTTCTCTCAACGAAGGACGAGGCCGCAGCCGCCATCATTCGACTCCAGGCGGGAGCCGAAGCAGAAACAGGCTGCAAGCTACGCACGCTGCGCACGGATCGCGGAGGCGAGTTCACCTCCGGGTCCTTCACAGCATACTGCGCTGAGCTCGGGATGGAGCGTCACCTGACGGCTCCGTACTCCCCGCAGCAGAATGGCGTCGTGGAGCGACGCAACCAGACGATTGTGGGCATGGCCCGCAGTCTGCTGAAGGCCAAGAAGGTACCCGGAGAATTCTGGGGTGAGGCAGTGACGACGGCCGTGTTCATCTTGAACAGGTCGCCAACCAAGAGCGTGGACGGCATGACGCCGTTCGAGTCCTGGCATGGCCGCAAGCCGAATGTGAGCTTCATGCGCACGTTCGGGTGCATGGTGCATGTCAGAGAGACGCGCCCCGGGCTGAAGAAGCTCGACGACCGAAGCAGGCCGATGATCTTCCCCGGGTACCAACCTGGAACGAAGGGTTATCGGGCCTATGACCCGGTGACTAACCGCGTGACCATCACTCGAGATGCCGTGTTCGACGAGAACGCGAGCTGGGATTGGAGTTCGCCGGACACTCCGGTGAACACTTTCGGAGTCGACACTTTCGCGGTTGAGCACATGGTGTTCGAGCCGCAACCAACTTCGAGTGACGGGAGTGCGGGTCCAGCACCTGACTCGCCGACTCCAGACTCGCCAACTCCTGGAGTGGGGAGTGCATCCCCAGCTGGTTCTCCAACAACAACGGAGCACCCGACAGCCGAGATTTCGACTCCGGCTGTCTCAGGCGTCGAGTTCATCACGCCACCCTCGAGGTACTCAGGTATGCTCGATGGAGAAGACGACATGAGCTTCGACCACCGGTTCCGCACTCTGCAGAACGTGCTCGAAGTGGGTTCGGCCCTTGAGCCGGACGAGGAGCTCCACTATCTCGCCTCCGAAGAGCCAGGCTCGTTCGATGAGGCGAAGGTGCATGCCAGCTGGAGGCAGGCGATGCAAGAGGAGCTGGAGGCCATCGAGTCCAATTCGACTTGGAGGCTGGCCACCTTACCACCAGGTCACCGCGCGATCGGCCTGAAGTGGGTGTACAAGGTGAAGAAGGATGCGCATGGCGCAGTCCTTAAGCACAAGGCTCGCCTGGTGGCGAAGGGCTACGTGCAGCGGCACGGGGTCGACTACGATGAGGTCTTCGCACCCGTGGCCCGTCTCGAGTCCGTCAGGCTACTGCTAGCCGTGGCGGCGAGTGCGGGGTGGGACGTCCACCACATGGACGTCAAGTCAGCCTTCCTCAACGGCGAGTTGGAGGAAGAGGTGTATGTGCAGCAGCCAACCGGCTTCGCTGCAAAGGGGAAGGAGCACCTGGTGCTTCGACTCAGCAAGGCGCTCTACGGCCTCAAGCAGGCGCCAAGGACATGGAACACCAAGCTCGATGCATGCCTCGTCACGCTCGGCTTCGCAAGGTGCGAGTCGGAGAATGGCATGTACGCGCGAGGAGCGACTCCGAGCCGGCTCTTCGTCGGTGTCTACGTCGACGACTTGGTGATCACAGGCTCGGATTCCAGCGACATCGACAGATTCAAGCTGGAGATGCGGAGCCTATTCCAGATGTCCGATCTCGGGTTGCTAAGCTACTACCTTGGCATCCAGGTTCGACAAGGACCCAGCGGGATCGATATCTCGCAGGGTGCCTATGCCCAGAAGCTGCTCGAGAAGGCGGGGATGGGCGGGTGCAACCCCGTCCACACACCCATGGAGCCACGCTTCAAGCTGTCCAAGTGCAGCACGGCACCCGCGACAGATGCGACCGAGTATCGGAGCATCGTCGGGAGCCTCAGGTACTTGGTGCACACGAGGCCGGACCTGACCTTCGCAGTCGGGTTCGTATCGAGGTTCATGGAGGCTCCAACTCTGGAGCACCTCGCGGCTGTGAGGCACATCCTACGCTACATCGCCGGGTCTCAGCGACTCGGGTGTAGGTATGGGAGGAGAGAAGGTGCACCGCGCCTGGTCGGCTACAGCGACAGCGACCTGGCGGGCGACGTCGACTCACGCAAGAGTACGTCGGGCACCCTGTACTTCCTCGGGTGCAGCCCAGTGACCTGGCAGTCACTTAAGCAGAAGGTCGTGGCTCTGTCGAGCTGCGAGTCGGAGTATGTGAAAGAACGAGGATGTCGCCTAGAGGGGGGGGGTGAATAGGCGTTTTAAAATAATTACGGTTTAGGCTTGAATAAATGCGGAATAAAACTAGCGTTTAATTTATCAAGCACAAAACCTAAACGAGCTAGGTTCACCTATGTGCACCAACAACTTATGCTAAGCAAGATTAACAACTAAGTGATAGCAATATAGATAACTTCAAGCTCGATGGCTATCACAAAGGTAAATGCATAAGTAAAGGTTTGGGTATAGAAGTAACCGCAAAGTGGACACGAGGAGATGTTTCCCGTAGTTCCTTCCCAATGGAAGTACGTCTACGTTGGAGGGGTGTGGAGCCTCCTAGGCACTCCAATAGCACCGATGTGCTCACCCTATTCTCCGTGAGCTTCACCCGTGAGGGATTGGCTCGTTCCACTATGAGGTCGACTTGAAGGCGTTGACCAAACCGATACACCAAGGTTGAGGAACTCCACAATGAGTTGGAGCCTCCCAACAATGTCCCGGAGCTTAGCAACAAGATAAAGCTCCGAAACTCACAAAGGCCTCCTAGGGTTACAACTAACCCACGAGGCAACGAGAACCACAAAGAGTAATGAGCTTCTCAAACTTCAACTCCACGAATCACCGTGGAGAACTCAAACCGATGCACCTAATGCAATGGCAAGAACACAAGAAGTGCTCAAAGCAATTCACTCTCAAATCCCACCAAAGCAACTAATGCTATGGAGGAAGATGAGAGGAAGAGCAAGGAAGCAACAAATGAATCCCAAGATCTAGATCCAATATGCTCCCCTCACTTAGAGGAGAGATTGATTGGTGGAGATGTAGATCTAGATCTCCTCTCTTGTTTCCCTCAAGAATGAGCAAGAATCATTGGAGGGATTGAGAGAAAGCAAGCTTTTGGAGGTCAACAATGGAGGGCAAAACTTGCAAGAAAGGTTGGGGAACCATTGGGGAAGAAGGCCCCTTAAATAGGTCACCCAAATATCCAACCGTTGGGTGCAGATTCGCGCCGGGGCGGTACTACCGCCCCCCTAGGAAGTTAGGACAAGAAAACGGGCAGAAAACAGGCTCCAGGTAGCGGTACTACCGCCCCGGGCAGCGGTACTACCGCCCCGGCGGTACTACCGCTTTTGGTGCCGCTGAAAACAGGCTTCTGTTTGCTCCGGCGGTACCTCGGGCGGTACCGGGGCGGTAGTACCGCCCCCTTGAAAACAGCAGGAAAGACAAACACCAAAACGACAATATCTTTTGCATCCGGACTCCGTTTTTTATGATCTTTGGCTCGTTGGAATCACAACAACGAGCTTCAAGATTATGCAGAGAAACATCATAGTCCAACAATGAATCATAAAACCAAATGGGAAAGGTTAAACCTCTCGAAAATAGAACAACCGGTAAAACCTCCAACACCAAAAACGCAATAAGTTTTTCATACGAAATCCGTTTTTGATGAACTTGAGCTTGTCTTGAAGATCATGACAAGCTCTAAAACCACACATGGAGGAAAGCCAAATAAGAACCAAGAAAGATGATGCCAAGTATGCAAAGGTTTGAGCTCTCTCCGAACGATACGATCAAGTTACTCATTCGAGAGCCCCTCTTGAAAGTGTGGCATCTATCCTATAATCCGGTCTCTTACTAACACCATGAGACCGGTAAAATAGAAACCCTATCAAGGTCATACCTTTGCCTTGCGCAATCCACTTGAGCTAGATGATGACGATCTTGATCACCTCAAGTTGGATCACCTTTCTTGATTGCGCTCCGCTTGGTGAAGACTTGTGAAATGCTCCCCCATACACAATATGGGAGAGCCACTTTTAGGAACATCTTCACTTGCCATTATCTTGATGACGACCACCGCTTGACGTCATCCGCCATGGGCTATATGGAATCTTCCTTTTGATGCATGCCCATGGGAAGATACCTAACCCCACATAGATACTCCACACACACACATGTATATGGGTTAGTTCACAAAGCTATATAGACGATTGCTTACCATACCATTGGATCACAAGATCCCACATGGTACAACATGTAGCTTTGTGTGTTGATCACTTGAATCCATCCTTTGCACTTAGCCTTGATCAACTTGTATCTTTTCTTCTTTCTTGATCAATGATGATGTCTTGAAGATGAGCATGAATATCCACGGTATTCTATTCTTCAAGACATACTTGCAATATGCTCAACTCTATATAAGACCATTCTTCATATAAACCCTTGAATAAGATCTTGGTCATCTTATAAGCTTCTAGAGTCCAACACATGAACTCCAATCTTTCCTATGGACAAGATCTATAAGAATATCTCAATGCAAACATTAGTCCATAAGGATTGTCATTAATTACCAAAACCACGCATGGGGCAACACATGCACTTTCAATCTCCCCCATTTTGGTAATTGATGACAATCCCTTTTACGAGGGTTTATATAATGAATTAAGCAACCATGCACAACAAAGAGCAAGGATGCAAGAGCATGAAAGGCAAATGCTTAAGAACAAACTAAAGCATAAAACCAAATTCCCTTAAACCCTCTAAACTTCTCCCCCATTGGCATCCATTGCCGAAATGGGTGAAATTTTTAGAAGGCCAATATAATAAGACCTCCCCCATAAAGTTGCATTTCTCAAGATATGAGTGAAATCAAATGCACATATTCAATGACGAATAGATTGAGGGAGATCAAATTATATTGAGATCCAAAGATTGCAAAAGGATGATATGGTGAAAAGGGTATCAACGAATGAAACATGCAATCAAAGAATCCAAATCCAATTGAACAAAAGATTTTATGATTTGAACAAAACAATGTTTCGAGAGAAAATAGAGGAGCTCCCCAATATCATGTACTATTTAGAAATTGTATATTTGAGTACCACGTGCACAAAGATGGAATCATCACTCCCCCATAATCCTTTGAAACACAAAACATGTGCAAGAGAGAATGTATAAAACAAGGCATAACACTTGCAACAATCATATGGTTGAGCATCAAATAGAAGACCGACAAAATATCCAAATGCGAGAACATTTAAAAGATTTAGGCTCAACCAAATGATGTGTGTGACATAGCAAAGCCTTTTATAAGAGTACATCATAGGTGAGCATTGAGCATCACCATAGTCTCAAAGGAATGATAAGCAAGGAGCAAAGCATGTCATTTCAACACACACAACCGACAAAAATGAGTGCACAAGATCCAATAAAATAGGGCAAGCACTCATAAGGCAAATATTTTCCGGAGCCACCAAAAGATCCAAAAACATAAAAGAGGTGGACACCAAGGAAATAGGATATCAATTTGCGATGTAACATTTCTCATGTGTATAGATTTCTAAGTAGATAACAATCATATGATATACATCCACAAAGAAACATGTACACACAAAATAGTTACTAAAGAGAAGAACATGATACCCAAGAGGAAGTCATATATACACCATTAAGATCTTTGCTTAAAAGCATAGCACATAGCTCAAATTTATCTTAAAGGATATAAATAGACTTCCAACACAAACGCATCAAAGGCATCACAAATATCCACAAGGGAAAAGTGATAGTTGGGATGCTTTGAGAAAGGAAACAAGTATCACAAGGAACAAAAGAAATCATGCCAAGATGCAACCTACACAAGGTTGAATGCAAGAAATGTATGCATGAGGTAGATACTTGTTACCGAGATGGCATTGGTGATGTAAAGATTAGCAATCACGATCATCATAGCTTGGCTTCAATAAGCACATGGTGAGAGCACCTTCCTTATGAATGAGACAAGGCATCCAATGCATCTCCGAAGTACCTAAAACACAATTCAAGTACAAAATGGTCCCCAAACATATTGGGTCCGAAGTAGTTAGGAAACTACAATACATAGGACAAACTCCACATGAATATGTGCATATGGATATGAAATTGAATTTCATGCACATCTTAGCCGATTTAGGATTCGGTGGAGTTTACCCGATATATTGGATCAAAGAAAGTAAACATGCCATAATTTATACATGAAGTAAATATGCATGTCAAGACCTTCAAGAACCAAAGAAGACACGATTTGGACAAAATACAAAGAATACCAAGAAGGCACACCAAAGTGTGACATGCAAGAGAATTGTCCAAATTATATCAAAACCCAAATCAACACATGATTGAGAAAGATACCAAATGAAGAGATACCAAATGAAAGATATATCAAGGAATGAGATAACTAACTCCAAAGAGAGAAAGATTCCAACAAATAGACCAAACCCTCTACACTTTCTATGATGGCACAAAGTACCAAGACAAAAAGGTTTGTCTTTCCACGAGACATGTCATCGGGCTCAAACACCAATTTAAAATAGATCAAGTAGCAATTGAAGACAAATAATGTTCTAAAGCATATAGGATAGCTCCCCCAAGATTTGTGCATTATTTATGATCTTGCATTGGAATGCAAAATGCACACAAATGGGATCATCACACTCCATATATATTATTCAAACACTAGTCATGTTCAAGAAAGCAATAAGATCCAATACCAATTTAAAGATGGTGTTCTACTCAAAATAGGATAGCTCCCCCAAGAATAGTGCATTATCTTAGAAGTATGACTTTGAATGTAAATGCACAAGAATGGGATCACGGCTTTTCCTATTTTAAGGAAACACAAAACAACATGAGTAGAGCAAGAGGATCCAAAGGTCAAGGAAGACAAAAGAAAGTTTGATCAAAACTAATCCTTGGCAATAAATAAGGCAATTAAGAGCAAAACCAAAGTAAATATGATCAATATACTTTACCACAAATAAGATTATCACTTGTAAAGACAAGTAATGTATGGAGATAATTCTCGGTGGTAAATGACAAAGATATTCAAGATCATATTCTCAAAGCAAGAGCGAATAGGCAAATATGGAACTTGTTTGAGAAACATGCCACATAGGAACAAGATAATTTACAATATCAATTCTAAGTGGCAAAACCTCACTTGTTCACATTTTCTAGGTTCGTAATATGCACAATGCTTATTACTCCCCCATAATGTGATAATCCATTTGTTTTCAACAAGAGGCAAACAAAAACCAAATAGAGATAGTTAATGGACATTTAGAATTCGAATTTCTCATGAGCATGACATACCACATAGAGACTAGATAATATTGATATATCAACACTAAGTGGTATTCCTCATGTATACACATTTTTAGGATTGTGACGTGCCGAAAGCATATCACTCCCCAAAATGGGAAAGTCCATTAAACTATCACAAGAGCCAATTAAGATAAACAAGAAGCAATAGAGGCTCAACACAAACACACACAACCATGATGTGCAAACCAACATACACACACTAGATTACTCAAGATAGGTAAGTGGTAGGCACATCATAGTCAAACACATGCAAGGTACAAAACCAAACACATGCAAGGGGCAAGCAACTTTCAATGTATATATAATTTAAATACATGTTACCGCAAGGAGGCACGTTGGATATAAGATAGAGATATGAAAATCCAAATGACTTGGCTTGAGAATATGATTGATGAAGATCCCTTAATTCTTCATAATGTAGCCAAGTCTCCAAACCCTCCACAACACCTATTGATCAAGTTTTAGCTTGTTGGTCCCCAACCAAGTTGGGTCCTAAGAGGTTAGTCACAATAGGCTTGGCCACCCAAATGGTTCTTTTCTTGACACCACTTTGAGTACCAACAAATTTGGCAAACACATTGCCAACCTTATCCTTCTCAAGAGAGTAAACATCATCAATTATGATTGGGTTGGATAAGGTACCGTTAGTGCATGAAGAAGCAAGATGTCCCTTCTCGCGGCATAGATAGCAACATCTACTTCCACCTTTCTTCTTAGTTGATTTCTCAACTTGAGAAGGTTTAGCTTGATTCTCCTTAGGAAGTGGCCTTTCTTCAATTGGTACTTGAGTTGAACTTGAGGCCGCTTCCCTTGTTGCTTCTCACTTATGCTTCTTCTTCATGGGCAAGATCTCACATGATGCCCTTCAATCTTGCACTTGAAGCAAACAATCTTGGCCGAATCTTTTACTTGTTCTAGGCCCTTCTTCTTGATGGTCTTGTGCTTCTTCTTGAGTTGGACTTCTTCTTAACGTTGGAGTTGAATCCAAGTCCACTCTTGTCATTGGGAGATTTTTGCACACTCAACATATTGTCAAGTGCGACTTCCCAAATGACCTTTTCCAAGTCTTTCTTCAAAGAAGTGACTTGCGCCTTGAGCTCTTTGATTTCCTCTACATGGTTAGTTTCAACACAAGTACTAGAGGAAGTAGATGCTTCATTGTTAGAGCAACAAGGCATGGAAAGTAATTCATCACAAGATGTAGAAATATCATGAGTGGATGAACTACTAGGACTAGCACATGGCAATATAACATTTTGAGTGGAAGTTGTGCCATTGTCCACATGAGGCTCACAAGATGTTACCTTAGTTGAAATAGCCTCATGAGCTAACTTTAGCCGATCATGGGAGACTAGAAGATCATTATGAGAGCTCGAGAGCTTTTCATGACTTTCTTCCAATTTCCTATAATTGCTTGTTAGCAACTCAAGTTGAGCCCTTAGCTCAACATTCTCCTTCAATATGGATGCTTCACAATAAGTAGAGTTAGTAGCACAAGCATCATCATTTTTAGATTTGAGGACATTAGAAAGAGCAAGAGCATGATCTTTTCTTAATTTAGAAAAGTCTAAACTATAAGATTCCTCAAGACTACAAAGTTTTTCCTCAAGGATCCTTCTACGCTCTTGCTCTTCATTAAGAGCAATAGAAAGATCCCCGATCTCATCGGTGTAGTCTTGCTCACGACCTTCCATTTCCACAATGGTGTCCTCATGCTCATAAATAAGTTTATTGACCTCAATAGCATTAGCCATGATTTCCATGAAGTTAGAGCGAGCATTTTTATTTTACTCAAAGCAAGAAAGACAATTTCACCTTTCTTATTTAGAGAATCAACAATATCATTCTCTTCATTATTATCATCATCTTTAGATTTAATGGGGTTCAAAGTAGGAGCCATAAGGCAAAAGATGGTCGATGAAGATGAAACATTACTTGAGGCACCACTCAAGTACACATCTTGTTCCATAGGAAGTTGGGTTTCCTCTACAATGTTAGTGACCAACGGAATAGAGGAAACACACGCATTTGTAGTATGGCAACAAGATAAAGCAAGCATATCATCATGAGATATAGACGAGCAATTTTGACAAGATATGCAAGGACTATCAACACAAGCATGTAAAGCATGTATGGTGCTAGATGTGTTTAAGTCCAAAGGTAGATCATTGCAACAATGTTGAGGTAAAGAATCATCAATGGTAAGTTTACTACCATTGTTGCAAAGCCTACCACTACTCACATCTCATTAGGTTGTGGCTTACCACATGTTGGTGAAGTAGAGGAAGTTGAGAACTCATCACGCCCGGAAGTGGAGGGAGAACAATCATCCTCAATAATATTGGACACATCATATTTGTTTGAAGCTTTGTCCATAAATCATGAGCATTCCGAAAGGCATGATTGACTCAAGAACTACATTGCTCAAAACACAACAATAGCATGAGATACTAGAGAATTGAGATAAGAGTTTTCCTCATCCTCTAAAGATAACTTTTGGAGATCCTTTGGAGGAGGAAAATCCATATCTACAATTCTCTCCATTTTTGGGCCATACACCCGAAAAAGATTAAGCATGCGAATTTTCCAAACATCATAATTTGTGCCATCGAATATGAAAGTGGGATCATTTGCTAAATCTCTAAACGACATCTTTACTCTCAAGGCGGTGAAGCCTAATAAAGAGAGCCTGGCTCTGATACCAATTGAAAGAACGAGGATGTCGCCTAGAGGGGGGGTGAATAGGCGTTTTAAAATAATTACGGTTTAGGCTTGAATAAATGCGGAATAAAACTAGCGTTTAATTTATCAAGCACAAAACCTAAACAAGCTAGGTTCACCTATGTGCACCAACAACTTATGCTAAGCAAGATTAACAACTAAGTGATAGCAATATAGATAACTTCAAGCTCGATGGCTATCACAAAGGTAAATGCATAAGTAAAGGTTTGGGTATAGAAGTAACCGCAAAGTGGACACGAGGAGATGTTTCCCGTAGTTCCTTCCCAATGGAAGTACGTCTACGTTGGAGGGGTGTGGAGCCTCCTAGGCACTCCAATAGCACCGATGTGCTCACCCTATTCTCCGTGAGCTTCACCCGTGAGGGATTGGCTCGTTCCACTATGAGGTCGACTTGAAGGCGTTGACCAAACCGATACACCAAGGTTGAGGAACTCCACAATGAGTTGGAGCCTCCCAACAATGTCCCGGAGCTTAGCAACAAGATAAAGCTCCGAAACTCACAAAGGCCTCCTAGGGTTACAACTAACCCACGAGGCAACGAGAACCACAAAGAGTAATGAGCTTCTCAAACTTCACTCCACGAATCACCGTGGAGAACTCAAACCGATGCACCTAATGCAATGGCAAGAACACAAGAAGTGCTCAAAGCAATTCACTCTCAAATCCCACCAAAGCAACTAATGCTATGGAGGAAGATGAGAGGAAGAGCAAGGAAGCAACAAATGAATCCCAAGATCTAGATCCAATATGCTCCCCTCACTTAGAGGAGAGATTGATTGGTGGAGATGTAGATCTAGATCTCCTCTCTTGTTTCCCTCAAGAATGAGCAAGAATCATTGGAGGGATTGAGAGAAAGCAAGCTTTTGGAGGTCAACAATGGAGGGCAAAACTTGCAAGAAAGGTTGGGGAACCATTGGGGAAGAAGGCCCCTTAAATAGGTCACCCAAATATCCAACCGTTGGGTGCAGATTCGCGCCGGGGCGGTACTACCGCTAGACCCAGCGGTACTACCGCCCCCCTAGGAAGTTAGGCAAGAAAACGGGCAGAAAACAGGCTCCAGGTAGCGGTACTACCGCTTTTGGTGCCGCTGAAAACGGGCATCATCTTTCTTGGTTCTTACGAAATCCGTTTTTTGATGAACTTGAGCTTGTCTTGAAGATCATGACAAGCTCTAAAACCACACATGGAGGAAAGCCAAATAAGAACCAAGAAAGATGATGCCAAGTATGCAAATGTTTGAGCTCTCTCCGAACGATACGATCAATTTACTCATTCGAGAGCCCCTCTTGAAAGTGTGGCATCTATCCTATAATCCGGTCTCTTACTAACACCATGAGACCGGTAAAATAGAAACCCTATGAAGGTCATACCTTTGCCTTGCGCAATCCACTTGAGCTAGATGATGACGATCTTGATCACCTCAAGTTGGATCACCTTTCTTGATTGTGCTCCGCTTGGTGAAGACTTGTGAAATGCTCCTCCATACACAATATGGGAGAGCCACTTTTAGGAACATCTTCACTTGACCATTATTTTGATGACGACCACCGCTTGACGTCATCCGCCATGGGCTATATGGAATCTTCCTTTTGATGCATGCCCATGGGAAGATACCTCTAACCCCACATAGATACTCCACACACACACATGTATATGGGTTAGTTCACAAAGCTATATAGGCGATTGCTTACCATACCATTGGATCATAAGATCTCACATGTTACAACATGTAGCTTTGTGTGTTGATCACTTGAAATCCATCCTTTCCACTTAGCCTTGATCAACTTTGTATCTTTTCTTCTTTCTTGATCAATGATGATGTCTTGAAGATGAGCATGAATATCCACGGTATTCTATTCTTCAAGACATACTTGCAATATGCTCAACTCTATATAAGACCATTCTTCATATAAACCCTTGAATAAGATCTTGGTCATCTTATAAGCTTCTAGAATCCAACACATGAACTCCAATCTTTCCTATGGACAAGATCTATAAGAATATCTCAATGCAAACATTAGTCCATAAGGATTGTCATTAATTACCAAAACCACGCATGGGGCAACACATGCACTTTCAGTATGTGGCGGCTGCCACTGCTGCTTGCCAGGGGATCTGGCTGGCTCGGTTGCTGTCCGAGTTCAGCAACGGCGAAGCTGAGCACGTGGTGCTCAAGGTCGACAACAAGTCGGCTATCGCGCTCGCCAAGAATCCCGTCTTCCACGAGCGATCAAAGCACATCGACTTGAAGTACCACTTCATTCGAGACTGCGTGGAGGCGAAGAAAGTCGAGCTGGAGTTCATGCCCACCGAACACCAACTCACAGACATGCTGACCAAACCACTTGGTCGAGTCCGCCTGGCGGAGCTGCGGACAAGGATTGGCATGGTGGAGGTGTCTCCGGAACTCAAGCCTAGGGAGTGATTGTTGGAAATAGGCTTGTGTGTCCAGTCGACGTTCCTTCGAGTGTGAGGAGTCGACAAAGTGTATCGAGTGCCGACTTCGGGGTCGGTCCCAAGTCGAGGATGTGTTCGACTCCAGGGCCTGTCCTGAGTCGAACTAGTTACCAGGCTACTCTGATACAGTGACTCTTTTGTCCTGTAGTCAGTGTCCTGAAGTGATGCTTCTACATCAAGTACAGTGTAGGACGTGCTAGACGTCACCTACAGTAGTTTCTAGTCTTGACATCGCCAACAGTGGCATGTCAGATAGAGGTATGACCGGTCACGTCATCTGTGATGTGACCGGATAGTTGACTTAGGCAGCCAGGCTGCAGCCCCTATTTAGAGGGTTGAATAGAAAGAGAAAATTGAGGCAAACCATTTCTT
Organism: Poa pratensis; assembly: GCA_947311845.1. Classification (NCBI taxonomy): domain Eukaryota; kingdom Viridiplantae; phylum Streptophyta; class Magnoliopsida; order Poales; family Poaceae; genus Poa; species Poa pratensis. The sequence continues at coordinate 77,214,659 of CAMZMU010000037.1, read as the reverse complement.
TGGCACACACTCCCCTCTCTCTCGAGCGAAAAGATCTCACGGGCAACAGGCGCCGCCGGCGTACAATCCGTACATGCCGCAGCTGGACCCGCACCTGCTCGCCGCTCTGGCCTAGCTTCCACTGCCCTCCAATGGCGATGGCGACTGGCACATGGACACCGGTGCGTCCTCACACATGGCGTCTGATTCTGGTATCCTCTCGACTCTCTCTCACATTCCTTCCTCCTCTCGTATCATTGTCGGCAATGGTTCCTCTCTGCCAGTTTCCTCTACCGCTTCTGCTACTCTCTCCACCTCCTCTGCTCCTTTGCGTTTAAATCATGTCCTTATTTCTCCTCAATTGATCAAAAGCTTAATATCTGTGCGTACTCTGACTCGTGAAAATCCTGTTACCGAGGAATTTGATGCATTTGGCTTTTCTATCAAGGATCGGGACAGCAAGGCGGTGATTCTTCGGTTGTAACAATCCTGCAGAGCTGTACTCCCTTCGTCCACATCCCTCTGCTGGCTGCTTCGTCTCCACCACTTCGGCAGACATTTGGCACCAACGCCTCGGGCATCCTGGTCGCCAAATTTTTTTCGCATTCTTAAGGGCATCTTCTTTGGTGTGTCATAATTTTAATGGTTTATAAAATATTCATATTATGTTATTAGTAACAACACGGTTGCATGGCCACAAAAAATGTGATGTTAATTAGCGCAAAGTCGTTAAAATGCCAGATCAATTTTGTATTTCTAGCCGAGCATATGTTCTTTTAACATAAAGAAAATATGATGCATTATCAACATATAGTGGTAATTATATTTTTGAATCTAGAACATCACTCTTGAAAATACATGGCACTAAATTAATAGTTGTTCATGTGCATATACAACTTTAAATATTTAAGATGATAATTTGAAATGATAATGAAATCTTAATGCTTAATGAACCACAAATCTTAGTGCTGATAGAACATGAACCGGAAGTGATATAGCTTTTGTCTTACCTATTCTTTAAGGTAATTCACTTCTCAATTACTACCGTGATTCCAGGAATTATTGGTGATCACCATCCATACTAAAATATGTTACATTTTAGACACGTTGTAGTGTCCAACATGCAAATTTGACCATTATCTTCATATTTGTAGCACATTTTTTGTGACATGGTTTTCTTTTTCCTGTTCCAGTAGTCTTTTTATATCTACATAGTCCATGCTAAAGCAATACTAATGGATCATCATATTTTTTGAAACGGGTGTACAATATTATATTTATCAAGATCATTAGCAACCATAAATTTTACTATGTTTCTTCACCTACATTATCTTTTCCATTCCCATGGAACCATAAATATCTACCCAAGCTGTTCATCAACACCGAGTAGCCTTGCCATACCACTGCAATATTTGATTCAACTCAAAGAAAAATTCCTTTCAAATTGAGTAATCTACAAAACAAAATACAAAGACCTATGATCATACAAATGAAACAAACTCGACATTAATATTTCCTAAGAACATGAATTCTTCAGTTATTTTCAAAATATATTTGAATAGATAGGCTAAGATATCAGTTTAAATCACTGAGTTCCTCTATCTCTCTCTCTCTCAAACATCATTTTAAAAACTAATTTCTATTATCACACTATTGTTAGTTTAGATAGTGGTTGTGCCTAGAAAATGCTATTGTAGAATTTAAACATGATAGGTGTTGGGGGTTTTCTCATGAGATTGAGAATGGAGAGATTTTTAATTAATATATTAATAAAAAAAGGAATCGTAATGACCAAATTATTAATTTAGATTTCCTTTTAAAATTAATATATTAAATTTTCAATATTTTGTCATTCTTACATTACTGTGAAAATTGCCTGGGGGTTTTCTCATGAGATTGAGAATGGATAGTCACGGAGCTTGTGCCGGCCTGATTTGGTTACATAATTTTCAGCAGCGTTTCTTATCTAGTTTGGACTCTAATAGAGTAATTGGCAATATGCTTTTCGTTTTGAATTTCTTATTGTGCATATACTCAACATGTATTTGTATAGGTTCAGTTCATCACTTATAGCCTAGCATGTCCTCCCTGACATGTCCGCTCGTAGTTAGCAATTTTGTTTAATTAGATTAGATCTGATTGGTGTTAGCGTTAGGAGATCTATATTCACAGGAAATTAGGATTAAATTAATGGAGACTCTACCGATCAATAAGATTCCTAGCCCTAATTAAGTCGTTGTGTGGGCATGTTCAAAACAAAAGTGGCTGTGTGTGGGGTTACCAGCTTGAGGGAAGCGTCGGCCGGCCGGCCGGCCGGCATGGTCTGTATATGTTGCTACCGCAACCTAGCTGGGCTGCTGGCCAAGGTCTCCATCGCCTCCTCCGTGTTCTCTTCGCAGCTTCTGCTCGATCCTGGCTACACATGTTCCCGACCTAGTCGCCGTGAATTCCACCGATTGGTTTTGATGTATGCTATCCACGCACGCACGGCACGCTTATGTCAACACATACCTGGTCAAAACCCGATTACGTTAAGCATAATTTTTCAATAAATCCTAGCCATCAATTTTAGATCTAAGTATACAAAATAATTTAGGTGATGTGGATAACCCATGGTGTCTCTATTTAAGATCCGTATATTGCTTTTAGTATATCTTTACTATTAATTGGCAGTTAGACTTACGTTGGTACGTGCCGTCGTCTGCGGTGTGGCGGCGCAACGTCGCCCCTCCATCGTCTGCCTCAGCAATCTTCCGCGCTGACCTGTGCGCCGACCTGCGAGGCCCCTCCTCACGCAGCGCGCCGGTGGAGCACGGGTACCGCTCGGGTGCGGCTAGCCCGACGAAGTGGCGGCGGATCTGACGGCGGCGGCGCTCTGCTGCGCTTTCGCCGGTAGGAGTGAAGACGAGGACGACGGTGCGGTCGCGGGCATGCGCTCTGGCCTCGCGGCCAAGGGCCGGGGCAGGGGACCCGGGCCCTTGCGAGCCCATCTGTCCTCCTCTGCTGCGGGCGTCCCTGGCAGTCGCGGTGGCTGCAGGACGTCGCTCTCCCTCAACGGATTTCATGGCTGACCACCTCTCACCCTCCAGATCTGGCACCGACAGCAGCCATGGGGGCTGTGGCTGGACCAATCTCTCGGGCCGGGCTCGAGGGCCCTGCGTGGTGGTGTGGCCGCGGATGCCGGTGAGGCCGTCTGTCGGTGTCAGGTTCGGGTCCTGGCCGCCATGGTGGTGCTCGTTGCTCAGCTTGGTGCGGTGGTGCGAGGAGTTTGGACGCCGGGGTGGCGACCCTGGACGGTGGGAACCGCTTCGGTTGACGGGCGTGCCGGCGGTTCTGGTGCTGGTGGGTGACCGCGGCCGTGTGGGCGGCGTGGTGACTGACTTGCGACTTCCCGTGTGTGGGAGGCCTAGAGTCTATGCCAAAGGGAAACCTTTGTCCGGGATCTCCCCGGACCGCGGCGTCGACGTTCTCGGACGCCGTTGCCTTCCTGAAGGCGCCGTTGTGGCTCTCTTGGCCCTCCTTCGTGCTCCGGGTGAAAACCTCAGATCCTCGGATCGGGCGACGGCGACGCCTTTGCGTCGTAATCTTCTTGAAGACGCCGCTTTGGAGCACACGGATGGTTGCTTCCCGGAGGTTGGTAGGTGTTGGCTGCGGTGGCATCCTCTCGCCGAGCTCTCTCCGACAAAGTCTACAGCTTCCTTTGCACATCAGCGTTTCTTGTTTGGAGCTACCTGGTGCCTGTCTGCAGCTGCTGTGGTCAGTGGCGGTGTTCGTCGGCGCTCACCTTATCTCACCGGCGTCTCTCTGTGGCCCTTTGTTGAGCCTGGCTGCAACTGTGTGGTCAGTGGCGATGTTTTCGTCCTAGTCTCCTCGGTGGCCCGTTGAGGGGTTTGGTGAGCCTGTCTACCTTGGACGGTGGCGGTGATCTTCGGTGATTACGTGTCTGCAGCTTCTGTGATCAGTGGCGATGCTCGTCGGCGCTCACCTTATCTCCACGGTGCGTCGCTTTGTGGCCCCCTTGTTGAGCGTGGCTCCTCGGCGTCCCTTTGAGGCCTCCTGGTGGAGCCTGTCTACCTGTGTGGATGGTGGCGTTGTTCTTCGGAGTTCACCTGTAATCGCCTAGTAGTTTCTGTTCCTTGTGTGTGTGGGGTTGTATTGTATGCTGGGTTCAACATTGTGTATCTTACTCGCCGACTGGCGCTATTAATTTATCGCCGGGCCTTTTCGGTCTTTGTTCTAAAAACCTGTGGGCCAGTTATACACATCTTTCCCCATTCTTTCCCGGCCTAGGGAAATCCATTCCTTTCCGCCGCCGCCTCCCAGCCTCGCCCCTTGCCCTATCGTCGCCTCGATTTTCCCAGCCTCGCCATCGGGCCGCCTCCGCTTCCACCCTCGCCCACCTGTTCTCACCCCAGCCGCCGGCGACCACAGTGCTCCTTCAGCCTGTCATCTTGGCCGAGGTGCTCGGGGCGGCAGCGCTTCGAGGTGGTCTGGGCCCCGGATCGGTGGTGCACTAGCGAGATAAAGCTCCTCCCGGCCGGAGACGCCGCCTACCAGTCTTCCCATTGGTGGTTCCCTCCAGCTGTCCGGCGTGGCAGCGGATCGGGACTGCCTCTTTGGCGTTTCCCTGATAATAATTGCGGAGGTCTTCATTGAGTTTTCTACTCCAGGGCATCTGATCTCTAGGTAGACTCCGATATGTCGTGGCCAGCCTATCTGCTGCCGGGTCTTGGTCACTTGCGCAGCTACAATCATCGCATTCAAATCCTGCTAAGGGGAGGCTCCTCAACCTGCTCGGTAAAGCTTCTAAGAGCTTCCTTGATTTAATGGCAGCTTTTGCAACGACGCACATGTTATTTTGTATGTTCTTCCCTTTCTTGCTTGATACATACAACAAATCTGATGTTTCTCTGTTGCAAGGAATATTGTACATGGTGCATAAGCGAGGTTTTGGTATAGAAGCTGCCATTCATATTTGTTCGTGGATAATATTCAATTGTAGAACCTTTTGTTGCAGAATATGCTTGCGGTTGGTACTTCTCTGACCATCATCTTAAGAAGGTATATTTTCCAGAACGCAGTCTATGATAAATATTTTCTTGAGGTTGAAATGTCTTTGAGCATTAGCTTGAAAAGATTCTAAACACATCTCCTTAAATTTTAATCCTGATGGCTTAGGGAAATTGATCACTAATTGTGAGTACTGAGTAGTATACTAGATACGGTGCAGTATCCGATGTATTTAGCAACCTTTGCTTCAACACTTGACAATCGATGCATTTTGATGGATTACAGGCTGGTAGCATGGTGTTGAGGATGACCTGGTATCCACTGATGATATTCGGGAGCGCCACAACAGGGGAGTCAGGTTAGTGAGTTCTTAGTTGCCTCTGTGATGCATGTTCATATAAAGTGCTCTACTTCAGCTACTGTAAGCATTAGCTTGAAAAGATTCTAAACACATCTCCTTAAATTTTAATCCTGATGGCTTAGGGAAATTGATCACTAATTGTGTGTAGTATACTAGATACAGTTTAATATCCGATGTATTTAGCAACCCTTGCTTCAACACTTGACAATCAATGCATTTTGATGGATTACAGGCTGGTAGCATGGTGTTGAGGATGACCTGGGTATCCACTGATGATATTCGGGAGCGCCACAACAGGGGAGTCCGGTTAGTGAGTTCTTAGTTGCCTCTGTGATGCATGTTCATACAAAGTGCTCTACTTCAGCTACTGTAAATCTGATCATATAGTGTCCTATATGATTCATGCTCATAATTAATTGTTTAAAACATATGTTGCAGCTGAAAGGCAGTGGTTCTTTACCCTTTCATTGTGATATTTAATTTACATTTGCGTTATATTCATCTCAGAATCTGATTGTTGGGCATAGAAATGAGTAGCTATGGATTATTATTTCAGTACAATAACGTCTTACTCCAGTTGGGCTTAGCGTCGCAGAAATATCAATGTTTTGCTTCCTAGCAAGCACTCTAGCTATATGTAATAATGCTTTTATTTTCAGCACCTTATAATGTACATCTTAAGTTATCATCAATCACCACTTCTATTTTTTTTCCTTCGAGCTTTCTGAAATGAATTTTGTCGTCTCAAAGAAAAAGTTGGGACTTAGAGTGCTCACAAAGAAAAAGTAGAAGTAGAGTTCGTTCGGTAGGATTATTTTTTAAATAATATAGGACACTGGGAGTTCCCATTCTCTGGTTTCTGAGTGGCATTACAGAAGGCTCATGAGGTGGCTGCACATTTCAGTATTGGGTACCGACTACCGAATAATAGATTGGACGTACAATATAGGACATAGATATATACGTTGGATTTTTTATCTCACTTGTATTGAATTTTTCCATTGGTATAGTGTAGCGATGCCAACGTGTTACATAGTGCATCCAAACTTTATGAATAGAACATGCAACAGTTTTCCTTGTGATTATATGAACCTTTTGTTAAGACAGAAGTAGAACTCAGATCTCCCTGACTAAACTTGGTATACCACCTAAATGGTGCATAAATTCCGGGGATGTATGTACTTCTTAACTTTGTAGTACTATGAATTTTCCTGTTATTAAGATGATGGTCTGTGCTGTAGGAAGCCAACTTCTGAGGTATATGTTTTTGCAAATACCTTTGGTTATTGGAAGTGTGCACTGATGGTTTCGTTGGTAAAAGGTTCTGAGATATGTAACTAAATTAGCTCATCTGAATTTCAAGGGCATATTATACTAGATTTAACTGGGAATCTATGATGGCTGTTGTCATGGTGGTGGTATGTCCTCCTTCCGACCAACTACCGCTCTCGGATATGGAAGTTTGTTTACTACACATTTCACTCATTAGTGACATAGTCTACAATGTGTCATTCATGTTGAAAGCATTGAAAATCCTTTCAACCATTATTGATTTTCTTTATTCATGTATATTTTGTGGGTATTGTGTTTTCGGTGGCTCCAACTTGAAAGGAGCTAATGCAATGCAAACCGAATGCTTTTGCTTGCTCTAATCAGTTAGGGTGTGATCTTCTCGCTGCAGGCGGGGTGGAGCTACCTGTGAAGTCCTTGCTGGAGGCCAAGTGGATTTAGAAACGAAGCCAACCTTTGCTCCCATTGCCAAGTAGGTGTTTCCATTAGTTAAGTGTCTGGGGTTCTAATTGCTGATGAGGTGTGGTTGTTTAAACGGAGGGAGGGTAGGGAGAGATATGTGACCTGAGGTGTGACCGACCGTTTGTCGCGATGATGTTATAAGTCCGGGTCAACGTGAACATGCGGTATTTTTGAAGGATGGGGAAGAGGGTGCACATGGTGGCCGAGGGGGAGGGAGCAAATGAATCGTTCAAGAAACCTGAAGTTCCATTTCAACTCTTCTAAACGGGAGGAGTCAACAACATGAAGATTCAGCTCTTGTTCTGGCTGAACATGTGATGCAAAAGCTTGGACTAATCGACAGGACCCACTCAATACAAACTGGAGTGCGGATTGAACTATTTTAATCTCGCCCTGCAGGTTAATAGTTGCTTTGGTTTCAGATTTGTTGCTGAAATAACAAGGCCAAGGCATCCAAATAACTGTAGGATTTCTAATCTGACACACAATTTCAATCAAGATATTGAGGTGGTGCCCCTGTCTACTGCTCATGTGCTCTGTATATACTATTGGACAAGAAACTCTCCTATGTGTATATTATGACATTTGTTGTTGTGATTTCAGTTCTAAATTGCCTGGCATTTCCTGGAGTAGAAAATATTGGAGAAGTCACAGAGTGCAACGATGATTGGACTAATGAATATGTGATTCTACTTCCATGTTACCACAGAGTTGATTTAAAATATTTTGCTGTAATTGTTTCTAAAACCATCTTACATATTCCAGGATACTAAAGTTTATTTTACCGTAATTTTATCGCATTTTACTTTGTGAAGCCTCTCACGGTCGGGCTTTAGTTCTGAAACATACATAGATGGAATCCACCTGCTTTACCATCTGACACTCTACTATGTATCGATAGTAAAGTTTATTCCTTTTATATGTGCTTGTTCGATGACATGCTTCACAACGTGATATTACACTGGTGTATGTTTGCTTTTTCTATAAGCTAACAATAAAGTTTTTCTCTCTTTTGGAATGTCAATTGTGATGCTATGGTGTTGTAAATCTATAATAACGTTAGCTTAACACTGACTAGGAGCTGAAAACAATATCCATTTGGACGCAATGTCAACTCTTGTGCCTAAATTAGCAACTGAACTAATTAATTGCAGCGAGTGACAAGCAAAAAAGCCAAAAAAGAAAAACAACTTCGGTTCCGTGTCGAAGCAAAATTGCAACCCCGCACTAGATTATTGCAAGTCTGGTCGCTTACGCCTTCGTTATGGAATAGATGTTTGGCACCACTAGTAGAAAGCAGGCCATCGGTTTGGAGCTTTGGACCCGGTCATAATTGGAACCGGTATTAATGGGGGGTAGCGGACCTTTAGTCCCGGTTCGTGATACGAACCGGTACTAAAGGGTTGCGGCAGGCAGCCGCGGAGGTGGGGCCAGCGACGAACCGGTATCGGTTCGTGATACGAACCGGTACTAAAGGGTCTCCTATATCATCTTCCACCCCGAGCCAGCTCTCCATTTTTCCCTGCTCGAACACATCTCCATTTTTCACCTCGGTTTTACTCTCCCGAGCTCAAGTTTATCCCATTTTTCTCCAACATTTGTCAAGATTGGCGGCACCCATCTATCCAAGGGTTAGCAGCATCATCCTTTCTTCCGGCGTTGCTAATTTAGCTCATTTCATTGCTAGTTTAGCTCATTTTATTTTCTAGTGTTTTAGTGTCGTCCCGTCCCCGTCCTCACCGCCGTCGATCGCCCGCGCCGTCCCGTCACCGGCACCACCTCGGTGAGCCTCTTGTTTTTATCTTTTATTTTAAAAAATCTTAGTTGTAGGATTTAGATGCATAATTATTACTTGTATAATTTTCTTAGTTGTATAATTGTTTGTTATATATAGTGCCATGGTTTTGACATCTGTCCACACCGGCTCTCGTCCGCTCTATTATTCGGATGTGGTATGATTGTTTGTTATAACTATTTGTTTTATTTCGTGTTTATGACAATTATGCCGACCAACTTGACATAGATATATTTTTATCTAGGAGGTAGTTGAACCGGAAATTCCAACCGACCCTATTGTCGAATTTTTTGAAAAAGAAAACAATGATTTGAAAGCAAAATTGAAAAGAAGTGAAGATCTTCGTTTCCAATGCTTAGAAGAGAAGATGAAATTGGAGTTTAAGCTTGCCGACGTCGTCGATGATCACGAGATCAAGATGGATGCAATGCGCTTGAAGATTAAAAAGATTAGAAAATATGCCATTAATCAAGAGGCTTGGTATCATTATGTTGTTGGTTCAATAATTAGCTTAGTTGCGATTTTGATCGCATTTGTTGTTGGATTTAAATTCTTTAGATAGTTGTATGTTAGTTTCAATTAATGTATGTTTTATGAGAACTATGTATTACATTTGGTCACTAGTCTATTTTGCTTTTAATGTGATGAACTTGTATTAATTAATTTGGTCACGTATCTATTCATGATGTAGTGTAATGGTTTTTCATATACTTATATAATGCAGATGAACCGACAATGGATGTACGGTGACCGACGCAGTCCCGAGTTCATTAGTGGCATGCATAATTTTCTCCACGTGGCTGAGGCAAACAAGCGGTCGAATGGTTTTATTTGTTGTCCATGTAGTGCCTGTAAGAATACGATAGATTACTCTACCTCAAAAATCCTTCACGTCCACCTGTTGCAGTACGGTTTCATGCCCGGCTATAATTGTTGGACCAAGCACGGAGAAAGAGGGGTTATAATGGAAGACAATGAAGAAGAAGAAGAGGATAATGACAACTATCATATGTTCACTGAACACGGTGGTACTACAATGGGGAAGACGAAGCTGAAGAAGAGCCCATTGTTGATGAGCCCGATGATGATCTTCGTCATCGTCCATTCTTGATGCAAAGATAAATTGCGGAAGTGACAACGAGAGGTTGAAGTTGGAGAGAATGTTAGAGGATCACAACAAATTGTTGTACCCAAATTGCGAAAATGGCCAGAAAAAGCTAGATACCACACTGAAATTGCTGCAATGGAAGGCAGAGAATGGTACATCTGACAAGGGATTTGAAAAGTTGCTGAAAATAATAAAGAAGATGCTTCCAAGGGATAACGTATTGCCCCCCAGTACGTACGAAGCAAAGAAGGTTGTCTGCCCTCTAGGACTAGAGGTGCAGAAGATACATGCATGCATCAATGACTGCATCCTCTACCGCGGCGAGGAGTACGAGAATTTGAATGCATGCCCGGTATGCGGTTCATTGCGGTATAAGACCAGGCGAGATGACCCTGGTGATGTTGAGGGCGAGCCGCGCCCCAGGAAGAGGGTTCCTGCCAAGGTGATGTGGTATGCTCCTATAATACCACGGTTGAAACGTTTGTTCCAAAACAAAGAGCATGCCAAGTTGTTGGGATGGCACAAAGAAGACCGTAAGAAAGACGTGATGCTGAGACACCCCGCTGATGGGTCGCAGTGGAGAAAAATCGACAGAGAGTTCTCGACATTTTCACATGATGCAAGGAACTTACGATATTGTCTAAGTACAGATGGCTTTAATCCTTTCGGGGAGCAGAGCTCCAGTCATAGCACCTGGCCTGTGACTCTATGTATCTATAACCTTCCTTCTTGGTCGTGCATGAAGCGGAAGTTCATTATGATGCCAGTGCTCATCCAAGACCCGAAGCAACCCGGCAACGACATTGATGTGTACCTGAGGCCATTGGTTGAATAACTTATACAGTTGTGTGAAGAAGGTGTACCTGTGTGGGATGAGCACGAATAAAAGGAATTTGACCTACGAGCGTTGTTATTTGTAACCATCAATGATTGGCCTGCTCTTAGTAACATTTCAGGACAGTCAAACAAGGGATACAATGCATGCACGCACTGTTTAGGTGAGACTGAAAGTATATATTTGACAAACAAGAATGTGTACCCGGGGCATCGTCGATTTCTTCCAAAACAGCTTCCCGTAAGAAAGAAAGGCAGCATTTCAAAGGTGAGGCAGATCACCGGTGATACGTCTCCAACGTATCTATAATTTCTGATGTTTCATGCTTGTTTTATGTATCATTGTCACATGTTTTATATACATTATATATCATTATTATATATTTTCTGGGACTAACCTATTAACAAGATGCCACAGTTCCTGTTTTCTGCTGTTTTTTGTTCCAGAAAAGCTGTTCGGGCAATATTCTCGGAATTCGACGAAACAAAAGCCAAACCTCCTATTTTTCCGAGGGACACACGGAGCTAGAAGGGCAAGCCAGGGGGAGGCCCACGGCCTCCAAACCACCTGCTCGCGCGGCTGGGCCCACAGGCGCGCCGGGAGGTGAGGAGGGAGCCCAGGACCTCCACCGACATCGCCCCTTCGCCTATATATTGCCTCAGACGCGAAAACCCTAAAATACGAAGTCATATTTCCAGAAGAGTTCCGCAGCGCCGCCACCATCGACGACAAGTTTCGGGGGACAGAATCTCTACCGGTAGCTATGTGGTTCATCTCTCTCTCCCATGGTGTGATCTTTATGTGATCGTGTGTATTGCTAGTATCGCTGAATACATTAATAATGTTTATGCTACTCAAGTGATTTTGTCTAGTTTCTGGAGTCATTGTGACAACACGGTATCAATGTGACAGTGTGGGTACTTGTGTGACTCTATGAATAATTTAGATATCTATCATGGCTTGTTCTTGGGAACTGTGGTGTTTGTTTACTCAGACTTTGAGGAGTGCTTTTGCAGCCCTACACGTAGTACTCTTGTGTTATCAAAAGGAGAATAATCCCGAGCAGTATTTACTTGTGTTCAGTTGTGCTAATCTAGTTGAATATGTAGATGTTACTCTTTATCTATTATGCACTCTAGAGGTTACTTTAATATGAACTCCGGTACTCTCCACGGTGTAAAGGTGACAGTGTGTGCACCGTGTGTGATTCCTTTATGACGTTGTGGCGCTTGTTTACTCCGGCTTGAGGTGTGCTTTTGTAGCCCTACACAATGAATGGTGTTTGTTATCCAACAAGAGAGTGTTTAAGAGTAGCTTTTATTATTCAGTTATGAGATCATTGTTGAGAGTGTCCACTAGTGAAAGTATGATCCCTAGGCCTTGTTTCTAAGCATTGAAACACCGTTTACAACAAGTTCTGCTACATGTTTGCTTGCTGCCATCTTTATTTCAGATTGCAGTTACTACTTATAATCATCCCTATCACTTGTATTTCACTATCTCTTCGCCGAACTAGTGCACCTATACATCTGACAAGTGTATTGGGTGTGTTGGGGACACAAGAGACTTCTTGTATCTTAATTGCAGGGTTGCTTGAGAGGAATATCTTTGACCTCTACCTCCCTGAGTTCGATAAACCTTGGGTGATTCACTTAAGGGAAACTTGCTGCTGTTCTACAAACCTCTGCTCTTGGAGGCCCAACACTGTCTACAAGAATAGAAGCGTGCGTAGACATCAAGCTATTTTCTGGCGCCGTTGCCGGGGAGGTAAGCGTTGGAAGGTATCTCCTTTAGATTCTGCAAATTTCTTTTTGTTTTTGTTTTTATTTTCACTAGTTAGGCTTAATGGAAAACAACAAAAAAATTAGAGATCTTTATGAACTTTATATTGAATTAGGACATGATGCTTTTGAAGAGAAAATTAAAAAACCTATGGAGGCTTGTTTGCATGATGGTAGCAATGGTATTACTATAAATTCTTTGAACACCATTATTGCTAATGCTATGGAAAAGTCTAAGCTTGGGGAAGCTAGTTGTGATGAATATGATATTTTTAGTCCCCCAAGCTTTAAGGAGGAAATTTGCTTTGATGATACTTTGCCTCCAATATATGATATTATAATCATTGTGATATTTTCAGTCCACCTACTATTGAGGATATAGTTTATGTTGATTATGATATGCCTCCTATATATGATGTTTACAATGATGAATATGATATTTCAGTCCATCTACTATTGAGGATAAAATTCATTATGATTATTCTATGCCTCCAATTTTGATGATTACAATGATGGATGTGATACTTTTACTCTCACTATTACTAATGATAATGTTCATGCTTATGTGGAGAGTAATGATACTATTATGCATGTGGATCATGATAAGAATGCTTATGTGATAGCTATATTGTTGAGTTTATTCATGATGCCTGAAAATTATTTTGAGAGAGGAAAGTATGGTTATAGAAATCTTCATGTTACTAAATTTCTTCTCTTTATGATGAATGTTTTGAGCTTTCTCTTGATTTGCTTTTATTTGCTGGGTACTTTAAGACCTACTGGTCCTTATGAGAGAGGGAGACACGATTTCATATATCACAATAATATTAAGTCTTCTCTCTTTATGTTGAAATTTTTGAAGTTACACTTGTTTTGCATTTCTATGCTAGTCACTTTGTTCTTCATTGACTTGTTTTCTTACAAGACTCCTATGCATAGAAAGAGTGTTAGATTTAAACATGTTTTATATATGCTTCTTGATGCTCTCTTTTATGTTTCAACTCTCATCTTTATGTGGGCATCATAAAAATCACTATGCCTAGCTAAAAGGCTTTAAAGAAAAGCGCTTATGGGAGACAACCCATCGTTTTTATTTGCTGTTATTTTTATTTTCTTTGAGTCAAGGAGTTTTGTCACTTCTGTAGCAACTCCTTTGTATCTTTATTTTATCGCATTGTTGTGCCAAGTAAAGTTCTATATTGAAAGTTGATGCAAGATTTGGATTTCTGCGCAGTAACAGATTTTTGGCTGTCACGAATTTGAGCTTTTCTCCCTGTAGAAAATTCGAAAAATTCTACGAAAAATCACGCATCTTCCTGAGATATGTACGCAACTTTCATTATTTTGGCCAGATCCATCTGAGCAACTTAAGTGCCTCGAAAAATTCGTCTTACAGACTGTTCTGTTTTTGACAGATTCTGCCTTTTGTTTTGCATTCGCTCTTTTACGATGTTTGTGTGGATTTCTTTGCTCCACAAAGCATTGGTGGCTGTAGCTAATGTCCAGAAGCTTTGGGAATGATTGTTTCATTACAGAATATGAGAATTTTTGTTTATGCACTAACCCTCTAATGAGAACTGTCTTGAGTTTGGTGTGAAGGAAGTTTTCAAGGATCAAGCGAGAAGGGTGATATTATGTGATCAAGAAGAGTGAAAAGCTTAAGCTTGGGGATGCCCCCGTGGTTCATCCCCAACCATATTCAGAGAGACTCAAGCGTCTAAGCTTGGGGATGCCCAAGGCATCCCCTTCTTCATCAACAACTTATCAGGTCATCTCTAGTGAAACTATATTTTAATTCTTTCACATCTTATGCGCTTTACTTGGAGCGTCTGTGTGCTTTTATTTTTGTTTTGTTTGAATAAATTCGGATCCTAGCAATCCTTGTGTGGGAGAGAGACACGCTCCGCTTTTTCATGTGAATACTCATGTTCTTCACTTATATTTGTTGAGTATTCTTAACTAGCTACTGCAGTGCTTTTAGCTCCTGTTTTTCATGCATCTCTTTGAGCTGTTAGCACGTGTTTATAAATACTCTCTTGCTGCATTATATTATCATTTGGAGAGTTTATGTTTAAGTAAGTTGTTGGTGTTTGCTTGGAAAAAGAAAATGCTGCATGTGGTAGTGGTATGAAAACTTGCATAATCTTGTAGATCATTGAAACTTTGATAACTTGATTCTTTGCAAATGTTTTGAGATATTTAGATGGTAAAGCTTGCTGGTTAATTAAGTTAAAATCATTAGTGGATTGTTGTCTTTAAGCTTGTACCGTACTACAAACTCTAAAATTGTTGAAGGTGTAGTTGGACTTGATAGCTTTCCATGTCTGAAAGTTCATTGTAGTAACTAAGTTGTGCTGAAGGTCGAGGGATCTAACGGGGTACTTGTACCGCCGTGAACGGCCCTTCTTGGAGTGAATTTTAATCATGCTCTTAATGTTGAACCTGCTAGTTGTTTGCAATAAACTTGTGAGTTCTTTTTGACTAATGTTAAGCTACGGTTTTTGGCACTTCCACCATCCATATTTGCTAGCCTCTTCGGTGCTGTGCATTGCCTTCTGCTCACATTGAGAGTTGTGCATACTTCGCCAGTACATCCAACCCCGTGGGAGG
The DNA here is from genome assembly GCA_947311845.1 of Poa pratensis. Classification (NCBI taxonomy): domain Eukaryota; kingdom Viridiplantae; phylum Streptophyta; class Magnoliopsida; order Poales; family Poaceae; genus Poa; species Poa pratensis. The sequence continues at coordinate 77,199,428 of CAMZMU010000037.1, read as the reverse complement.
ACTTCCTCTTGTTCTCCTACACATAAGCCCATACATCTTCCTCAAAACAGCCACCATACCTACCTACCACAGCATTTCCATAGCTGTTCCGAGATATATTGCCATGCAACATCCATCTTACATTACATGACTTGTTGTCATTCATCACATACATATTGCTTTGCATGATTCTATACAGCTGATGTGTGGTTTACCCATGTTACGCTAGATCATTGCACATCCTGCTACACTGGCAGAGGCATACAGTTTTATACATCATGTTTTGTTCATTATGAGTTATTTGTACCAAAAAGTTGTAATCATATTAGAGTGTTGCCCCTCTGAAAAGAGCCATGGAGGCCATCGAAAAGAGAAACAGAAAAAGAAAAAAAATAGAAAAAAGAAAAAAAAGAAAAAAAAAAGAATAAAGAAAAAGGGGGCAACATTACTATCCTTTATCCACACTTGTGCTCATGTTATAGCACCTGCAGTATTCATAGTCATCATTTGTGCTCATGTTTAGCACCTATACTCCATGTGAGAGAGTTTTCATGTTCTACTTGTATAACTATGTGGGGAATTTACACTATAGAACTTGGGTTGTATATTCCAATGATGAGCTTCCTCAAAAGTGCTCTAGGTCTTCATGAGCAACCAAGTTGGATGCACCCCCACTAGTTCCATTGGAGAGCTTTCATACACATATAGCTCTATGTGCATCCGTTGCATGGCAATCACTACTCCTTACATAGCTTCGATTATAAGACTTCCTCTTGTCTAATGATCACTTATAGCTTTGTGAGACTTTCTTCCATTGGCCTTCCAAACCCCCATTAATGTTCTCTTTGCCATAACATCTGGTGCCAATACCAAATGCTTGCGCTCACCGGTTGAGTAGACTTCGAAACAGTTGATTCATGACGTTCATGTTTATGTTTACTTGGCTGAATCCTTCTATGTTATGAAAATTTGCTTGATGCTTGGATTGAAGGATAGAACTCCTATGCTGGATACTTAAATCATCTTTAATGAACCTTGTACGGTTTCATGTCTTTGAAGCAATAGTTCATGAAAACTTTTAGCTTGTTTGACTCTTGCTTTATTATCTCTTATATCAACTATAGACATTTGCTTTGAATGATTTGATCTCAGCTCACATGCCTTACATTATTATTGGATCAAGATTATGTTGGTAGCATGTCACTCAGAAATTATTTTTTTTATCGTTTACCTACTCGAGGACGAGTAGGAACTAAGCTTGGGGATGCTTGATACGTCTCCAACGTATCTATAATTTCTGATGTTTCATGCTTGTTTTATGTATCATTGTCACATGTTTTATATGCATTATATATCATTATTATACATTTTCTGGGACTAACCTATTAACAAGATGCCACAGTGCCAGTTCCTGTTTTCTGCTGTTTTTGGTTCCAGAAAAGCTGTTCGGGCAATATTCTCGGAATTCGACGAAACAAAAGCCAAACCTCCTATTTTTCCGAGGGACACACGGAGCCAGAAGGGCAAGCCAGGGGGAGGCCCACGGCCTCCAAACCACCTGCTCGCGCGGCTGGGCCCACAGGCGCGCCGGGAGGTGAGGAGGGAGCCCAGGACCTCCACCGACATCGCCCCTTCGCCTATATATTGCCTCAGACGCGAAAACCCTAAAATACAAGTCATATTTCCAGAAGAGTTCCGCAGCGCCGCCGCCATCGACGACAAGTTTCGGGGGACAGAATCTCTGTTCCGGCACGCCGCCGGGACGGGGAATTGCCCCCGGAGTCATCTCCATCGACACCACCGCCATCTTCATCGCCGCTGCTGACTCCCATGATGAGGAGGGAGTAGTTCTCCCCCGAGGCTGAGGGCTCTACCGGTAGCTATGTGGTTCATCTCTCTCTCCCATGGTGTGATCTTTATGTGATCATGTGTATTGCTAGTATCGCTGAATACATTAATAATGTTTATGCTACTCAAGTGATTTTGTCTAGTTTCTGGAGTCATTGTGACAACACGGTATCAAGGTGACAGTGTGGGTACTTGTGTGACTCTATGAATAATTTAGATATTATCATGGCTTATTCTTGGGAATGTGGTGTTTGTTTACTCAGACTTTGAGGAGTGCTTTTGCAGCCCTACACGTAGTACTCTTGTTTATCAAGAAGGAGAATAATCCCGAGCAGTATTTACTTGTGTTCAGTTGTGCTAATCTAGTTGAATATGTAGATGTTACTCTTTATCTATTATGCACTCTATAGGTTACTTTAATATGAACTCCGGTACTCTCCACGGTGTAAAGGTGACAGTGTGTGCACCGTGTGTGATCCTTTATGACGTTGTGGCGCTTGTTTACTCCGGCTTGAGGTGTGCTTTTGTAGCCCTACACAATGAATGGTGTTTGTTATCCAACAAGAGAGTGTTTAAGAGTAGCTTTTATTTATTCAGTTATGAGATCATTGTTGAGAGTGTCCACTAGTGAAAGTATGATCCCTAGGCCTTGTTTCTAAGCATTGAAACACCGTTTACAACAAGTTCTGCTACATGTTTGCTTGCTGCCATCTTTATTTCAGATTGCAGTTACTACTTATAATCATCCCTATCACTTGTATTTCACTATCTCTTCGCCGAACTAGTGCACCTATACATCTGACAAGTGTATTGGGTGTGTTGGGGACACAAGAGACTTCTTGTATCTTAATTGCAGGGTTGCTTGAGAGGAATATCTTTGACCTCTACCTCCCTGAGTTCGATAAACCTTGGGTGATTCACTTAAGGGAAACTTGCTGCTGTTCTACAAACCTCTGCTCTTGGAGGCCCAACACTGTCTACAAGAATAGAAGCGTGCGTAGACATCAACCGGACGAAGCCTACCCGCCCTACTGGGGATGTTATATATGATATGGTCAAGGATTTAAAAGTAATCTTTGGAAAGGGTCTTGGCGGACAATCTGTTCCGAATGACGCTGATGGATACGTACCTATGTGGAAGAAGAAATCTATATTTTGGGAGCTACCCTCTTGGAAAATCCTAGAGGTTCACTCTACAATCGACGTGATGCACGTGACAAAAAATCTTTGCGTGAACCTGCTAAACTTCTTGGGCGTGTATGGAAAGACGAAAGATACACCGGATGCACGGCAGGACCAGCAACATATGCACGAATGAGACAACCTGAATCCAGAGAAGTATGAAGGTACTGTCAGCTACGCTCTTACCAAAGAAGAGAAGGAGATCTTTTTTGAAATCCTGAGCAGTGTCAAGGTCCCATCTGGCTTCTCGTCGAATATAAAGGGAATAATAAACATGGCAGAGAAAAAGTTCCAAAACATAAAGTCTCTTGACTGCCACGTGATTATGACACAATTACTTCCGGTTGCATTGAGGGTGCTTCTGCCGGAAAATGTTCGAGTACCCATTGTGAAGCTATGTGCATTCCTCAATGCAATTTCTCAGAAGGTGATCAATCCACTAACTCTACCAAGTTTACAGAAGGATGTGGTCCAATGTCTTGTCAGCTTCAAATTGGTGTTCCCACCATCCTTCTTCAATATTATGACGCACCTCATAGTTCACCTAGTCGAAGAGATATCCGTTCTTGGTCCTGTATTTCTACACAACATGTTCCCCTTTGAGAGGTTCATGGGAGTCTTAAAGAAATACGTTCATAACCGTGCTAGGCCAGAAGGAAGCATCTCCAAGGGCTATGGAACAGAGGAGGTCATTGAGTTTTGTGTTGACTTTATTCCTGACCTTAAGCCGATCAGTGTTCCTCAATCGCGTCATGAGGGGAGACTGCGTGGAAGAGGCACGCTAGGAAAGAAAGCATGAATTTGTTATACCCACTATCATGTTTCAAAGAAGTAACTTGCTTGTTTGTTTGTGGTGTTTTGCTTTCCCATGCATTTCAACCACTCAAACTTACTATTACTTCATTTATTTGTTGAGAAGAAGGACCTATGACCGAATATGAGAAGCTTAGGGCTGAAAACATGATGAGAAACAACCGCAGATTACAGTCAATTGGCCTCGGTGCATTAGTGTCCATGTTTAGGAAAAGCAATGATCATGAAGGTAGCGCAGTTACTTGTGATGACTCAGCATCTGGCATAACTCAAGGTTCAGGTTCTGAGTATAGTCCTAAAGATGACGAAGTGAACCAGCAAGATGAAAGTGATGACACCTCACTGAAGCAAGTTAAGGTGGGTGTGTGTGTGAGGGGGGGGGATACTTTGTCTGCTTTCTGTTTTATGTTTGTTTTAGATTCCGTGCAAACAATTTTTTTACTCATATAATCTAATGCAATTGTCTTCTCTGTGTATACAAGGAACTGAAGGTAACTAGAAGAAAGAAGTGTGCTGTCAAGAAGAAAAGCAGCAGAAGGACAAGCTCACCTGCCTCAACACCATCATCTGCGTCAACACCATCATCTGCCATGGCTCCAGGGAAAAGGGTGATGCCCCCACCTCAAGGAGCAACGGAAAGAATGCTACAAGGTCTTGAACCTGAAGATGCTCCCATTCGAGTCACTAGACAGAAGAAGGCGTTGGAAGAAAGCCTGCTGCTTAATGATGGAGGAAGCCACACTAGTACAGAACGACACATCGGAAACGGGCCAAAAACCCCATCGGAAACGGAAAAAGGGTCCGTGTCCCCGACCCTGTCACTGATGTGAAGGCCTTCATCGGTAACGGAGGCAAAAAACCGTTTCCGATGAGGTCTCCATTTGGCAACGGTTGGCGCAGACCTCCGTTGCTTTAGTTTTCCTACATCAGATACAGAGTTTTCCATCTACCCGTTTGCACTGAGCTTTTCTCATATTTCGGTTATATGCCATAATACATGAAAGGCTGATTGCACTGGACATTTAAAATTTCACAGCAGAAGCACAAAAAGGCTAACAAATTCATTCATTCATAAGGTATAACAAATGTCACCGATACATTGCATCACAAGGCAACCAATTACTTATCTTCATTGTCATGCCTCTCTAAATCTATCATTGACATGTCTAGGTAAATCTATCTATGTCATGCCTCTCTAAACTTATCCTTGTCATTTCCAACTTAATTTATCTTCATGACTTGCTGCTAGAGTTCATGAATTCAATCTTCTTCTTGGACGGTGTCGCCAAAATATAATCAACTCGCCGCTTTGTCCCCGACCTTGTATTTAGCTCATTTAAATGAGCTAAACGGATCAGCACCATGCTCTGCACATAGTGCAATATGCGAGTGCTGATGTACTGAAGGTGCCTCTTTTGTAAAGTGGTCACTGAAATGCAAAGAGAGAATATATGACTCCATGTTAGCTCACTATACATCTAGCATAAAGGACATACAACACAAAAGGATGCATAAGACAGAATAACAAACTTACAAATCCATTGCATAGTTGTTGTGTACCAACAATTATGCCGGACGACAAGCGCACCTTGGCTAAGGACTCGGCTTTTTATACAGTGTCACCGAAATGTACATCTGTTTTGCAAAGGAGATAAGTCAGCCATGAGTTTCATACACTACCGATTTGTGCTAGTTATGTTCTTTTCGAGCGACACTACGTAGTCGTCCTCAGTGGCGGAGCTAGAACATATTGAACCAGGATGCACACATGTTACCACAATACATTTAAACCAATTTTTAGGGGTGCATATGTGCTGAAAATTTGCTAATTTACAAAGAAAAATTCCTTCTCCCGGTGTCCTGTGCACCCGGCTGGCTCAAGGTGGATCCGCCAGTGGTCGTCCTCATCGTCCTCGGATGTATTACAACCATAGTTCTAGTTCTGTTCGTGAGTGTCCTATGGAAGAAAACCTAAGCAGAACAATGACAACAACCCTAGTTCGTCGGCACGACGGCCGGTCACAAATAGATGTATTACCTTTGGATCTGGCGGCGGGAGTACGTAGTCGTCCTCGTCGTCCTCGGATCGACACGCCATGCGCCCTCCAGCTACAGATCAGGCGACGAGATCTGCCCGGGTGGAGCAAAGAACGGGTACGCGCTGCCACGGTCGGAGGAGAGGAAGATGCGCGCCGACAAGGTCGGAGGAGAAGAAGATGCGCGCCGCCACGGTCGGAGGGAGGGAGATGCGCGCCGCCACGGTCGGAGGGAGGGAGATGCGCGCCGCCACGGTGGAGCTAAGATCTGGTACTGCGTGGAGGCGCCGCCACACTTTGAGAGTGAGGCTGAGAGTGAGCGATAGAGTTTAGGGCTGTGTGAAGGGCGTATTTATAGCAAAGTAGAACATCGGAAACGGAGGGTATAAACAACCGTTTCCTTTGATTTTTTCACTGACACACTGGGCTTATACTGATCTCTACTAGTATTGAAGTTGAAGAACATAAAAATAAATAACTATAACTACTCCTCGGCCTCCGCCTTCCCCTGCTCGTATGCGAGGAGAGCCGCGTAGTCGTCCGTGTCGTCGCGCGGCTCCTCGCCGACGATGTCATCGCCGCCCGTGCGCCCCTCCCACATCTCGTCGTCGTCGTAGGCAGGATCGTCGCGTAGCTCCGGCGGGAGGAGGAGCCGGCGGCTCTGAAGCAGCTCAACTCTTTCCGGCGGCATAGGCACCGACGCGCGGTTGAGGTGCCAGCCACCGGGTAGCCGAACCTTTGACCATGGCACTGGCCTCCTATATTGCCAGTGCCGCTCCGCGACGGCCTGCCCGACGATGACGCGGTTCCATCCAGGCGACCGCGGACGAGCGTCTCTCCGCCGCGGCGAGCGGCTGCGGTCGCGGGCGCCCGAGGATCCCGCGTCCTCTTCCGGCGGCATAGGCACCCTCCTGTGGTTGACGCGCCAGCCAGCGGGGAGGCTAACATTTGACCAGGGCACTGGCCTCCTATATTGCCAGTGCCTCTGCGCGACGGCCTCCGGCACAACGACGCGGTTCCAATTCAGCGAAAGCGGGAAACTGCTGCGGCGAACGCCCGAGGAATTGCTAGGAGTATCCATGGCTGCGGCGAAGTGGTGTACTGAGATAGCAGGGAGATCGTGGGTTTTTAAGGAGTAGTGGGCGGTGCCGCGGCGTCACTACGCCACTACGCCATAGCAGTTACTCCGCTCGCATCGAATTCCAAGAAGATGGAACGTGTCCACATTGCACACGGACACACAAAAGTCTTCGTTGCTATAGAGGCACATATCGGAAACGTAGCCAGAATTAAGACCGTTGCCAATACTATGGGTAACGGAGTTAATACTTTCTCCGTTACCTATGTTGACGGGCCAGCCACGGCCCAGGTCAGGTTTGTACGCACTGGCCGCGCGGAAAGCGCGATTCTCCGTCTGCTAACGCCTGCCGTTTCCATAGAGGGGTATCCGATGTGTCGTTCTGTACTAGTGCCAGCCGCACAAGGATGGAGGAAGCCAGCTGCACAAGGATGGAACAAGCGCAATGCACATGGATGAAGGAAGCGCAATGCACATGGACATGGAAGGAGGCGAAATGCACATGGACTCAAGCCACATGGTCACAAATAAGTCACTAACCGTTGCTGGCGTTTCTGAACAACAGGAGCAGCATACTCTTGTGGGCAGCAAGGTCACCATCCAAATTGCTAAAGGGATGAAGCGTCCAGAGAAGCCTATGCAGGCTGCAAAGTTTGCATCCGAGTGTGGCTATACTGCAAGAAGCCCTCTGCCAGTCTTTCCTCACTTCAAGGAGTACAAAAAGGATCCTACCCTTATGATGAACTATATTGGAAAAGTGGCTGTAAGTTAATTGCTTTGAAGCTGAATGTCATATTTTTGGTTTGTATACCTGATAATATGATTATCTGATTGTGTTCCATTTCCTTGTTTGTTGTGTCTTGTTAGGGGAATTTTGACTTGGACACCGATGAAGAGACTGTTCAGACGGAATGCAGCGATCTCCTACAGAAAATATCCAAGAACAGACGCCACTTGATCAAGAAGAAGTACTTCGACCCCGTCCCAGCAAACAAAGTCAGCATCAAGTCCCCGGTGGAAGGCTTGTCAGATAATGAATGGCAAAAGCTAGTAGAACTGTGGTCTACCCCAAGACACAAAGTATGCATTGTTTATGCTTACTTTCCTAATTATCATCATCTATCTGCTGTATGCATTAGCATGTACCTGCTGTTCTAATTAGCCAAACCTCTTTTCAATTGTAGAAAACTTGCGACAGTGCCCGGGCTAATCGAGAGAAAGTTCAGTTCTAGCAGAAGACTGGTTCTCGCTGCTATGCGGCCCATATCTACGCCAAGGTAAGAATGCTCATGTTTTTCAGCAGAAGACTAGTCCTAAGCAACTTTTGTCTTGTAAGCTTATTGTCTGATTGTCTTCTATATGAAAAATGTTTCAGAGGAAGGAGCTTAAGGATGAAGCATTGTCTGCTGTCGACTGTTTTAGGGTCACACACTTCAGCAAAAAAGATGGATACTCCCCGGAAGCCCAGAAGGCAATAGTAAGTCACCTGTGCCATTGTTGATCATGACATCTTTCTGGACTTGTTTCTGTGCCCCCTGTGAATCAGGGTTTGCGTCATGTTACATGTAAATATGCTGCTTGTGAATCTGGTACTAGTACTAATGTTTGTCTGGTACTTGCCTTTGGTCAAGTTCATGCTCCTGTGTATGTGATCATCTTAGTTAATAGCTGCTGGTGTATGCTCCAGTAATGTTCCTACTACTACTATATAAGCAAACAGTTTGATGGTTGTTAATTTGAGAAAGCCCTTTTAGTTTGTGTAAGTAACTTGGATACTTGATGGAAGTTAGTAACTTAGCATGCCGTTGCATTATAACCTAGATTGTTTGATAGAAGTTTGTCAATCTCAACATAGTGTTTGCTCATTACTCCTTGCATGCTTATGTTTTATTCTACATCTGCAGAGTGACATGGAGGCCATATTGAATGCGCCTGTACCAGAAGGAGTAAACCCAAAATCTGATATCGATGCTGTTTCGGAAGTTCTGACCAAGACATGCCCGTCAAGCACATTCCTCAGGAATGTTGGTCTGGAAGCAAGCTCATCTAAGAAGTTGAGCAAATCAGATGTTGTGGTTGCACCTGTCACTGACCTTGAGGAGAAGCTGCAGATGGAGAAGGTCCAAAACGATGCTATGCGAGCAGAGCTGGATGAAATGAAGAGGAAGGCTGCAGAATCTGAAGCCGCACAAGCTGCACGTGACCTGGAGCATCAAGAGCTACGCAAGAAGACTGATGAAACACATGAAAGGTTGGCTCAGCTCATGGCACTGTTCGATGCCAGAGCTATGTGAGGATGGTACCATGATGGATAAGATAGGATGGTAAGGTCGCTAGGATGGTAAGTTATGGTCTGATGGTGATGTGAACCTGGTTTTGGATGTTGATGATGGATGATGATGATGTGAGTTATGATCCTGGATGTAGACCATATGGTACCTGATAATGTCTATGTGATGATGAACCTGATCTTGAATATTGTTATTTTGGCTATGTGATTTGAACCTGGAAGAATATGTGATTAAGTTATGTGATGATGTGTTTATTTGAATACCTACCTGGGTTAATTGCTGTAATTCAAATTTACTCGAATTCAAATTGAATTTGAATTTGAATGGATTTGAATTCCTGTTAATTCATATTTGAATTTCGGCTGCTACAGTGCAACTGGGCTAAAGAGGCCATGGGCCCAAAATTTTTGGACTCTATAAAGGCCACGGCCCAGGAAATCTGTACAATGTAAAATGGCTGGGAGCCAATTAATCTGACCACATATTAGAGAAAAAAGTAACTGGGCCGGAAAAAGTAGGCCTGGCCCATATCTAGAAGCAGTTTATTCGAACAGAAATTAGAGGAAAAAAATTGATGGGCTGACTTGTTGGGCTTGGCCCATCTGGATGACCACCGTGGACTGGGCTGAATCTGTTCAGTGACCTTCTGATTTGGTCACAATTTTGCCACGTAGGATTGTCCACGTAGGATCTGACGTGGCTACGTCGGACAGCGCGCGACCAAATGAATTGGTCATAATAGTTATGACCCTCAGATTTGGTCATAGATGGTTATGACCAATTCAAAAAAAAGGTCACATATGACCGTTTGAGACGCTCGGTATGTGACCTTCAGTTTTTGGTCACAAAAAGGTCATAGATGAAAAATTATGACCTTTTAGTGACCAAATTTGGGGGTCATGGGTCAGCATATTTCTTGTAGTGCAACTGCTCGAGCTGCGTGGCCTGGGTGGCGGCGTTCGCCGGCGTGATGGGAGTAGCGAGCGGGTCAGGGACCCGGCCCGCTTGTCCCCTGAGCGTACCAAGGGAGTCTTGAGCGCTCTGTTTGTTGCGAGCCTCCTGCTCGCGTAGCGCCTGTTCGCGCTGAGTTTGCTGACGCTCGCGCGTCTGCTTTTCTTGTGCCTGCTTCTGCAGGTCAGCCTCCGTCGCTGCGGCAGATGCAGCAGCAGTGTTGGCGGCGGCTTTAGCCACCTCACCCGTCATGCCGATGAAGGCGGGTGTGGCCGAGCCGTCCGAGGCCAGATCGGTCGAGCCCTTCGACTCGTAGTCGAGGACGGGCAAGATTGACCCGGTGTCATTGTCGTCCGAGATCTGGACGGTCCCAGCGGGTGAAGCGGGTGCGGTGAGATCCGCATCCGCGGTGTTGATGACGACGTAGTCCGTCGCGTCGAGACGAGAGAAGGCGATATCATTGTCGTCGACGATGACGCCTCCGTCCACACCGCAGAAGCCGACGTAGGCGGTGACAGCTGTCCCGAATGGGATCACCATCGAGCGGGTGATGGGCCCGTAATTGGGCTTGCCCCAAGTGTGCGGGTCAGCAACGTAGCTGATCCCTCCGTGCTCGAAGTAGGTGCCGGTGACGATGTCGCCACGGTTCGACGTGGCCTGGCGGCTGAGGATGACGCCAGTGCCGGGTTCAGGACTCTTCGCGAAGTAAACTCCAGCGATCGCTGGCCCCACGGTGGGCGCCAACTGTCGTGGGTTAGTCACGGCAGATGCCATAGGGGTGGCTTAACTCGGGTGTGAGCCAGGCGATGTAGGATTCACGAAGAGGTAGCACACGCAGAGTTACCCAGGTTCGGCCCCTCTGTATGAGGTAAAGACCTACTCCTGCTTGTATGCATTGGATCTGAATGGGGTGTACAGTGGTGTGCGCAACAGAGCTTGCGGGTTCTCCGAAGGCTATGGAATGAGCCTTCTCTAGGGTTGCACCTTGCCGGCTTTATATAGGGAGCCGGCTAGGGTTTACAGGGAAATGACGGGTGCCCCTGGCGGCGCTAGCTATCCTGCCTACAAGTGCGGCTGCTTGAAGCGCACTCTTCGGGATACGCAGATCGTAAACCGATTCGGAGATAATATCCGCTGCCGCCTTCCTGAGCCGACGTACCGGGATCCTCGGGGACCCGGTATCCTGGAAGATGCTCTCCGGGTGGGCTTTGGGCCACCCGGCCTTGTGAGCCGACTCGGGGTCCTAGGCCTACCTGGTTGGGCATCCCCCCATCTGCAGAAGAAGCGGCAGATGCGAATACACGTTCAAGGGAGGTATTTACGAGAATTACTAGAAAAATCTCGGAAAAACAGTTCCTTTGATGCAAATGGATCTGCTGGCCTAGAAAATACCATATCACAGCTCATGGGCTTCGACCTAGCTCTTATAGGTCTGATGAACAATGGAACACGGGTGTACGAAGAAAACAGTGAACAAGGTTGCAATCTCAATGCTCATAATTTTGATTTTCAGCTCTACCATGTACAAGGTCAGGAGGCAAAGAGCATCTCCACTCGGGCCGCCCAAAAGATTTTGGGGCGTGCCGGACCAAAAACGGCTCCCACTCGCGGCGCTCAAACGCGAGTTTGGTCCGGCGCGGCCCAATTTTTGGTCCGGCAAACCCAACCCGCGCCCTCCACTTGGGGAGCCGCTGGGCTAAGCCGGACGAAACCGCGCGCGACGCCACATCGGCCTCCAACAGGGCCACACCTATCATTGAGACACGAGGCTGAGTGCGGCCGGTCAACCGAATTAATGGCGAATGGCGTCTCGGTTTCCTAGCCAGGCGCAACGAGGCTTCGTTTCACCTCTTTGCGGCAAGGAAGCGTCTGCGCCACGGAGGCGTCAATTCAGACGAGCGGGCCTTTTCAAGTGTCGCCGTAAATGGGGTGGTAGGCGGGCCGGTGACCGGAGTTAAGGCGCGCTCATCCGCTCCCCGACCGCTATATAGAGGTGGGTTCCTCGCCGTCTCTACCGCAGCACCACACTTTCTCCACCACCTAGCCATGGCTCCTCCCCGGCGTGACACCGGTGCTCCGTTGACGGAGGAGGAACTTGCTCGTCTCCGGGAGGCGACGCAGGCCCGTAGGGTGCGTCGGTCTGACCAAGCGATGTTCGGCACGATGCGTGACACTCGCCTCCTCGCAAGCCGGCCGTTGTCGAACGACCACGAGGCGGGCACATCCGCCCGCGCTCCTCCGCCACCGGCGGACCTGCTCACGGAAGCTGAGGCGAGGGAGCTCATCCGCACCAACACACTGGTGGACGAACCCAGCTCACGTCCCGGTTGCACCAAGTCTCACCGGCCAATCGCTCCTCGACTACATTGTCAATGTGCCAGCAGACCATGCCACCGGAGTTGTACGACGACGTGAGGTACGAGACAAACTCGGCGTACTGGGATGACCAGATCGACATGGCGCACGCCTACCGCCTCAACTCCTTCTTCGCCCGCGAGCCTCCTGCGAGTTGGTTCGACTCCGACGACGACATCCTCACCAACACTCCGACGAGGACTTCGCGGCAGGCATGGAAAGTTAGAGGATTCGCTGCAAGGCGGTGCAGGTGGCTCGGCACTAAAGATCAGAATAAGGCCACGTGCAACCTCCTCCGCCGCAACCTCAACAAGAGGCGAAGGAGATTGAGGGTGATGATGACGGCTCCGAGGACTGGCCGTCGCTGCAGTGGGGCACAGGCAAGATGCAGCTCGCCATTGAGGCGGACATAGCCTCCTCCTCGGCCCTGCCTCCTGCGCCGCGGTCCGCCACCACCGGCCAGCTCAACTGCCTCTGCTCCGCCTATCACCGGGCACCTCTACCTGCGTTGGCGGGCGCCTTCCCGATCTGCTGGTGCCTGGCGTGCCACCCTACGTATTAGGTGTAGGTCTAGGTTTTAATTTAAATAAATTATGTTATTTTTAAATGAATTATCTCTAGTTTGAACAAAATTTCAATGAAATATATGTAATTTCGTGTTTAAATGTCGATTCAAATAATATTTGGGCGCCGCGAGTGGGGAGCGACACCGTCCTGGCCTGCAGCTCATCCGGACGGCGCCCAAAGGGCCCGCCCAGACGGCCTTTGGGCACCCATTTGGGCGCCGCGAGTGGAGATGCTCTAAGAATGTCGAATGCACCCCGAAAACCGGATCGAGGAATGCAAGGGTGCGAGTCAGATATGAAGATTAACCAACAGAGGAAACCGAGATTTATTTCAACAAGGTGGCAATTCTAGGGAGTTTTAGTATGTACTATCAATTTTTATTTATTTTCCTTGGGTGTTGAGGATGCTTGGTAAAGAGTTTTGACTTGCTAAATTAACTGAAGAGATTCATGGATTCTTGAAGCATATAGTGTTGTATCAAGGTATATCTATTTAGATTGTGGATGGCCCTTGTGGATGGCAACGTCTTCTAACTAGGTGGCTAGGGTCTTTCTCTTTGACCATGGTCCTCCTTTTATACCGTAAGGGGATACCACAAGTGAACTTGTTGCATGCGTGCCACCGGGGCACGACACGTGTCGTGGATGTGTTGAGGTGGCGCCCGATGGCGCGGGTCACGTGCCTCGCCTGCGCCGAGGAGATGGCATGAGTAGTCTTGTCAATGAGGCCTGCCGATCCCGCCAAGCGACCTCTGCCGAGGGCAAGGGCTGCAGGATGCTCCCCCCACGTCGATGGTCTCCGCTCCCGAGGAGTCTTGTTCTACTCGCCGGGGCGTTGGTTGTGGGGCCTCCATCGAGAGTATATGTGCCTTGACTCCTGGGAAGCGCCCGGGTCTGGCGCCGATCCTTCTGTCTTTAGTCTTTCCCCGTCACTCGGGAACTCGTGGCGGAGAGGCTTTTCGTCTGGTGATGCGAATATGGTTCACGCGCTAGGCATTCGGGGGTCCCCGGAATTCCCGACGTCGATACCAGCCTCCTCCGCTCCCTGCCGGCTTTAAAACGGCGCTCGGCGCACCTCTCCTCTCCGCACAACACCTCACCTATTCTGTCCCACCAAAACCCTAGCCGACATGCCAAGCCTTGACCGAAGAGCATCTTGCTCGCCACCATCAAATGGCCCGCGAACCGTCGTGCTTGACGTGAACGTGGCAACTTGACCCCGAGAGCCGCCACGAGAAGGACGAGCAACGCCGCCTCCTCAACAAGGAGCGGCAGATGGGCGAGGCATTTGTCGACGAGATGCAACGCGAGGAGGAGGAATGGAATGCGGCCAGGAACAACGCCGCGAGATGCAACACCATGAGGATCAGCGCGAGGCGGGGGGCCTTCGTGCGTCGCCCCAAGCAGGGCAGCTCGTCCCGACCGCCACCGACAAACCCTCTGCAGTCGCATGGGTTTCTTGAAGGTGCGGCCAGTTCCACCCGATTCGTGCACACGCTGTCGGTCGAGGGGCACAGGACCACGCCCGCCACAACATACCGGTGCCACACGACATTGAGCTACCGGAGGGGTGGGTGCTCAACGGCGTTAAGGTGCCGGTGGCGCCACGAATCAGCGAGAAGGCCCGCCTCGACTACATCATGGGGCAGTGGAGGGACTTGTCGTGGGCGCAGCGTGCGGACCCATTCTACTGCATCTCGCCGCTGCACTGGAACGTCACGATAGACGCGTAGTACGAGTCGCGTCGTGTCTGCTTCTGCCACCCCGCCGGCATGCGAGAGCCACCGACGGAGTGGTTCCACTCTGACGACGACGAGCTACCCGACCTTCCCTTACCGCCGCAGAGGGGGCATAGAACCTGCCCCACCACTGGCACCGGAACCGGCACCGGAGAAGGGGGTGGAGAACAACGACAGTGACTGGCCAGAGCCGGACTGCCGGAGTGGGAGGGAATACACGACGCCATCGAGCCCTCCTTCCGCCGCCGCTAGATCAAACCCACCACGCTCGGCAAGGGCGGCGACCCGGAGAAGTTCGTCATGGCCGCAGCCGACGCCGGTGAAACCAGAAGCCTCAGTCGACGCTGACGCCTTTAATAGCAGATGACACTTCCACGCCGGCGTGTAGTGGTTGAGAGACGCTGTACGGTTTCGCCGGCGTCGGGATAGGCCTTCTTCTCTCGCGCTTGGCGGCGGTCTAGGTTTTAGTTTAAATTTCATTAACTTTCATTTAAATTTATTAAATGTCGTTTGTAGAATTTTGTTTAACTTTGTTAAATGTCCTTCCAAATCAATGAAATATCGCCGGTTCATTTGTCAAATTTGATCGAAATCCATTGGAGCGTCTATTGAGAGGGAGCGATGGGGCGACTCACTCCCAATAGCGCGGCAAGATGTGCCGGTGCTCCCAATAGCACTTACCCGACACCGTTGTGGGACGATGCTCTGTTGGGCATGCCGGCGGAGATACTCTAAGGAACCGCTTAATATCGACGTAGCAAGTAGGCAAGTAGATGAAGGTAAGGCAACCACTTAATTCAACGCTGCGATGGTCTCTCCTCTACATGGTTTGTTTTGTGCTACCGGTGCACTTCTTAACACGGCTGCTTCAAGGCAGAACACGCTATCGTAGTACCACGTGGCACGTTGTCCACCCAGCAGAACACACCTGGTGCGGAGAGCCCGGTCAACTTGCCCTCTATGTCAGTCAATCCGGCCAGATAAGCCGCACTTTAGTCCACCCGATCACTTGCCTCTTGACCCTACCTAGATGTCGATGAAATTGGATGCAATTCTGTTCCGTTTGCGGTTTGCCTGACAGAAAGAAACAAATTCATCGTCAGAACGCAGGCAATGAGGCGATTCACCTAGAAGGCTAGAATACTAGCGCGTTCAGTTTTTCCAGTCTAGTTTCCCAGGAAGCTTCCTCAGTTTGCCGCTATTAATATTCCAGAGGTCTACCAGCAAATCCAGACCAGAAATTCAAGAGTCTCCCGATCGACATCTCCAGCTAATCGTACTAGGATCAGACGAGGTAATATTTGTGAAGTTTTAGGGGTTCATTCATGTTGCCGATTTTTTTGTTAAATTTGTAGGTTCACACATGCCAGGACTGCAATATGCTTATCGAATTTAACGAGTCTGTTCAAGGTAATATAAGCGTCCCTGTTATAACATCTTAAGATTGCGACGAGGAGAAGAAGCAAATTGTGAACATAACTGAAGAGAAAAAGATGCAGATGGAGCTACAATTGGCAGATTCTGTACATGATGTCAACATGAACACAAATGTAGCCAAGTTGAAGATAAAAAATAAAAATATATGCACATGACAAGAAAGATAGCTAGGTAATGCTTTGCCTGCTGTAACAACTTTTTTCGGATTTCGTTGTACGGAATAGAATCGACCAAACATATCCTTCTGCGAAGAAACATATCCTTCAGATTACGTAGACAACGCACACAATTAGCCGAATAAAATGGTTTGCAATTATGTACGCATGGCCCGTGATTTTATTCCTTTAACCGTGTCTGAATATTGTGCCCATTAGAACCCATTATATCGCAGCCCTATTTTGTCTCTTACAAACATTTAGACCAACAATAATCGTCCAGCCGCGTTTCACTCGACAGCCGCCTCCCAATTTTAGGACCACACCAGCTCTTCTTATCGGAGAAGGGAAAAGTAAGATCTCCTGCGGTAGATTGTCGATAATGTCATCCGCACGTGCATATCAAAAACCGGAGGTGCTGCTGATACCTCCGGTCACGTCGGCTCGTCCTCGCCCTCCCCCGTGGCGATGTCTTCGTTGTACTTTGGTGTCGAAGGCTGGAGGTGTTGTGAAGACTGCCAGTTCACGTCCTCGTCCTATATGGAAGGTATACACATTCATCTATGTCTAGTTTCGAGATTTATATGACGATCTATTTAGTTAGCACGGAGCAAATGTCAGATTCATTAGAATACTATTAAAAGTGTTGTGTTTGGTTTTAATGTTCATGAGCTATGCGTTAGACTATTTTTAAGGGTTTGACATAATAAATGTGTTAGATCCAACAAATTTTACTGTGATAGACCGATCCAAGTGTTCAATATATTTTTAGGGGTACATCGCTTAATATCATTTGACCGTTTCAAGCCTTTCTCGATAGACGTATATGTGTTAGTTAAATTATGTTGTAAAACTTGATGGGTTGCACTGGATGCATGTGCTATTTGTTGATATGTTCGGCATATTTTATTATGTGTTGTATTTTGTGGATAAATTCATATTTAGTTCTAGATAACATTTCATAATATGATCTTTTTTGTTAATACTGTACAATTTATTTTGGTTACTGCCTACCTTCCGCGTTATTATTAGGTTATGTAAATAACACTAAAACAAAGATGTAACCAAGAAAGAAGGTGTGTGGTTGGTGCACGACCAAATTTCTGTGCCCTCGGACTCTCCTCTCAATTGGGACCAGTGATTCTGGTCCTGGTAAGTCCACTTATTTAATTTTAGTCTTTTGAGTTAATATTATCCTACCGAGAAACCAACATGGGCTCATTTATCTTCTCGGGAGGGATTTCGTGTTGACATGAGAGTATCAAGTGCCTCTCTTTCACAATGGTGTCGGGCGCTGAGTGGCAAAAATGCATCTTGCTTCTCTACGTCCCCATATAGCTTATCGTCTCCCGACATCTTTTTATGATAATTTCACTAATCAGTTGCACTTGCTTTCCATCATTTTTTTTGTTTATATTCTCACATGTGAAACCAATAGTGGTTGTTTGAGTCACCAGCTTGTAGCGATTGTGCTCCGGATATCTGCAAAGAAGTTCGGGTTAAAACCCACTGCCCACCCATGGATAGCGATGGTTTCACCAATCGTGTGCGACGGGCAAAAATTAATCGTATGAGATAACCTGATTTGTGCTACTTTGGATCAAGTTTATAAAAAATAACAACAACTAGAAAGAAGTCAATACCATTGGATTTATCTGGAAGTATATTTACATATGATATATATTTTGTATTATAGATATAGATATGATTCTCGATAAACTTTATCAAAATTAGCGAATTTGAACTTTCATGAAACAAATGTGCATTATATTACGGTAAAGAGCAGTACAGACTTTTTGTTCCTGGGCACCAATGATATCTCCAATTTAAAAAAATTGAAAATCATATTTATGGGATTCACAAAATTCTAAAAAAAATCTCTGGGTGTATGATAGTGTCGATCACACGTTCGTTGGGAGACCCCAAGAGGAAGGTATGAAGCAGTGTAGCAGCAGTTTCCCTCAGTATGAAACCAAGGTTTAATCGACCAGTAGGAGCAAGAAATCACTTCTGAAGGTTGTTGGTGGCGGAATATGGCACGGCGCAACACCAGGGAATCCGGCGACCGACGTGGAACCTGCACACAACACAATCAAACTACTTTGCCCCAACGAAACAGTGAGGTTGTCAATCTCACCGGCTTGCTGAAAACAAAGGATTAAACGTATGGTGTGGAAAACAGTAGTAAATTGCAGAGAATGAAAAGGAACAGTGTTTGCAGTTGGTTGTATTATCAGTGTAAAAGAATGGACCGGGGTCCACAGTTCACTAGTGGTGTCTCTCCATAAAAGATAACTAACATGCTGGGTGAACAAATTACAGCTGGGCAATTGACAAAATATTGAGCGCATGACAATGCATATATATGACATGATGATTACTATGATATTCATGTGGGCATTACGACAAAATACATAGACCGTTATCCAACAGCGTCTATGACTAATAATCCACCGCCAGGTTGTCATACCGAGTTCCCCGTTGGTATTAAGTTGCAAGCAACGGATAATTGCATTAAGTAATGTGCGTAAGTAAACAAATGCATTAGACCTAACGGCGTACCCTTAAGCTAAGCATCGGTTATTTTATCCCTAGTGGCAACAGCACATCCACAATCTTAGAAGTTATTGTCACTCTCCCAGATTACCGGAGGCATGAACCCACTATCTAGCATAAATACTCACTCTTGGAGTTACAAGCATCTACTTGGCCAAAGCATCTACTAGTAACGGAAAGCATGCAAGATCATAAATAACATATAAGATAGATTGATAATCAACTTGACATAGTATTCAATATTCATCGGATCCCAGCAAACACAACATGTAGCATTACAATAAGATGATCTTGATCATGATAGGCAGCTCACAAGATCTAAACATGATAGCATAAAGTGGAGAGACAACCATCTAGCTACTGCCATGGACCCGTAGTCCAAGGATGAACTACTCACGCATCACTCCGGAGGCAGGCATGGTGATGTAGAGCCCTCCGGTGATGATTCCCCTCTCCGGCAGGGTGCCGGGAAGAGCTTCTGAACCCTCCCGAGCTAGGGTTGACGGCGGCGGCGTCTCTGGAACTTTTCGTGGATAATGGCTCGGGTATTTAGGGTTTTCGCGTCGGGAGGAATAAATAGGCGAAAGGGCGGCGGCTGCGGAGCCACGAGGGCCCCACACCACCCCACGGCGCGGCAGGGGGGCCCGCGCGGCCCCATGGTGTGGGTGCCACGTGGCTCCCCTCCGTGTCTCCTCTGGACTCCGTCTTCGTGTTGGAAAAATAGGAGGTTCTGTCCAAGTTTCGTCCAATTCCGAGAATATTTCCAGACTAGCTTTTCTGGAATACAAAAACAGCAGAAAACAGGAACTGGCACTGTGGCATCTTGTTAATAGGTTAGTCCCAGAAAATGCATAAAAATGCTATGAAGTGTATATAAAACATGTAACAATTGGTATAATATCAACATGGAACATCAGAAATTATAGATACGTTTGAGACGTATCAAGCATCCCCAAGCTTAGTTCTACTCGTCCTCGAGTAGGTAAAACGATAAAAACAAAATAATTTCTGAGGTGACATGCTACAATCATAATCTTGATCAAATAATATTGTAAAGCACATGTTATGAATGAAGTGATCCAGGTCAATGGTCTATAGTTTGCTAGCAAGTAGATAATGAGCAAACAACTGAATCATATAAGCAAAAACTTTTCATGAATAGTACTTTCGAGACAAGCATCAAAGAGTTTTGCATAAGAGTTAACTCATAAAGCAATAGATTCTAAGTAAAAGGTATTTAACCAACACAAAGGAAGATTTAAGTTTCAGCAATTGCTTTCAACTTTCAACATATATATCTCATGGATATTTGTCAACACAAAGCATATAATAAGTGCAATATACGAGCATATAAAAATTGTTGCACCAAAGTTGACACTAGTGTTTGCTTCTAAGATAGAAAGAAGTAGGAAACTGACTCAACATAAAAGTAAAAGAAAGGCCCTTCGCAGAGGGAAGCAGGGATTAAATCATGTGCTAGAGCTTTTTAAGTTTTTGAAATCATATAGAGAGTAAAAATAAGTTTTGAGAGGTGTTTGTTAATTGTCAACGAATCAGAAAATGGAAAGTACAATATGACCCCTGCCAACCAGACTTTTAAGAGCGGCTCCCATGAAGGACGTTATTTCTACCAGCAAGGCAGATCATCCCTCTTTCTCTTTTGTTTACACATGCAGATATTTCACTGTTTGTCATTGCTTGACTGATAAATCAGGGCAAAAATGTGAAGAGAATTAAGCGGTTAAAGTTGTAATTAATTGGGACTGGGCACCCCATTTGCCAGCTCTTTTTGCAAAATTAATGGATAAGCGGATGTATATGCCGCTAGTCCGGTGGTAAAGTCTGTTTGACAGTTGACATAAAGACATCCACCCCGTCCTCATGAGCTTGGTAAACATTGACACAAAATAGGAGTAATAAAGTTTGAATAGTTTAAAGGTAGCACATGAAAAATTTACTTGGAATGGCAAGAAATACCACATATAGGTAGTTATGGTGGACACAGATGGCATGGATTTGGCTCAAGGTTTTGGATGCACGAGAAGCATTCCCTCTCAGTACAGAGTTTAGGCTAGCAAGGTTATTTGAAGCAAACACAGGATATCAACCGACACAGCAAGCTTATATGAAAACATATTGCAAGCATTATAAGACTCTACACTGTCTTCCTTGTTAACCAAACCCTTTTACTAGAAAATATCTAGACCTTAGAGATACCAATCATGCAAACCAAATTTCAACGAGCTTTACGGTAGTTCTTCATTAATAGGTTTTAACTACATGATACAAAAGCTTAAACATGAACTACTTGATAACTCAAAACAATTGACAAGTATCAAATTATCCAATACAGTGATCTACAAGAATATGTAAGCTTTTTCCATTATACCATCTACCACATGCAACATTTTCTGTTCCAACCAAACACCAATCAATTTATTTCAACATAAACTCTCCAAACAATTATAAGTGAAGCAAGAGAGTACTTTCTTTAAAAGAACTAACAGCTCTGAATAAGAGATGCATGCAAAACAGGAGCTAAAAGCATAGCAATAGCTAGATAAGAATACTCAACAAGTATAAGTGAAGAATAGGAGTATTCATATGAAAAAGCGGAGCGTGTCTCTCTCCCAATCAAGAATGCTGGGGTCCAATCAAGTTGACCATAAGAAAAATAAAATACTGAAAATAAAAGCACACAGACGCTCCAAGTAAAGCACATATGATGTGAAAGAATTAAAATATAGTTTCACTAGAGATGACCTGATAAGTTGCTGATGAAGAAGGGGATGCCTTGGGCATCCCCAAGCTTAGACGCTTGAGTCTTCTTGAAATATGCTGGGGTGATCCATGGGAGCATCCCCAAGCTTAAGCTCTTCACTCTTCTTGATCACATTATATCATCCTTCTCTCTTGACCCTTGAAAACTTCCGCCACACCAAACTCAAAGTAATTCTCATTAGAGGGTTAGTGCACAATCAAAAACTCACATGTTCTATAAGGACACAAACATGACCGTTACTTTTAACATTAGCTACTGCCACTGATGTTATGTGAAGCTCTTCACCCTAAAAAAGAATTCCACTCAACACTAGTAAAAGAGAGAATGCGAAAAATAAAAGACAGAATCTGTCTAAACAGAACAGTCCGCAAAGACGAATTTTTTCGAGGCACTTACGTTGCTCAGATCGAAAAACTTTAAACTAACGAAAGATGCGTACATATCTGAGGATCACGCACAAAAATTTCAGATTTAAATAATTTTTCTGTGATTTTACAGAATTAAAACGGTGAACAGCAGAAATCTGTTCCTGCGCAGAAATCCAAATCTAGCATCATCTTCCTATTAGAGGCAATACTTGGCACAACAATGCGATAAAATAAAGATACAAAGGAATTGTTACAGAAGTAAACAACTCCTTGACTCAAAAAAAAGAAAAATTGCAGAAATAAAATAATGGGTTGTCTCCCATAAGCGCTTTTCTTTAACGCCTTTCAGCTAGGCGCAGAAAGTAAGAATCAAGTGTTTCCAAGTGATGAAGCATCAACAGAATAATTTGCTCTAACAATAGAATCAAAAGGTAACTTCATCTTCTTTCTAGGGAAGTGTTCCATACCTTTCTTGAGTGGGAATTGATATTTAATATTCCCCTCTCTCATATCAATAATAGCACCAACAGTTCTAAGAAAAGGTCTTCCCAAAACAATAGGACAAGAAGCATTGCATTCAATATCCAAAACAACAAAATCAACGGGGACAAGGTTATTGTTAACCATTATAAAAACATCATCAACTCTCCCCAAAGGTTTCTTTATAGTATTATCAGCAAGGTGAACATCCAAATAACAGTGTTCCAAAGGTGCTAAATCAAGCATATCATAGAGTTTCTTAGGCATAACAGAAATACTAGCACCAAGATCACATAAAGCATTGCAATCAAAATCATTCACCTTCATTTTAATGATGGGCTCCCAACCATCTTCTAACTTCCTAGGGATAGAAGCTTCATGTTTTAATTTCTCTTCCCTAACTTGCATGAGAGCATTAGTAATATGTTTAGTAAAAGCCATGTTTATAGCACTAGCATTAGGACTTCTAGCTAGCTTTTGCAAGAACTTAATTACTTCAGAAATATTGCAACCATCAAAATCAAAATCATTATTATCAAAAGTAATAGGACCATTGTCTCCCACATCTCGAAAAATTTCAGCACTTTTATCAGGAACAGTTTCAGTGTTTTCAGGCAATTTTAAACGTTTTGCAACAGAAGTAGAGACATTGCCAACACCAATTACTTTACCATTGATAGTAGGAGGTTTGTTAACACTTGAGTTTATAGCATTTTCAGTAGTAGTAATAGTATAAACTCTAGCAATACTATTCTTTTTAGCAATTTCATCCTCTCTTGCCCACCTAGCATGTAAATCAGCTAACATCCTCACATTATTATCAATTTTAACTTGTATAGCATTGGCAGTAGCAAAGGTATTGTTATCAATAGTTTCAGGTTTAGCTGCCATTCTATTAATCAAAGAAGCTTGTGCTTCAGACATGGATGAAATGCAAGTTTCAGCATTAGAAATCTTAATCTGCAAACCAGAAATTTCCCTATTTAAGTTCTCAAGTTGATGTCCTATATTCTTCAACATAGCAGATTGTTCATTCATAGTTTTAGTAAACAATTGGTTTTGCTCATATTGCGTTTGCATAAAGTTCTTAGTAGCCTTTTCAACTTCTAACATCCTTTCCTCACTAGGCATTCCAGATCTACCATAAGAATTAGCATAACCATTGCCACTATTAAAAGGATAGGGCTTATAATTGTTATTACCAAAATTATTCCTATAAGCATTGTTGTTGAAGTTATTATTTTTAATGAAGTTCACATCAACATGCTCTTCTTGAGCAACCAAAGAAGCTAAAGGAACATTATTTGGATCAACATGCATTTTCCATTTGTAAGCATAGACATAATAGTATCAATCTTATCACTCAAGGAAGGGTTTCTTCAACAGAATTTACCTTCTTACCTTGTGGAGCTCTTTCGGTGTGCCATTCAGAATAATTTATCATCATATCATCAAGAAGCTTTGTTGCAGCACCCAAAGTGATGGACATAAAGGTACCTCCAGAGGCCGAATCCAATAGGTTTCTTGAAGAAAAATTTAGTCCTGCATAAAAGGTTTGGATGATCATCCAAGCAGTCAGTCCATGGGTGGGACAATTCTTTACCAATGATTTCATTCTCTCCCAAGCTTGAGCAACATGCTCATTATCAAATTGTTTGAAATTCATAATGCTACTTCTCAAAGATATAATCTTAGCAGGAGGATATATTTTCCTATGAAAGCATTTTTGCATTTAGTCCATGAATCAATACTATTTCTAGTCAAAGATAGCAACCATTCTTTAGCACGTCCTCTCAAAGAGAAAGGAAAAAGTTTCAGTTTAATAATATCACCATCTACATCCTTATACTTTTGCATCTCACAAAGTTCAACAAAATTATTAAGGTGAGCAGCAGCATCATCAGTACTAACACCAGAGAATTGCTCTTTCATAACAAGATTTAAAAGTGCAGGTTTAATTTCATAGAATTCTGCGTTAGAAGCAGGTGGAGCAATAGGTGTACTAATGAAATCATTGTTGTTCGTGCTAGTGAAATCACACAACTTAGTGTTCTCAGGGGTACTCATTTTAGCAAAATTAAAACAAAACAGAAAGATAACAACTTGAAAATAAAAGTAACTAATTTTTTTGTGTTTTTGATAAATAAAGCAAACAAGACTAAATAAAAATAAACTAAGCAAGACAATAACAAAGTAAAGAGATTGGAAGCGTGAAACTCCCCTTGCAGAAATCCTCTTGCTCCCCGGCAACGGCGCCAGAAAAAGATTGCTGGCGTGTGGAAGGGGAAGTAAGGAGATTTCTGAACCGAAGTGCTTCTGCTCCCCGGCAACGGCGCCAGAAAAAGAGCTTGATGCGTGGATCACACGTTCGTGGGAGACCCCAAGAGGAAGGTATGAAGCAGTGTAGCAGCAGTTTCCCTCAGTATGAAACCAAGGTTTAATCGACCAGTAGGAGCAAGAAATCACTTCTGAAGGTTGTTGGTGGCGGAATATGGCACGGCGCAACACCAGGGAATCCGGCGACCGACGTGGAACCTGCACACAATACAATCAAACTACTTTGCCCCAACGAAACAGTGAGGTTGTCAATCTCACCGGCTTGCTGAAAACAAAGGATTAAACATATGGTGTGGAAAACAGTAGTAAATTGCAGAGAATGAAAAGGAACAGTGTTTGCAGTTGGTTGTATTATCAGTGTAAAAGAATGGACCGGGGTCCACAGTTCACTAGTGGTGTCTCTCCATAAAAGATAACTAACATGCTGGGTGAACAAATTACAGCTGGGCAATTGACAAAATATTGAGCGCATAACAATGCATATATATGACATGATGATTACTATGATATTCATGTGGGCATTACGAAAAATACATAGACCGTTATCCAACAGCGTCTATGACTAATAATCCACCGCCAGGTTGTCATACCGAGTTCCCCGTTGGTATTAAGTTGCAAGCAACGGATAATTGCATTAAGTAATGTGCGTAAAGTAAACAAATGCATTAGACCTAACGGCGTACCCTTAAGCTAAGCATCGGTTATTTTATCCCTAGTGGCAACAGCACATCCACAATCTTAGAAGTTATTGTCACTCTCCCAGATTACCGGAGGCATGAACCCACTATCTAGCATAAATACTCACTCTTGGAGTTACAAGCATCTACTTGGCCAAAGTATCTACTAGTAACGGAAAGCATGCAAGATCATAAATAACATATAAGATAGATTGATAATCAACTTGACATAGTATTCAATATTCATCGTCTCCCAGCAAACACAACATGTAGCATTACAATAAGATGATCTTGATCATGATAGTCAGCTCACAAGATCTAAACATGATAGCATAAAGTGGAGAGACAACCATCTAGCTACTGCCATGGACCCGTAGTCCAAGGATGAACTACTCACGCATCACTCCGGAGGCAGGCATGGTGATGTAGAGCCCTCCGGTGATGATTCCCCTCTCCGGCAGGGTGCCGGGAAGAGCTTCTGAACCCTCCCGAGCTAGGGTTGACGGCGGCGGCGTCTCTGGAACTTTTCGCGGATAATGGCTCGGGTATTTAGGGTTTTCGCGTCGGGAGGAATAAATAGGCGAAAGGGCAGCGGCTGCGGAGCCATGAGGGCCCCACACCACCCCACGGCGCGGCAGGGGGGCCCGCGCGGCCCCATGGTGTGGGTGCCACGTGGCTCCCTCCGTGTCTCCTCTGGACTCCGTCTTCGTGTTGGAAAAATAGGAGGTTCTGTCCAAGTTTCGTCCAATTCCGAGAATATTTCCAGAATAGCTTTTCTGGAATACAAAAACAGCAGAAAACAGGAACTGGCACTGTGGCATCTTGTTAATAGGTTAGTCCCAGAAAATGCATAAAAATGCTATGAAGTGTTTATAAAACATGTAACAATTGGTATAATATCAACATGGAACATCAGAAATTATAGATACGTTTGAGACGTATCAGTGTAGCCAATAGAATATTCCACGAACGTGTAAATTTCCAACTTCAAATACTTTGTATTTTGAGCTATAAAAAATGATAAATTATGGATCTAAATCTGCCTATTTTCAAATCTCTAAGTTTTACTAGATTTTATTATTTTTATATAGCCCATAATATAAAGTATTTCAAACTGTTTGGGAGATGCCATGGAGAGGTTGGGAGTGTGGGTCGCGAAGGAGTTGTTCCTGATTTACAAAATCGGATGGAGTCTTTGGCGGATATGCAGCCAGTATCTCCCCTCCCGGCTAGTCTCCGGCGCCCGAGAAGTAGGGAATGGTCGGTGTGTTCAACGGCATTTCGATCTTGGATTCGTATCTCTCTTGTGGATATGCATGCATGTCGCTGGGACGGGATCGATCGCGTTGCAGCTAGGAGTCAGCACCTGGCCAGCGACGATCGGGGGAGGGAGAAGAGGGATGAGAAGAGGCCTGCCATCTAGGAAGCGTCGTTGTGATGGTTATATTCGGTTCCTTCGTTTTGGCTCGGCAAGACCTTTGATATTGACGTCTACCGTTAGTGGTTCCCGTGTCCACTGCTTTTCCCTATGATTGTTTTGGTACCGCGCAACCAGGCCATTTCTATATTGGCTCAAGTGTTCCGTTTGCGTGGCAGAAAGAAACAAATTCATCGTTACTAAGATCAGACGGACTCACACGAGGTAAGATTTGTGAAGTTATAGAGGTTCTTCATGTTACGGATTTTATTTTTTGCCAATTTTCGTCCTATTTTGTAGGATCACGGATGATGTTGCGACTGCAGTATGCATGTCCAGTTTAACGAACTTATTTTTAGGTCAACGTGGCCGACCACTGAGCGCCACCACTTGCCGAAGCCCCGCGACACCTCACGCCACGAAAGCCGACAAGCCAGCCGCGCTGCCTGCCGCACAACCATCGATCACTGGCCTCCGCCCGGCTTCCGCATCTGCTTCCCCTGCCGCCATCACACCTCTGGCATCATGCACCGCCTGTCTTCTGCATCTGCTTCCCCTCCCGCCGTCACACACCTCCTGCGTCATGCACCGCCTGCTCGCCCGCCCGCAAGGGCCGCCACGACCAGATCGAGCCTGAGAGGCACAGATGGCGCCCACCGCGCCGCACCGCTTCCAGAAGGCCCCGCCGGCCTCCATCTCCGCCTGAAACCGCCGGCTCGGCTTCCCAGCCCCGACCGCAGTCGCCCCCACAGGCCGGTCCGCCACCACTCGAGCTCGCGAAGACCACGCCCGACCACCTTTTGTTAGGGGGCACCTCCACGGACGAAGCCGGCGACGACAGGGGGCGCCGGACGGGGAGAGGGCTTGGCGGGGCGAATTTTCTCCCATGGCGCCGCTTGGGGGACCGATGGGAGGGGTCGAGGGACCAATATGTATCTTGGTTAGTGTTGGCTCGCCCAACGTATCCCTCCCGGCTCTCGCGCCCCGTGTTTTTCTCGCCAACACGAGGTAGTTTAACAAGTTTATTGAACATTTATTAAACATAATATGGGCGGCAAATGAGGAGAAGAAAAAGTAGAGAAAATACTCAAGAGAGTTGAAGAGAAAATGATACAGATGGAGATACAATTGGCATAGATATTATACACGATCAGACGATGATGACATATGTAGCCAAGTTATTAGGTTATGTTAATAGTTGTGAAACAAAGATGTAACCAAGAAAGAAGGTGTGCGAGCTGGTGCACGACCGAATTTTTGTGCCCTCGGACCCTCCCCCTCATCTGGGGCTCGCGAGGTAAGCCCACTTATTTAATATTAGTTTTTTTGTGTTTATAATCTCGCACCGAAAAACTAATATTGGCTCATTTTATCTTCTCAGAAGGGATTTCGTGCTAAAATAAGAGTATCTAGTGCCTCTGTTTCACACGGGCGAGGATGTCGAGTGGTAAAAAAAAGTCACATCTGTATTTTTTGTTATTCCACTAATCATTTTCATTTGCTTTTCAATTTTTTTGTGTTTATATCCTCACACGTGAAATCAATAGTGGTTGCTTTGAGGCACCAGTTTGCACAGGCTGCACTCGTGTTGTGGAGCCGTGCGAACGAGTTCGTGTTAAAACCCACTGTCCACATAGCGACGGTTCTGCCAATCGTGGGCTACAGGCAAAATTAACTGTATGTGATTACCTGATCTGTACTAGTTTTGATCAAGTTTATAAAAAATATCAACAACTAGAAAAACAAATCAATACCATCGGCTGCTTCCGTAATCTTGCAAACAGTGGCGGAGCGTGACCAAAAGCAAAGAGGGGGCGGAAAAAAAATTGGCCGCCATCTTCACACTAATTTAGCTACAATTTCATTTATATCATCAAGAGACGATTTTCAAGCTTGAAAATGCACTTAGTTTTTTATTTACACAAGAATTTACATAGCAAGTAAGATAGAAAACATAATTATTTTTTGGCCAAGATCCACCTATGACCAGAAGCGATTTTTTATTTAAATAGGAATTGACATACTAAGCGACTTTTTTTAATTCTATTGTAACAAAGAGAGGAGCTATCCCCAAAATCCAGCGATGACTAGCAAGGAAAAACATCAATAATCAGTCGATGCCCCAAGCCCCGATGTAAAAGAAAAGCTAACCTGCTACTGCTATTTAATTTGGGTACTGTCAAGCGGGGCCCATCCCGTACACAGCCAATAAACAATCTAGAGTCCAGACACAGGAGAGACCAGCCACCAGCGCCGAGGCCTGTTTCTCATTCCCCCTGTGCTTGACTGACAACTACTCAAATTGTATTAGGAAACAAAAGACAACGATGCAGAGTATCCCAGAAAATCATTTTCGCTCTGCTTTTGGAAGGGGGGGTTGCGGCCCAGTTTCATCTCCAAGGCGCTCCGCCCATGCTTGCAAAGGCAGAACACTCTACCAATTGTCACGTTGCCGACCCAGCACAAGCGCGCCACCTATTTTGGTAGAGCCCCCCTTTCCTTGTCATTGCCCCAAGCAAACAGGCATACAATATTGGCTTAATTCTGTTCCGTTTTCGTGGCGCAGAAAACAAATGCATCGTCACAACGCAGAGAAATGAGGCGGTTCGGTTCATCCAGCATACTCTAGCGCGGGCGTATGTTTTATTTATCAATGAGAATCGGACCAAGAGTAGTTTTTTTTTTTTGAATTTTTCCACGTATATTAAATCAGCAAAGAGTACACGATTACATCGATTACAAAAACTAAACTAAAAGAGACTAGCAAATCTATGAGATCTTCAAGCTCTTTCTTCATCCATGACACAATGTTGTACTTTTCTGAACGCAGCCGTAGAACAACGCCAACATCACCAAACCACAGACCTGTGAATACCACCGAAGGTTCTCCCTTTTTAATTTTGAGCCGCAATGCCAAGGCTTTGTGCACGCACGCAGCCATTAAATTAATCAAGCAACATCGGCAAGAGCACCACCACTGATATTCCAGGGACAAATAACCGAACCACTTTGTCGACGTCGTTGTGAGCCGAGAGAACGAATCACCATTGCCGAAGACGTAGTAGCCGGGATAGATATTGCGAGGACAAACCTCCTCGCGGCAACCATGAGAAACAATCCAAGATTGATCTGGCGAAGCAAGATCTGAAGAACCATACCTAGACAGACTTAATCTTCCAAAGCCACCATTGACGTCGGGAAGGATATCTCGCTGTCGAACGAAGCGTGGAAGACCACTTATTGCAGACGATACCATCTCCATTAACGAAGAAGATGACGACCAAAACCAAACTCTACCATTAAGGACCTTCAAAAAGCGCCGTACGTAGGTCCGAGGTCCCCACCCCTTCTAGTGCCAGAACGGTACCTAGAGGAGGCGATGACCGTCGAATCTTTGCCGGCGGCGACGATGAAGCTGCAGATATCACCGGCGGCGGCGGCTAGGGTTAAAACCCTAGGCCGCCGCCACGATCGCCCGGCGAGCAAAAAGCGTGACACGACCTACGCCCCTCTTGCCGCTTCGTCTTCTAGCTTCGGCCCGCTCCGGACCAAGAGTAGTTTAATCGAACAGATTCAGGCAAGTGCGGAACCAGAGTTGGGTGGGACCAAGAGTAGTTTAATCGAAGGGTTGAGAACTTGAGATAGGGGCTGGAACTTAGATTATTCGAGTTCAGTCGAACACATTCATCTTCATCCAGCTTTGCTTCAGCGTAGTTTAATCGAAGGGTTGAGAACTTGAGATAGGGGCTGGAACTTAGATTATTCGAGTTCAGTCGAACACATTCATCTTCATCCAGCTTTGCTTCAGCGTGTCCAGTTTTTCCAGTAATTTCTCGGGAAGCTTCACCCCGCCGTGCCCCGTCCCATGGTCTCATATAAATACCCCCGGACACGTCCATCAAAACCACACCAGAAATTCAGGCGTCTCCTGTCCTATCGACCTCCAAGCTATTCCCCTGATCTCCCAGCTAAATCGTCCTAGCCATCGTTCTAGCGTCTTGCTTGAATTCCTGCAGCACTGATGGAGTGCTCCACGTCGCCGTCGTTGCAGCCGGCGACGCAATGGCGCAAGGCGTTGAATGTCATCCGGGCGTGCCACAGGCTAGCGCGACTCGGCATGCCGTTCACCGGCGGCCTACCACGGAGCACCTCCTACGTCGCCATTAAGATCCATCACGACGCCGACTCGGACGACAATGGCGCGGCCTTCTCTGTCGTCGCCGCCGACGAGTCCTTCAAGGGCCTCGTCAAGGAGAAGCGCGAGGACTGCTTCCGCCGCCTCGGTGGAAGCGCCGGCGTTGCCGCCGCGCTGGCGTCCGACGCGGAGCGCGGCATCCACGGGGACCACGGCGACGTGCGCCGCCGCAGGGAGGCGTTCGGCGGCAACACGTACCCGAAGCCCAAGAACAAGAGCTTCTTCGGCCACGTCTGGGACGCGCTTAGCGATTTCTTCCTCATCGTGCTCCTCGTCTGCGCCGTCGTCTCCCTCGGCTTCGGCATTAAGGAGCACGGCCTCAAGGACGGCTGGTACGACGGCGTCAGCATCTTCCTCGCGGTATTTCTCGTCGCCGCCGTCTCCGCCGTCAGCAACCACTGCCAGGCCAAGCGGTTCGACAAGCTGGCCAGCGAGTACGTCACCGTCATCCGCGCCGCCAGAAGGCAGGAGGTCTCCATATTCGACATCGTCGTCGGCGACGTGGTGATACTTAAGATCGGCGACTCCGTGCCGGCGGACGGGGTGCTCCTCGAGGGGCACGACCTCAAGGTAGACGAGTCAAGCATGACAGGAGAGCCCCACCCCATCGAGATCGACGTTCACAAGAACCCCTTCCTCGCCGCCGGGGTGAAGGTCATCGACAGCTACGGCCGGATGCTCGTCACCGCAGTCGGCACCGACACCTCGTGGGGCGAGATGATGAGCAGCATCACCAAAGAGACCACCGAGCCGACGCCACTCCAGGAGCGCCTCAAGGGCCTCACCTCGAGCATTGCCAAGGTCGGCGTCGCTGTCGGGGTGCTCGTGCTCACCGCGCGTGACTTCAGAGGCAGCACCAACAACGACCAAGAGAAGCCGCTGTTAGTGAACATCATCGTCGTCGGCATCCCTGAGGGCCTCCCGCTTGCGGTGACGCTGACGCTCGCATTCTCCATGAAGAGGATGGTGAAGGACAACGCGCTGGTGCGCCGCCTGTCGGCGTGCGAGACAATGGGTTCCGTCACGGCCATTTGCACTGACAAGACCGGAACGCTCACGCTGAACCAGATGAAGGTGACCGAGTTCTGGGTCGGCACTGAGCAGCCTAGCGCCGCCACGGTGATCGCTGGGAGCGTCGTGAGCTTGCTCTGCCAGGGAGCTAGGATTAACACCACGGGAAGCGTGTACAAGCCGGACAACGTGTCGCCGCCGGAGATATCTGGCAGCCCGACGGAGAAGGCGCTGCTGTCCTGGGCCGTGAAGGACCTCGGCATGAACGCCGACGTGTTGAAGAGGAGCTGCCAGGTGGTGCACGCTGAGGCGTTCAATTCTGACAAGAAGCGCAGTGGCGTCATGATTAGGGACAACGCCACCGGCTCGGTGATGGCGCACTGGAAAGGCGCCGCCGAGATGATCTTGGCGAATTGCTCAATGTACGTGGACACGGACGGAGCGGTGCGCGAGCTGGGCGTGCAGCAGAGGAAGAACCTCGAGAAGGTCATCAACGACATGGCGGTGGGCAGCCTCCGGTGCATCGCCTTCGCCTACAAGCAAGTCGGCAGCGAGCAAAGAAAGATTGACGACGAGGGGCTGACATTGCTGGGCGTCGTCGGCTTGAAAGACCCGTGCCGGCCAGAGGTCAAAGCGGCCACTGAAGCTTGCACAAAGGCTGGCGTCGCCGTCAAGATGGTCACCGGAGACAACATCCTCATGGCCCGCGCGATCGCAAAGGAGTGCGGCATCATATCCAGCAACGACCCTCACGGCATTGTCATCGAGGGGCACGAGTTCCGCGCCATGTCGCCTCAGCAGCAGCTCGAGATCGTGGACAAAATCCGCGTCATGGCTCGGTCACTGCCGCTGGACAAGCTGGTGCTGGTGCAGCGACTGAAGCAGAATAGCCACGTGGTGGCCGTGACCGGCGAATGCACCAACGACGCGCCAGCGCTCAAGGAAGCCGATGTCGGGCTGTCCATGGGCGTCCAGGGCACCGAGGTAGCCAAGGAGAGCTCCGACATCATCATCCTCAACGACAACTTCGACACGGTGGTGACGGCCATGCGGTGGGGACGCTGCGTCTACAACAACATCCAGAAGTTCATTCAGTTCCAGCTCACCGTGAACATCGCCGCGCTCGTCATCAACTTCGTGTCGGCGATCACCACGGGCAAGATACCGCTCAGCACCATTCAACTCTTGTGGGTGAACCTGATCATTGACACCATGGGCGCCCTGGCGCTCGCCACGGACACACCCACCAAGGAGCTCATGAACCATCCGCCCATCGGCCGCACAGCGCCGCTCATCAGTAACGCAATGTGGCGCAACATCGCGGCGCAGGCGGCGTTCCAGACCGCCGTGCTGCTGGCGATCCAGTACCGGGGCCGGGACGTCTTCGGCACCGACGAGAAGGCCAACGGCACCATGATCTTCAACGCGTTCGTCCTCTGCCAGGTGTTTAACGAGTTCAACGCGCGAGAGATCGAGAAGAAGAACGCCTTCGCCGGGGTGCTCAAGAACAGGATGTTCCTTGTCATCATCGGCGTGACGCTCGTCCTGCAGGTGGTAATGGTGGAGGTGCTGACAAGGTTCGCCGGCACCAAGAGGCTGGGATTGGGGCACTGGGGTGTCTGCCTCGCCATCGCAGCCATGTCGTGGCCCATCGGCTGGGCCGTCAAATTCATCCCCGTGCCGGTCCGGACGTTCCATCAGATCTTGACACGCCGAAACTCGTCATAACTGATACTGCATTGTTCATATTTCACATAGCCACAAGTAAAAATCCCATCAGTGACGGTGTTTGACAGGTGCAGCAAAGACCACAAAGGCCAAGATCATTACATAGCTACTCCCTCCAAAATTCCCTTTGTAGCCCGGGCTACATGTAGCCCAGATTTTTTATTTTTTTCGAATTAAATTTTTTATGTTTACAAAAAATTTGAGAAAAATCATAGAGGTGGAAAATGACGTAACCTATGGTGCTGTAAATTTTCAACTCGAAATATTTTGCATTCCGGCCTACACGAAAATGAAAAATTTTTGACGGATCTGAAAAATTCGAAATTTGCACTGTTCACCACCTCAGTTTTAGAAATTTGCCATTTTTACACGGCGCAAAATATAGAATATTTCACATTGATATTTTGCACACTGGTGGAAGTCATCAAAATCTACATTTTGGAATTTTTTTAGAATTCTGTAAACTTTAAAGTATCGTTTTTGAATTTTTCAAAAAAAAGGGGCTACATGTAGCCCGTCCTACAAAACGTCTTGCTCCTCCCTCCGTTCCTATTCCTAAATGTGAGATGTTTAACCATTTGTCCACATTCACATGTACATAAATGTATCTAGACACATTACATGTGTATGTTCATCCATTTTATGTGTATCTAAATAATATGTGTCACACCAAAAACATCTTACATTTAGAAACGGAGGAAGTACTTGTAAAACTAGTCAGAACCCACTAGTACAGAACGACACATCGGATACCCCTCTATGGAAACGGCAGGCGTTAGGCGACGGAGAATCGCGCTTTCCGCGCGGCCAGTGCGTACAAACCTGACCTGGGCCGTGGCTGGCCCGTCAACATAGGTAACGGAGTTAATACTTTCTCCGTTACCCATAGTATTGGCAACGGTCTTAATTCTGGCTCCGTTTCCGATATGTGCCTCTATAGCAACGGAGACTTTTGTGTGTCCGTGTGCAATGTGGACACGTTCCATCTTCTTGGAATTCGATGCGAGCGGAGTAACTGCTATGCACTACAAGAAATATGCTGACTTGTGACCCTCGATATTGGTCACAGAAATGGTCATGTTCTGTCATTTATGACCTTTTTGTGACGAAAAAGATTGGTCAAAAGATGAGCGTCACAAATGGCAGTATGTGACCTTTTTTAGGGATTGGTCATAGACGATTGTGACCAAAAACAAAGGTCACAGATTCTATGACCAATTGATTTGGTCATTATCTATTTGGCCAGTCCACGTCAGATCCAACGTGGCAAGGCTGACGTGGCAAAATTGTGACCAAATGAAATGGTCATAAATCAGAATCAGCCCAGTTTAGCCGTTTAGATGGGCCTAGCCCAATAATTCAGCCCATTTTGTATTCTTTCCTAGTCAATTTTGGACAGCGACATGGGTCAAGCCCTAACAAATCGGCCTTTTATTTAATGGGCTGTGGCCTTTTTACTGTATCAGCTTTTATATTTATAGCTGGTCCCACTTGTCAGAATCTGATAAATGAACCCACATATCCGAAATTTTAAAATTGCTCAGATTATTTTCATAGCTGGGTCCCATTTGACAGGTTTACACTTCTCACATATTCAAATCACATACATAAACAATATTTCAAAACAGAACAGAACAAATGTTATTCATCAAATAGCACTAAATTAGTCTATTACAATCTGCACATTCTATAACAACCCACACATGCCTACAACTACAATAGTACAATCTTTACAGTATATTACAGTCAAACACAACTCTTTGCTGAGTAGGGCTCCATGGCTTCGAACTTCATATTTCTTAGGCCTAGATTTCCTGTAAAGTGAACACATAGGCACAGAATTAGAGTAGATATTATTCCTAGGGTAGATATGCAAACCCTCAGGTTCAGTGTACAGACTATCTAGAAACTACAGATTCTAGGCATGATAAAGCAACAGATTCTAACATGTTTAAAGAGATTTTACAGAAATGCAGATTTATGGACCAAATGTATGATAAAGCAACAGATTCTAACAACTTCAACAAGCTAGATAATTTACAAAACAATTATGCAGCATCATCTCAATTAGAAAGTTGGAACTTCCAAGACTTCGGGGATATAGGGAAACAGAGAGAGGACGCACCATTGAGTTACAGCTTGGTCGACGCTAGATGCCCCAAACATGCGTGATCACTCATTGATCATCATTAGTATATCACCTAGCAGTATCAGGATTTACCAAATTAGAACAATTTGAGATAACACTACAAGAGAAAAGAATGCAGTTCTGATTTCGTAAAGCACACTGATAAGGCTTCATTTAAATATTTTAGGCTTGTTGCCTCGGAACTCTAACATGCAATATTAATCCCAAAGAATGAATTGGCCAATAGATAAATAATACAAAACATGATGCCAAGATTGAATTAACATTATGCAGTCCTATTATGCAACAGTTCTAGTAGTTGTATTTAAAGAACTGATGAAATTACTGTAACTGCTTCATTGTACAGAGCTAGAAACTCATTATTAACATGTAAATTGCTTAGATCATATAACTGAATGGCTACCTCATTGTACAGAGCAGCCACTAATCAGTAATAGCTCTTGTTGATCAAAGTTGAGCATTTAAGTTGGCACATGACAAAATAAACATGTCATTGCTCAACATATTCGAGGCCTACTTCCTTCACACATAGCCCCTATAATATGCTTCTAGATGCAGAAGGACAAACGTGCAGAAACAACTATCAATACTCAGGTGCTGAAACTGCTATTAGAAACCAGTAAACCCTACCTCGTGTGTACTTCTTGAGAGGAACCGTGAAGGCACAGCTAAGCCCAAGGTCGGCAATCTTGAGCGTCATGGTCTTGCTGTCCATGAGCAGGTTGTGTGGCTTGAGGTCATGGTGAAGGACGCCGCGTCCGTGGCCGAAAGCAACGCCCCTGCAGAGCTGGTACATCAGGATCTGCACACACAATATCACAAAGTTAACCAACCAACGCATTAGTCAATAAAACATTGTATGTACATTCAAACAAACAACTAGCGTGCGAGAACTCAGAAACAAACGATCACAACCGCTATGGGCGGCAGAATGGAGGGAATACCTTGACGGTGTGTGCGGGGATCTTCACGTGGTTCTGGCACAGTCCGCTCAGCTGCTCCAGGACCTAACAACCAAATGAAAACAATGCAGTTAACATCATTGGATATATCCAAGGAATTAATAGCTATGGTGCATCTCCATAGGATGGCCCTCACAATAAAATCAGCATAAAAACTATTTCAGAAAATTAACTAAAAATAGTAAGACTCCAGTTTCATTATGGTAATTCTATGCGTCAAGTACAGTCATGTTTAGAAATGAAAATTGCTATATAGGTAACATATTGCTGCGACAAGACATACCAAAATGGGTAACCATATTCAGTTTGTCAAAAGAGAAAATTATGAAGTTTCATATGTATGCTCAGATATAAGCATGTAGTAGATTAGGTAGTACAGCTAATATGGTCTACCTATCCAGCATGTTTAATTGTAAACAAGAATATCAAGGCCAAAATAACAGAGTTCGTTCTACTTCTGATATATCCCCAGCAAGCAACAGGTCTAGCAAATCCTACCAACCAATCTGGCTTAACCTCTATTGAACAAGAATATACACTGCTACACAATTTGCTACACACGATAGCATAAAGATCTATACTCAAAGATAAATCGCCTATCCTCTTAATTAAGACTTTGCATATTTACATCGGTAGATCCCCAAATAAAACAGAATCAAGCAAGTTGCAATCCAAAGATTTGAAGCACCAAAAGCAAGCTCAATTGTGCAGCCAAGCATGAATTCAATACCTAAAAAGAGCAGGCTGGCATCACCAATGCACATAAAAAGTGCTGAGAACACCAAGGCGCATCACCTTTCCAGCCCCCTGTCTTGACACACAAGACACGCAAATGCAAAAGATTAGGTCCTGAAATGATCTTTCATCTGCCCAACCGAAACATGAGCTCTGAGCTCCAGCTAGGGCGGATCAAGGCGGGTTTGCACCAGCACACCGAAAAATTGCGCGGCACGCATCCGAAAATTTGCTGGAGGGCGGTGGAATTTATGCAATCAGAGGACGGGTTAAGCTCACCGATTGGCCAGGATTGAGGAGCGGCGCCGAGACAGCAGTGACGCGGTGAGGTAGCAGGACGTGGTGGCGGCGACTCGCGCGCGTGGGAGGCGGCGGCGGCAGCTCTAGGGCAACAGAGGTTGCAGGGTGTATGGGGATGGCGTGGAGGCGCATCGGGAGGGATTGAGAAGCTTGCTTGGGTAGGGTAGGTCAGGACTCGGGAGGTGCTCCCGCCGGCGTTGGTAAGGGGAACGCAGGCGGAGGGGATCTTGTCGAGGCGCCCGCCATGGATGGTGTAGAAGCCCGCTCGGTGCTACCGCCATGGATCTGCGGACGAGAGGAGTGTGGGTGGCGGTGGACGCTCGCGTGGCTGGGATCTGAACTCGGTGGCCTCGGTGGGTGCGTGGAAGAGGGAAAAGGGGATCTGGATCTGGATTTGGTGTCGTTTTGGCTGTGGAGGGAGAGGTCGATGGGTTCGGTGAAGAGAGAGAGAAGTGCGGCGGCGTAGACGGAAGAGAGGTGGTGCGGCCGGAGGCGGAGCAGAGAGAGAGGAGAGGTGGTGCGATGGAGAAAGAGGAGGAGATGAGGGAGAGGCGGCACTGCGGGAGAGAGGGAGAAGTGGCGGCGGAGGGTTTCTGCAAAGAGGAGCGAGGGGTCGATTTGGGGAAATAGGGTTAGGGTTCGACAGCCCCACGCAATCAATCTTTTTCTCACATCACCGTTTCAACATTAGACTGGCTGCAAGTGGGACCTGTGCTTCTCGACCCCACCATGCATATGACACTGTGTGTCAATTTAATAGTTCAGTCTTGCCCAATAGAAGTAAAATGGATTGTTTTGTGAAGCACTTACCAAAAATATGTTGTAAAATTGGAGCAATATATTTTTTTATATACTAGACCACATTTTATGTACAATCACCAAAAGTCATGCATTTCCGAGCTCTCTGCCTATTTCCGGCCATTTAAACGGTTTCCTGCCGATTCAGCTGGAAACGGCTAGATTTTGAACTGCAGCTGCCACATAGCTTGGCCGTTATTTTTCCTAAATTTCATTTTTAGGTTCACAAGTATCTATTTCATCAGAGTTACATCCAAATATCCACATGATTCAAACACTAGACGTGAACGGTCACGGCGGCGACTTCGACTAGATTTTCAAATGAGCATACGAAATTCGAAAAAAATCAAAAAAATGGAAAACCTTCACGTAGCGTCATGATATGTGACATAGTTACCAGAAAAAAATATAAACTTGCCTTGCGGAAGTTTGACTGTAAAAGTGTTCCCAGAAACTTGCTATCACGAACGAACATTCATAACTTTCAAGACAAACGAGCAATGTTTTGGCCACATTCATGACATAGTTTGTCTAAATATGCCCAAATTTGGCACATGTGTTCATTGTGGGATGGCAAGCAATGTTGCCGAACAAAGATTTCGACATGTTTCACAAAAAAACCGACTTTTCATTTTTCAAGTGCTTAAAATATTATTTTTTGTGAAGCGGCTACCAAGAAACTCGTCCAAAATTGCACCGATACATATTCTACACAAAGTAGACATCATTTTATGTACAATCACCAAAAAACATGCATTTCCGAGCTCTCTGCCTATTTCCGGCCATTTAAACGGCTTCCTGCCGATTCAGCTGAAAACGGCTAGATTTTGAACTGCAGCTGCCACATAGCTTGACCGTTATTTTTCCTAAATTTCATTTTTAGGTTCACAAGTATCCATTTCATCAGAGTTACATCAAAATATCCACATGATTCAAACACTAGACATGAACGGTCGCGGCGGCGACTTCGACTAGATTTTCAAACGAGCATACGAAATTCGAAAAAAAATCAAAAAAATGGAAAACCTTCACGTAGTGTCATGATATGTGACCTAGTTACCAGAAAAAAATATAAACTTGCTTTGCGTAAGTTTGACTGCAAAAGTGTTCACAGAAACTTGCTATCACGAACGAACATTCATAACTTTCAAGACAAACGAGCAATGTTTTGGCCACATTCATGACATAGTTTGTCGAAATGTGCCCAAATTTGGCACATGTGTTCATTGTGGGATGGCAAGCAATGTTGCCGAACAAAGATTTCGACATGTTTCACAAAATAACCCACTTTTCATTTTTCAAGTGCTTAAAATAGCATTTTTTATGAAGCGGCTACCGAGAAACTCGTCCAAAATGGCACCGATACATATTCTACACAAAGTAGACATCATGTTATGTACAATCACCAAAAGGCATACATTTTCGAGATCTCTGCCTATTTCCGGCCATTTAAACGGCTTCCTGCCGATTCAGCTGGAAACGGCTAGATTTTGAACTGTAGCTGCCACATAGCTTGGTCGTTATTTTTCCTAAATTTCATTTTTAGGTTCACAAGTATCCATTTCATCAGAGTTACATCAAAATATCCACATGATTCAAACATTAGACATGAACGGTCACGGCGCCGACTTCGACTAGATTTTCAAATGAGCATACGAAATTCGAAAAAAATCAAAAAAAATGGAAAACCTTCACGTAGCGTCATGATATGTGACCTAGTTACCAGAAAAAATATAAACTTGCTTTGCGTAAGTTTGACTGCAAAAGTGTTCCCAGAAACTTGCTATCACGAACGAACATTCATAACTTTCAAGACAAACGAAAAATGTTTTGGCCACATTCATGACATAGTTTGTCGAAATGTGCCCAAATTTGGCACATGTGTTCATTGTGGGATGGCAAGCAATGTTGCCGAACAAAGATTTCGACATGTTTCACAAAAAAACCCACTTTTCATTTTTCAAGTGCTTAAAATAGCGTTTTTTATGAAGCGGCTACCGAGAAACTCGTCCAAAATGGCACCGATACATATTCTACACAAAGTAGACATCATGTTATGTACAATCACTAAAAGGCATGCATTTCCGAGATCTCTGCCTATTTCCGGCCATTTAAACGGCTTCTAAGGAAACGGGAGTTTATCCCCCGGTTTACTCAAATCACTCATTTAAAATTTGAATAAGTTAAACTAAGGAAAAACTGAAAACTAACAGAGTCAAAACATTCTACACGTCCAGGTCTTTTTATTGGTATAAAGTTTATCAAATTTGGATAAACGGTTGATTTACTACAGATTTTAAACTATAGCTAAAAATAATGCTTTACATGATTCCGTAAATAACAAGTTAGTGCACGTCTAAAATATATGTTTTTATTATAGCACTGTATTCTACACATTCATACGAATCCATAGACTACAAAAACATTAAAAACGGAATTACGGTTGATTTGATATGAATTTCTGAAGTTTGCCTAAAAATCTGTCCAAAGACAAATCCGAAAATAAAAAGGAAAAAGGAAAATAAATCGGCATAAGAAATTCAAAAAAATATAAACAATGGAAAACCTTCACATTGTGTCATTTTTTTGGTTACACAAGTAGCTATTTGATTAGAGATACGCCAAGAGTTTTGCAACATTCATCCCCTAGGTGCGAACAATCATGTCGCCAATTTTGACAGCATTTTGAAATCGTCATAAGAAATTCAACAAACAAAATTATGCCATAATTTTAAAGCCCAAAATTTAGAAGTATATATTTGCATTTTTCATGGCATATTTTTAAAACGATGCATTTGTTTCATCATGCATTTGAATTTAAAAGAATAATCCCAAAAATTTATTTCAAATCCCGCAAAACCCTATATAAAGCAATATATAAGCTTAGGGGTATTTTGTAATTATTTTTGACAAAAACAGTCCCTAATAGTGTACAAGGACAGAGGACATCTTTAAAATATTTTTAAAATTTATTTTGGTTAGATTAGAGTTCAAAATCAAAAGTCATAAAAGAAAACAGAAAAGAGCAAAAAAAAAGAGGACCAGCTGAGGTGAGCCGGCCCAGCCCAGCGCGCGCAGCCGATCCATTGGACCTCCTACACGTTTCCTGAAATGGGCTTTGGCCCAGGACAGTTTATTAGTACAAAAGGATTGGTTGTTTACATTGAACACCAGCGTTGCCTTGGCCTGGTGGCAGCAGCATGATTCGTTGTTTGTGGAGGACTCATGTATGTCGAGGGTCCCACATGTTCAGTTCAGTGGTGGGTCCGATCTGTCATTGATAGGCGGTGTAGTTGGATTTCATGGCCAAGTCAGGGTACGGGTCCCACTTGTCAGGTCGCAGATAGGTCCCACTTGTCATGTTCGAGATGGGTCCCGCATGTCAGGACGGTGATGTGTCCCGCGTGTCATGTATGTGGTGGGTCCCGCATGTCAGGTCGGTGGTGGGTCCGATCTGTCATTGGATAGGGGTCCCACTTGTCAGGTCGCAGATAGGTCCCACTTGTCATGTTCGAGATGGGTCCCGCATGTCAGGACGGTGATGTGTCCCGCGTGTCATGTATGTGGTGGGTCCCGCATGTCAGGTCGGTGGTGGGTCCGATCTGTCATTGGATAGGCGGTGTAGTT
This sequence comes from Poa pratensis, assembly GCA_947311845.1. Classification (NCBI taxonomy): domain Eukaryota; kingdom Viridiplantae; phylum Streptophyta; class Magnoliopsida; order Poales; family Poaceae; genus Poa; species Poa pratensis. The sequence continues at coordinate 77,156,876 of CAMZMU010000037.1, read as the reverse complement.
GGATTTCATGGTCAACAAGTCAGTGTGGGGGTCCCACCTGTCAGTGGTAGGTTTAAATTGACACCTGGACATGACACATAGGCCAAAATTGACACATGGAGATGACACATAAGTAAAACTGTTGAGGTGGCCGCCCCGTCATTTTAACACAGAGTATGACCATTTATATTGGTCGTAATTGATCAAAAATAAGGTGGTAGACCACAATTGACTGCATTATGACCATTTTGTGCAAGGATACTATGACCTTTTTAACCAAAATGGTCGTTATGTTTTCGTGTTTGGGACCTCCTAAACAGCTAGCGACCAATTGGTTCGAAATGGTCATAAATTTATGACCAATTTGTTTAGGGTCATTGTCAGAAGGTCATAAGTTGACATATTTCTTGTAGTGATGGCGTAGTGGCGTAGTGACGCCGCGGCACCGCCCACTACTCCTTAAAAACCCACGATCTCCCTGCTATCTCAGTACGCCACTTCGCCGCAGCCATGGATACTCCTAGCAACTCCTCGGGCGTTCGCCGTAGCAGTCTCCCGCTTTCGCTGAATTGGAACCGCGTCGTCGTGCCGGAGGCCGTCGCGCAGAGGCACTGGCAATATAGGAGGCCAGTGCCCTGGTCAAATGTTAGCCTCCCCGTTGGCTGGCGCGTCAACCGCAGGAGGGTGCCTATGCCGCCGGAAGAGGACGCGGGATCCTCGGGCGCCCGCGACCGCAGCCGCTCGCCGCGGCGGAGAGACGCTCGTCCGCGGTCGCCTGGATGGAACCGCGTCATCGTCGGGCAGGCCGTCGCGGAGCGGCACTGGCAATATAGGAGGCCAGTGCCATGGTCAAAGGTTCGGCTACCCGGTGGCTGGCACCTCAACCGCGCGTCGGTGCCTATGCCGCCGGAAAGAGTTGAGCTGCTTCAGAGCCGCCGGCTCCTCCTCCCGCTGGAGCTGCGCGACGATCCTGCCTACGACGACGACGAGATGTGGGAGGGGCGCACGGGCGGCGATGACATCGTCGGCGAGGAGCCGCGCGACGACACGGACGACTACGCGGCTCTCCTCGCATAGGAGCAGAAGAAGGCGGAGGCCGAGGAGTAGTTATAGTTATTTATTTTTATGTTCTTCAACTTCAATACTAGTAGAGATCAATATAAGCCCAGTGTGTCAGTGAAAAAAATCAAAGGAAACGGTTGTTTATACCCTCCGTTTCCGATGTTCTACCTATAAATGCGACCTTCACACAGCCCTAAACTCTATCGCTCACTCTCAGCCTCACTCTCAAAGTGTGGCGGCGCCTCCACGCAGCACCAGATCTTAGCTCCAACGTGGCGGCGCGCATCTCCCTCCCTCCGACCGTGGCGGCGCGCATCTTCCTCTCCTCCGACCGTGGCGGCGCGCATCTTCTTCTCCTCCGACCGTGTCGGCGCGCATCTTCCTCTCCTCCGACCGTGGCAGCGCGTACCCGTTCTTTGCTCCACCCGGGCAGATCTCGTCGCCTATTCTGTAGCTGGAGGGCGCATGGCGTGTCGATCCGAGGACGACGAGGACGACTACGTACTCCCGCCGCCAGATCCAAAGGTAATACATCTATTTGTGACCGGCCGTCGTGCCGACGAACTAGGGTTGTTGTCATTGTTCTGCTTAGGTTTTCTTCCATAGGACACTCATGAACAGAACTAGAACTAGGGTTGTAATACATCCGAGGACGATGAGGACGACCACTGGCGGATCCACCTTGAGCTAGCCGGGTGCACAGGACACCGGGAGAAGGAATTTTTCTTTGTAAATTAGCAATTTTTCATCACATATGCACCCCTAAAAATTGTTTTAAATGTATTGTGGTAACATGTGTGCATCCTGGTTCAATATGTTCTAGCTCCGCCACTGAGGACGACTACGTAGTGTCGCTCGAAAAGAACATAACTAGCACAAATCGGTAGTGTATGAAACTCATGGCTGACTTATCTCCTTTGCAAAACAGATGTACATTTCAGTGACACTGTATAAAAAGCCGGGTCCTTAGCCAAGGTGCGCTTGTCGTCCGGCATAATTGTTGGTACACAACAACTATGCAATGGATTTGTAAGTTTGTTATTCTGTCTTATGCATCCTTTTGTGTTGTATGTCCTTTATGCTAGATGTATAGTGAGCTAACATGGAGTCATATATTCTCTCTTTGCATTTCAGTGACCACTTTACAAAAGAGGCACCTTCGGTACATCAGCACTCGCTTATTGCACTATGTGCAGAGCATGGTGCTGATCCGTTTAGCTCATTTAAATGAGCTAAATACAAGGTCGGGGACAAAGCGGCGAGTTGATTATATTTTGGCGACACCGTCCAAGAAGAAGATTGAATTCATGAACTCTAACAGCAAGTCATGAAGATAAATTAAGTTGGAAATGACAAGGATAAGTTTAGAGAGGCATGACATAGATAGATTTAGCTAGACATGTCAATGATAGATTTAGAGAGGCATGACAATGAAGATAAGTAATTGGTTGTCTTGTGATGCAATGTATCGGTGACATTTGTTATACCTTATGAATGAATGAATTTGTTAGCCTTTTTGTGCTTCTGCTGTGAAATTTTAAATGTCCAGTGCCAAATCTATTCCTAATCTAGGCTTATGAAGAAACCTCAATGCAAACGAGCAGAAACAGAATCTCCGTTACTGATGTTCCGACACATCAGAAACGGAGGTTGTGCACAACCGTTGCCAAACCGACGCCTCATCAGCGACGGTTTTTCGCCCCCGTTACCGATGAGGGCCTTCACATCAGTAACGGGGTTGGGGACACGGACCCTTTTTCCGTTTCCGATGGGGTTTTTGGCCCGTTTCCGATGTGTCGTTCTGTACTAGTGACCAAAATCTATGAAATTGAGCTAGCATCCGAGATTGCCAGAAATCTAATCTAAACATGCAGAGAGGGATTTGACATTGCCATCTGAGGAACGATCGGATCAGCAGAGGGCTACAGTAGAAAAGGCAACAAATTTACGACAAACACAAGTAGGCAACAGCTTCACACGGCCAAGCAGATCTTTGGTCGTGGACACAAAAATCATGTAAATGAGACAATAGCACAAGTGTAGTCTCTTAGGGTGATGAATGGTTAGGATCAAAATGGGAGCCGAACCCACCGTCTGCATCATGATGATGTACACAACCGTTTTATATTAAAAGAGTATCATAACAAAGTATAGTAACAATGGTTAGGATCACATCTAGCTAGATTAATCTATACATAGTATAAGCTAACTATGTTAAGTTGACATACACTGTTGATTCTAACACCCTCTCCAATCTCAACGTGACAGCATGCTGAAATTGGGCCTACAAGCTCGAAACAGAGGCAAGACTGTAGCTTGGTGAAGATATCAGCTAACTGATCTTTGGAGGGAATAAACTTGATGTGCAGGAGTTTCTATGCAACTCTGTGCCCTGACAAAATGATAGTCCGCCTCAATATGCTTAGTCCTAGAATGGAAAACTGGATCCAAGGAAAAGTAAGTTGATCCAACATTGTCATACTAAAGAACTGGCGGCTGCAGAATCTTGAGCTCATGACGTAAGGACTGAAGCGAAATAACTCTGCAGTTGCAATATTGGCCAGGGCCTTGTATTCAGATTTTGTACCACGGCCAGAGATTGTTGCTTACTTCTGAGCACTCCATGCAATGAGAGTCGCTCCATGAAAAATAGCATGTGAGAACGCTGAACCACAGACCACGGAAAGTGTTATTTTATTCCAAAATTTTGTATGAATGTTTGAAACTTATATATGTTTGTACCCAATTTTATTCAGATTTTTCGTAGAGTTTTCATATTTTTAAATTTTAAAACATATAACATGAGCATATGCACCCGGAAGTCAAAACGCCTTTCTCATATAGGAGGCATTTGCTTCTACGTGGAGAAAAGATAGGGACTCCCTTCGTTCCACAATATAAGATGATTTAGGATTTTTCCACCTTCACATGTATGCACATGTATCTAAACACATTTGAGTCTATCTGTACACAGTTTTTGTATGAATCTATACAACATATGTAACACCTAAAACATCTTATATTGTGGAATGGAGTGAGTACAAGATAAGATGATGGTTCGTGCTGCATTAAAAAACTGAGTAGACCTAATTACAAAAATGAGAAGCTAATTTAGGAGTTCTCATGTTTTTTCCAAAAAGGTGATATACCTGGCTTATGCATCAGTTGATGTGCACAGCCAAATTTATTATGGAATTATCATCCAAATTTTACAAAGAGCATAAAATGGATACAAAGCTCAACCATCTCAGTAGAAATCGATTACACCCTATGCATTTGTATTCCATTGTTAGATCGCCAGCACAAATAGACCACATTTCGTGTGACCGTCTCCAAACGCGTCCAATGAGAAGCCAAGAACACATACGGAGCCGGTGCATAGTATTGAGAATAACTTGCAAAAATGGTAAACTTTTGGTAACCACATCGTTTCAACTGTTTCATAAACCTCAACTCAAAGTGCATACCACACCTGAATTTGAGCCTTTTCTTCATTATTAATTTTATTCAACTAACTACAAAACATATTTGTCATATTATTTGTAGTATTGAATGTAACATGAACATTCGGCCAAACGAGACGGGCTAGTGGACATGAGATAAAAAAGTGTTGTATTGTTTCATGTTGATCGCGAAAACAACATTGTTACACCCATTACAATTGTGTTCAACGAGGCTATGCTTAGTTAAAAGTACACATCTATGTAAGAACCATACAAGGTTGGTGTTTTAAGTGTTACAGCTTCCAAATATTTTTCTTAAAGAAAATATTATTGACATTAATGAGATTGGAATACACATGGATTTGAGTGAGAATGAAACATGATGGAATTGTCCGCTGGTAGCCCGACGCGCTGCTTCAATGGCTCGATATGAAAGACGACCACTCTACAACTTTTGGTGCCATATCTTCCAAAATCAAGTTGTGTACCATCCTAAATCATTGCTTTGGGGCGCAAGCAGCCCTCTACCATCCATCCCATTGCATTCCTCTCGTAGAGTACTGTACCGTCTCAGACCAGATACATCTATGGAAAGAAAGGATTTCATAAAAAACCGAAATAACTAGTTATAGTAAGCATGAGAGGCCATTTAAAGAAGGAAATCCAAAGCATGATTGAATCCGCCAAAGAGAAGGGAATAGATGATCTCATTCATACTAATCGATGGACAGAAAATATGAGCTCTAATAAGAAGGGGAAAGAAGACAGCTTAGCCATCTATTCTATGAAGCAAGGGATCCGTTAAAGTAAAGCTACAAAGCCCCCTCCATCTCTACCCGGAGAATTTAGATGCTAAACCTATGTTCTAGCTGAGACTAACGACACAGATTTCTAGTGCTATAACAGAAACTGCCCTTAACACGCAAATGAAAGCCCTCACAACACTCTTTACCTGAACTGCTCCTGCTTATGGTAGTAGATAAAAAGGTGGTGGACATGTATCTGCAGCCTCTGCTGCTGGTAGATTGACTGGAACCAGATTATATTAGATCTTCGCCCTAGTAATCATAGTCAGAACCTGGGGGATCCTCATAGGACTGCTAGTGAGCGTGAAGAGTACTTTTGACCGGAATAGGGCCATTTCGGCGCCCTTTCCCCGCTTGGAGAAGGTAATCTACCACGAGACCATACAAACAGTTGAAACTCCATTTTCCGAGTACTATTACTCGACCAGGAATCACCAACCACTATACTAAGGTCTTTAATTTCCATTTAGAAACATGGGGCTCATCAGTAATAATGACCCCCATCACGTTAGCATCTGAAACATGTTTGCGATGCACAATGTTATATAAAGAGGGGTACTGATGAGCAAGGGGCGTGTCGACTAGCCAAGTATCTTTTAAAAAACGAGTATTTAACCATTTCGTCCTACCGTGAAAGTGTGTCGGTTAAATATGCGTTGACCCCCATTAGCCCTTTCCAAAAGTGAGAGTGTGAGGATTTGGCTGTAACCTGTGAAAACATCTTAGAATGACGATATTTGTTGAGTAGCATTTTTTGACACACGCCCTACTCATTTAGAAGTTTAAATAATCATTTTCTAAGTAAGCTTTTGTTTTTTAATATCTAACACTTCCACCCCTTGGTCGGCTTGATCTTTCAGGCGACAGATAATATTCCACTTGGTCGGCTATATTTCCGTTTATGTTCGTCCCTTTTCAAGAAAATCTTGATATGTAAAAGTCTAGTCTTTTCGTACATCTTTAGGCACTTCAAAAAGGATAACATAAACATCGGCAAACCAATTAAAACCGCATTTACGATAACAAACCGATCTCCGTATAAGATCACCTTGTCTTTTCCAGCTACTAAACTTGGTATGAAAATGGTCTTCCACGAGTTTTCATTACTTGTTCGAAGCTTATGATAATTTTTAGGAATACCTTGTATCCAACTGGAATTAAACAGTTTCACCCAAAAAAAATCTTATACTAATTTTGACCTCTTCCTCGCTTTACCAAATATTTACAACACCGAACATGCATTTTAGGGCATGCTCATGTCAAAGAACAACTCTAAAATAGGGCACCACTGCTCCAACATCTGCCCTAAAATAGGACAGCCGCACCACATCATTTGTTCCACAGTTGACATATTGCGAACAATTAATATGGAACTCATCTAAAATCAATCCAAAACAAAGACAACAACAAATTCAACAATCCACAACAGCAAATGCAACACAAATTATTACATAATTCATCGGTTCAACAATCAATCCAGTGCATGTAATCAATGGAGGCAAGCACACCTGGAAACCCACGGGTTTTGCTTATCTCCAAAAGCCTCCGAGTGTCTTGAGCATTGGGTGATCTTAAATACTCTACCCCAAACACTTTTATCACTACGTTTGCAAATTATTTGACAAAAAGTATTGAAAGATGCACAATGCTATGTCCAAGCAATCTGGTGCTATTCCTCCTCTGCTCGAAGGACCAATCAAGTTGCTTCACACAACTGCAAATGTGAAGGAACAATCCGCAAACATTCTAAACCAAACACAAAAGCACCTCTCCAGTACATCGGATTTGTACCAAAATAATTGCGCATCATTCTTTCGTAAGCCTCTTGCCGTTGTCTCTCCGTAAGAACTCACGAGCCTAGATGATAGCCTCGTCGGTGCGAAAATGGCTTGGAGGGCCTCCTAGAAGCGAGGAGGTCGAGCTTGAGTCCGCGATGCGCACCATCGACGCTGACCAAAGCAGCGGTAGCGGCAGTGGCGCGGCTACTAGCGGGGCTGTGGTGGCCACTAACTCATCTCCACAGCACGCCGACAAGCTGCGACGGCCATTACAGGTCGCTACAGCAATTGTTCGGAATTGGCGCGCCACGATATCCTAAATTGACGGGGCGACATGGGCTCCGACGGCGGGTCGCGACGGAGTCGGGACAGGGTGGGCGACCGGTGACGATATCGCCGCCTGAGTGGTCGGGCGCCTAAAATTTTCATGCGACGGTTGGGGCTGCAAGCGCGATGCCATTGATTTTGTGGCAGCTGCCCAAGTGATGTACATTTGCAACACTTGGTGCTATTTTGTAGAACGGTCAATTTTTTTTTGAAGCAAAATACTGTATATGGCGGTGCTATCGCGACTCGCCCCGTGTTCTCTGGGGGAAACCCAATCCCACGTGGCATCAGGCGAGGGCGGCGCTCCTGCGTCGCTTGCCTCTTGGGGCCTCGTCTTGGATGTTCCACCGGCCGGAGGGACCAGTGGAGTGCGCTGGTGGTGGGTGTCAGCGATTTCTCGTCTTCGGCTAGGTGGTGCGTGGCCCTGTGGCCGGCGTGGATGTCGGAGTGGCGGCTCCGGGTTTCGCCTCCGCTATGCTGCGTCGAGGTGTTTGAGTTTCGACTATGGTTGTTTTGGGGGTCTTCGGCTCATGTGGGGCGCGGCCTTGGGGCTGGTGTGGATGTCGGAGCGGCGGCTCCGGATGTGCCTCCGCCGTGTTGCGTTGAGGTGTTGGTGTCAGCTTTGGTTGTTAGGACGGCATAGTCGTCGACTCATGTTTGGGGCGCGGCCTTGGGGCTGGCGTGGTGTGTTGTGTTGTCCAGTTTCGGACTGTTTTCCTTATTTATAAAATGTTCAACTCTTTTCGACTTAATCGCATGCTTATGTTCGAAAAATATATGATCCGATCGAGCACGCTGGACACGTGAGCGTGACGTACACGCCCACCTATCCCACACACTCCCACTGCTAGTCCGTTGTTGGGTCGGTAGGCAAAGCCGCGTCCCCATTTTCCCGCCAGCCTCATACACGCGCCTACCGCCTCTTCTCCCTTTCTTCCCGCCAAAATCGACGCGCTCGTCCAAGATCGATGCTCCCGCCCCTATTCTCCGATCGATTCTTGCGCTCGTTACCGCCTCTGGCTACCTACCATGGACGCCGGCTACAATCTGACGGTAACGCCCCCGGGAAGACCAGGCCCTGCGCGGCGGCGGAGTCGCCGCTCCGGTGGGCCGGCAGCGCGAGGTCCTACATGTCGCCGCTCTCCACGCCCTCGTCCCGCATCAAGTCCCATGTAAGTTTCCGCTCCTCTGCTCCTCTTCCTTTGCCTCAATACCTCTGGGTGCAGCAGTCGTCCGACGAATGCCTGAACCGTACTAAATCCGCTTCTTCGTTCGCAGGACGACCGATTCACCCCGTTACCGCTTCTCGCCGGCTACGACCTGACGACCCCGGAGAAGACTAGGCCCTGCGCGGCGGAGTGGTCGCCGCTCCGGGAGGCCAGCGGCCCGAGGCCCTACATGCCGCCGCTGTCCACGCCCTCGTCCCGCATCAAGTCCAATGTAAGTTTCCGATTCTCTGCTCCTCTCTCTCTTTGCCTCTGCGCGCAGCACTCGTTCGACGAAATGCCTGAACCGTAAAGCCGCTTCTTGTTATTTTGTTATTGCGCAGGGCGACCGATTCATCCCGTACAGGGGGTCCGAGATGGACATGGACATCTCCCGCTACTTCCTGACGGAGCCGAGGAAGAGCGCCGCGTCGACGGCGACGCTGCAGTCGCCTTCCAGCCAGGTGTACCAGAGACTGCTAGCCGAGAAGCTCCTCAACAACCGCACTCGAATCCTCAACTTCGGGAACAAGCCCCCGGAGCCCGACACCACCTTCCGCGCTGATGCAGCTTCCATCCAGGCCAAACCCAAGTGCAGAACTCGCATCATCCCTCAGGTATGTATGCGTCATGTTAACTTGTGTCATTGCTTCTGCTGCTGCTTCTGTAGCGTTGACAGTTGGTGATGATGGTAAAGTAGCTGACTCGATGTATGTGTACCTCACAATGCAGACTGCGGAGAGGATGCTGTCGGCACCGGACCTCACCGACGACTACTGCCTCAACCTGCTGGACTGGGGAAGCAGCAACATGCTCTCCATCGCGCTGGGCAATACCATATACCTCTTCGACGCCTCGAATGGCTCCATCTCTGAGCTCACCACTGTTCATGAAGACGATGGCCCTGTCTCTAGCGTCAGCTGGGCTCCTGATGGCCGTCACATTGCTGTCGGCCTCAGCTCTTCAGTTGTCCAGCTCTGGGATTCCAGCTCTAACCAACTGGTTCGTGCCACTTCTTCTGTTAATAATGGGCAGCAGCAGCATCATCGTTTGTGTTTCGTTGTTGATCGTGATTTTTATTCTGCAGGTGAGGACACTGGAAGGGGTGCATCAGTCGAGGGTTGGTTCACTGGCATGGAGGGACCGCAAAGTCCTGACCTCTGGTGGCATGGACGGCAAGATCATGAACAATGACATGAGGATTAGGAGCAGTGCTGCTGCGCAGACATACCGCGGGCACGCGCAGGAGGTGTGTGCACTCAAGTGGTCAGGTTCAGGGCAGCAGCTGGCCAGTGGTGGCAACGATAATCTACTCCACCTGTGGGACACGTCTATGGCATCCTCCTCCGCAGGTCGTCGCAGACGATGGTTATACAGGCTCGAGGACCACTCGGCTGCCGTGAAGGGACTCGCGTGGTGCCCGTTCCAGAGCAACCTGCTGGCATCCGGTGGCGGCACAGATGACCGGTGCATCAAGTTCTGGAACACAAGCACGGGCGCATGCCTCAACTCTGTCGACACCGGGTCACAGGTGTCCGCGCTGCTCTGGAACAAGAATAACAGGGAGCTGTTGAGCTCACATGGATTCGCTCAGAACCAGCTCACTTTATGGAAGTACCCCTCGATGGTCAAGATGGCCGAACTCGGCGATAATTCCCGTGTCCTTTTCATGGCTCAGGTAATTTTTGCTCCCTATGCCATCCTTGTGTAGCTACATATTTCTTTGCACAGATGTCTTATGGCTTGCTTGTGCTGTTGTCTTTTGCAGAGCCCTGATGGTTGCACGGTAGCATCTGCTGCAGCAGACGAGACCCTGCGTTTCTGGAATGTGTTTGGTGCCCCTGATGCTCCTCCTAAGGCTGCAGTCAAGACTCACCGCACTGGAATGTTCAACAGTTACAATCATATCCGATAAGGAGAAATATGACAGCAACGAATGCTCACAAGTTTGGTGGGCAATGGAAACTAGAATCGATCTTGCGCATGCTCTGCGTGAGAAGAAACCAAAGCCAAACAGAAAGGAGATACCTGACGATGATACTGAACGTGGAGGCTGCATTTAGTGAACGGATCTCCAAGGCGTCGTGGTACTACATTCATGAGGGAGAGATGATTAGAGGCGAGGCACTGTGGTATCCATATATGCGGCAAGTTGAATGATTATGGAGGCATATGCTGCTTTAGGGATGCGGCGCAACTGGCAAGCAGCCTATGGAAAAGCTATCATGGAAAGTGACGCTCGGGTGGCCGTCAAGCTATGGGAGGAAGATCTGAGATCTCTGCCATCCTCCAGGATAGTAACTGCTCCAGGAGGATCAAGGAGCTTAGTTTAGTGGGTTAATTTTAGATTTTTACCAGCTGTTTATTAGCTAAATATTAGTAACGCTAATGAAGTGGCTCATTTATGTGCCAAGCAAAGCTAGTTCTAGTTCTCGCTGTACATGTTGTCCGTGGTTAAATTATAATCCCTGACTTGATCGTCTCTGTCCAGCGGCATGATTGTAACTCTATAACTTATTAATGAATGTCAATTCTCAGAAAAATAAAAAGATTAACCGGAACCAGTGCTTTGTATCCATTCATATATCATTGCAGATCCCTGTGACTGACTGGTGTGATGCTCTTCTGACAAAAAAGTAGCAGGTCGTGTGCAAAAATTAAATTGCGTTGCAAGGTAAAAACTACATCCCTCTTGGATCCATGTTTATGAATGTACATGTGGTCCTGACCTGGCTATTGATGAACATCCCCCCTTGACGTTATTAGACGACCATCAGGAGTTCGAGAACTGTCGATATGGTTGGAGTTTCAGAACTGTTGATATGAATGCAGGCCACAAAGAAATTGTAAGGTTTACTCACTTTTTCGCATTGCGTTATTTGAATTCTACCACCCATTTTTATGCTTCTAAATTCTAAATATGCAGCTCTGAGTGTCACATGGTAATGGGTGACCTTTAGACTAGGCTGGCTTAGTGAGACCTGGAATCAGCTATGGAGCCTTTTGCAAAATATTATCCCGTGACTTGAAAAATCATGCGTAAATATCTTTTGAAAAGACTAGCTGATTCAGCTCACACACATAGTGTTGTATATTTATGTTCCGTAGAGTAGATAATTTCATGGATGCATCCATGCGACAATCCAATATCAAGGTATATATATTTAAGAAATTTCCCTGCAAGATGACTGTAACTCTACAAACTGGTAGATGAAGCTCCTGAATTCGCAATAAAAGAAAGAAAACAAATGGAACCTGTACATCTCCCGTTGTTAAATTAATGAAGCTCCTGATACCGCCTCCCAGCCCAGACAGACAGATATCATTTTAGCAAACCTTTGTGTTCAGAAACAAATTCGAATTGTGTGTGAGCTGAATCAGCAAAGAATCTGCCATAATAATACGAGAGAGAAACACTTAAAAGGAAGTTGGTATTTTTGGATAGAAGAAACATACAGGGGCAACAGAAAAGTCCTAAAACAGTATGGCTCGTGGGGATTGATCGCTCAGCACAGGGAAACCCTAATCCCCACCGTCATCACCTGCTTCCCATGCCAGACGGAGACTGCTTCCACGCTCATGGCCTCTACACGGGCCACCCGAAGGTGCACTTCGATGTTCCCACCGCCGCCGGGCGGCAGATTTTTTTCAACCCAATGTTGCTGCGGAAACAAAGAACCGACCGTCTCTCCTCTGCGCGGCAGCAGGCGGGACCAAGTCGCCGCAGCCCGCTCAGATTCCGGGCCGGTGATCGTCGTCTTCGTAGATAGGGCTGGGAACTACTCCACGGACTACGGTTCTCCACGCATCAACCAACTCATGCTCAAAGTATTGTCTTCCCTGTCAAGGTATGCATGCCCCTCTCGATCGCTTCTTCATCGTCAGTGTTCTATCTCTGATCTAGTCGAAATCGAATTGTTTTTGTTCATCGATACATGGGGAATTGTTCCAATTAATCCAGGTTTGAGGGGGATGCACAACCGCTGCAACAATCGGATGTGGGCAACACCACAAGATTGGAGGGGCAGTCCATTATTGCCACTTCCTCATCCTACAAGCAGGACACCATTTGGGTTCGGTCAGAGTATGAATGGGCGCTCGAATTTTACACCAGGATTGATCATGCGGAATCTTTCCACACGTATCCTCATGTGGGCGGGCCATTTCATAGCCTGGACGAAGTCTGCAAGGCCATCGATCGATATCTTTCTCACCGCCTCGATCCAAAAATGTAAAGTTACTCAACTTTGATCTAGATTATCATTGGTTTAATTTACCACTATGTTTTGTGTGCAAATGCTTTTAAGATACATGCTTCCATGATTTAGGATAACGGATGGCCCCAAGTTCTTAGCATAGAAAACATGTCAAGTTGATATAGAAAAGCAAATACTAGCCTACATTTATTTTTAAATTCCTGACATGGGACAATGTAAAGTTACAGAAATATTTTGCAGCTTTATTTGTTAGTAATTTATTTAAATACTGCGTAAATCATATGAAAATTAAAGCGCAGATATGTTATGCTAAGAACTCTGTATTCTAGGTTTTATCTGCATTTAATTTGTACCGTTGACCCGACTTTTAGCAAGGCACACCCACACAACTCTGTTTTCTCATGTACTATACAGTGGTGAATAGCCTAAAAAATAAGTCTGGTTAACTGATAAAAAATAGTGCAGTAACCGCACAAGCACATTAGTTAGAGCAACTCTAGCAGATACCCTAAAAGCTTGTACCGGATAAATCGTATCCGGTACGAGTTCATCTCGGGCAGAATAGTAAACTTCTAGGCATGTGAAGTGGCTCTTAAAATGCAAGATGGGTGCCTTCTTAAAAACATGCAGTAAATTTCTAGGCATGTGAGCAGTTCATCTTTCCTTATTTTTCCTGATTACTACGTGACCAAGCACATAGGCCACATCAGCAGGTTGGCTCATCTTATTCTCGCCCCTCTGTTGTGTTTTTTTCTTAGAGGAATTTTCTCGTCCGAATATTGTTTGCTATTGTGTTTTTATTTTGGACGTAGATATATTCCTGCAACGCCAATCTGTTTGTTAAACAAGCCATCTCCACTTAAACAAGCCTACCGTGAGCTACCCACTCTGTTCATTATAACTGTTGTTAGACCACTGACCAAGAAAACCATTTACTGAGGTGAAAATAAACCATGCTACCCTTTGATCAAGGCCTTAAGCGAGACTAATGATCCCACACCATATTACTATACTTTCTTCACTGGCCGGGAAAACTAATTCACTCCCACCCTATGTCAAGCTGATAGCATGACAGAATAAGAAAGCTTGTTGTGAAATACTCCTAACCATATTGGATTCTCTGATCCAAACTAGGTGCATGGTTTCTCAAGAGGATAATAAGTGCACACTGGAGATGGCTATGTGGCGACACCTTTACTGGCCTGACGGCACAAGGAAGAGACGTCTGGAAACACTGCCAATCGATGAAAGCCGATGTTCGATGCTCCAGCTGGTTCAACCTTTGATGGACAAGTATAATGATGATCACAATCTTTCGGGGGTTTGCTCTTTTCCCTCCCCCTTCCCTCAGGCGATCTGCTACCTACCTGGGCCGCACCGTCTTAAGTCTTAACCATTAATCTAGCAATCAATTGCTAGCTGATCAGACCGATTCTTCTTATTTTAGGATCTTGCATATGATCTCCAACGTGTTGTGCGATACCGATATTTTCACGATGGAGATAGTAAAGAGATTTACTATCATATCAATTTCACAGCAAAGACCAATGGAGTCAATTGTTTTGACTGTGGCCTCGACAATCTGTTCTTCTTTGTTGAACTTGTGAAAAGAGGACGTGATGAGTTGGTGGTCAGCTGTATCTGCAGGGTTGATCCTTCTGATGGTATTCTATACTCTTATCCTAACTTATGTGTTAGATAGTTTTGTGATGTGTTCTCCGGCTCTAACATATGGTTTCTACGTTAACTGATATGTTTTCCCCTTCCTGTTATCTAATTCATTATGCTTGATGGTGTAGCCTGAAAAGTCTAATCTACTGATAGATGAGATTTTTTTCCTTGCGTAACTGGCTGTGGGGACATTGGAAGCAGTCAAATACTCTCTCCAGCACACAAAAAAGTTACATTCGAACATTTAAAACTATGACCACCAATCTTGTTTTGAACATTCGGATATAGAACTTTAAAATCGTATGCATAGATTTGTCTCAAGAAGTAATTTCAGAGTATTATATCTTTTGTTGGTTGTGTACATATTTATTTTGCAATAGGAACTAGTTGTCGAAGTAAAGTTTTGAAGACCGTGTGTATCTAAAATGTCACCTTTTTTCTTGAATATTGGAGGGAGTAACAAACTGAGGGTATACTCCTATATTGGTTGTAATGACGACTTATATTATGGGATGGAGCCTGGAGGGAGTACCTGCGTAACGTTGATCTGTACCTGTGCTTTGGCGTCTCTTCTAAGCTAGCTGCCCCTGTGGTGGTGGCTATGTATATGCTAGGCCCCAAATGATGCTTGGCTTTACACTTGTAATATCTCAAACTGGTTCAGGGACAGCCACGTGTAATGACTCACATGCATGTATTTTATTACCTTTGTCTATTATTATTTTTATGTATGCCTAAGGTTCATTTGCACTTATTTTCAGCAAGAGGTTGCTATGCTTGTTCGAGGGATATGTATCACCCCAAGTCTGATACGTACAGTGGTGGTCTCTCCAAAAATTGTCGCCTTAGAGGCATGTTTTGTTATGATGGACCAGAGGAAGATTCGGGCTGTACCCCTGCCGAAGTAAGTAGGATGCTTTCCTGGCAAGTAGTACCTGACATTTGTTTTGCTGCTTCATTCATCGTTGATTGCTTGTCCTTGCAGCTGGAAGCTGAGGAGGCCTCTGTAAGACTTATGTATGAGGTAATGACACATCTTGCTTGGTATTAGTATCTCTAGTAGTATGATGCTTGTTTCGATTATTCATTGTTTGTCTATTAATTTTATTTAGGGTCTTGATCCTTCTTATTTTCTGGAGACACCAATCGAAGAAGGATGCTAGAGTGGAGTCTAAAAAGGTCGCTGGATGGAAGTACCAGGCTTACATTTATTGCAAGCTGTGACAGAGTTGCCAAGTTGTAGATCAGGCTGCAGGTGGGACTGCTCGTGGGCCCCGCTTAATGCCCGCACAGTCCCGCACATGGTAAGTGGGCGTTCCGCGGCAGCCCACGAATCATACGCGGGTACCCACGAATCCCACATATGCCCGCATATGAATCTGCAGTTGCTGGCTTGCTGCCCACATGTAAACGTACAGATACCACATGCAAGATAAGCTGGACTGGGACATCTATCACAAGATAAACAAGTTCCAGGCAGCGGACATGTACTGATGTACTGAAGTTCCAGGCAGCGATCAAAACATAAACCTACAGAACATAAATTGCTGCACTGCCTCACTGTATACTACTACAGAACAATACATAGAATAGAGTCTCAAATCGCTTCATAACTAGAACAATACATAGAACAAAGTATCAAATCGCTTGCATCCTGCAGTGTAGTGCTTCACTCGATCAAAAAATCATTGCTTAGAATACAATGCACTTCAGCTTCGGAGAATCCTTGCATACTGTAGTGTACATCAGTACTGCTTCATGGATGACTTTGATTTTTTCTTCAACTCCATTGAGAACAATCTTGTGACAAATAATACACGAGTACTAGTTCAGACCTTACTGTTCTATTCTCTATCAATTCCATACAACATTGGCAAGTAGATAAATTTAACTAGCAGCTGCAGGCTACAACATTCAGCAAATGCACTAGGCAGGAAGTTACCTGTAGAGATGCAAGGAAGCTCCAGGAGTTGTTGTCCTACTCATCATTTGAATCATCTGAAAGAGTAAGAGAATTTTTCTTAGTCACAAGATAAATTAGAAGATAAAGGAAAACTTGAATAAAAAAACATTACATACCGGCTAACTTAAGCCAGTCCTGGAGACATATCAAGACTTCGACGGTGGAGGGCGTGAGGCTGCTCCTGTAGTCGCTGACCACGCGTCTTCCGGTGCTAAAAGCTGATTCAGAAGGTACGGTTGACGCTGGGATGGCCAAAATGTCACGGGCCATTTTAGAGAGCACAGGATATTTTGAAACGTTTGTTTTCCACCATTCAAGAATATCCACCTCCTCCTTTCGAGGGAGCAACTCCTCCTTCAAGTACCGATCTAGTTCATTGCTTGACTGTCTTCTTTTCGACATCATATGTCGATCAAACTCCGCTAGTGGATCAGCTCCATCCTCAACTCCATTATTAGTAGCAGTTTCTATCTGTGGCTCAACTGAAAGCTCTTCACTGTATTCATTGAAGAGCTTTTGCATTCTTTTCTTCACTTTGCCCATCCAACTTCCCGCCTCCACTTCATTTCCGAAGTCAATCAGTAGGAATTTCAAGAGGTCATACTTGAATCTCGGATCAAATATGATAGGAATACAAGCAGACATGTATGACTCTTTCCAATACTGATTGAACTTCACTTGCATTTGCTTCAACATACGTGAAATGGTGATGTCCTGGGCTGACACCTCTTTATTCAAGATTTTCTTGTCATAAGTTGCTTCTTCTTTATTTAGCATCTTCTTAATAATCCAAAGTTGATGAAAGTACAGGTGGGAAGTTGGATAATGTGAACCAGAGAGAGTCGTTGTTGCGGTGTAGAAAACCTCCAACAACTTGCATAGAGCCTCGGCCATTTTCCATTCAGCGGGTGGAGGAGCATAGGTGAAGTCCTTGTCTTGCCTCTCTAGAGAATAGAAGGCACTTCTAAGCGGCAATGCAGCCTCAAGCATGAGATAGGTTGAGTTCCAACGAGTAGTGACATCAGCACACAAACGTTTGTATTTAGAACACAATCCTACTCGTATAACTGTGTCCCGAAAATTCTCAAGTCTTGTTTGTGAACTTTTAACAAATTTGACACTCTCGCGAATGTTATTGATAACATTTTTTATCTCTCGTAATCCATCTTGAACAATTATATTGACAACATGTGTTGCGCAGCTGAAATGAAGCAATTTCCCTTTTGCAAGAAGAAAACCTTTGTCCTTCAGATTGTCCCTCAATAGGTTAACCATGGCAGTATTGACTGAAGCATTGTCCAAAGTAAAACTAAAAAGCTTATCCTCTAGGTTCCATTCCTGAATGCTTTCTAGTATTACATTGAACATGTTCAATTTATTGTGAGGGGTCTCCATCATGCTAAATGCTATAATCCTCTTGTGGAGCACCCAATTAGCAGATATGAAATGACATGTTAGGCAAAGATACCCTAGCTTTTGATTAGAAGTCCACATATCCCCCGTGAGAGATATCCGAGAGGCACACTTTTTGAAATATTGTTTCATTTCATCTCCATGTTTTTTGAAAGCAGCGACACAATCTTCTTTAATTGTTGTCCTACTGATTTTTCCAAACCATGGATTTAACGATGCGGTGAATTCTCTAAAGGGCGCATACTCCACAAATGTAAAAGGCAGTTCATTGACAACTATGA
This sequence comes from Poa pratensis, assembly GCA_947311845.1. Classification (NCBI taxonomy): domain Eukaryota; kingdom Viridiplantae; phylum Streptophyta; class Magnoliopsida; order Poales; family Poaceae; genus Poa; species Poa pratensis. The sequence continues at coordinate 77,138,731 of CAMZMU010000037.1, read as the reverse complement.
GTTTAACTAGCTTTCTTCTTGCAAGTTTTGGATCAAACTTCCAGTTAGGGTCAATACCCTCGGGATGACCCATTTTATCTACCATTTCTTTCATCGCCTTCTTTGATTCACATACCTTTAAATGCCGACCAATATGGCTGCTCCCTGAATCTCTTGAAGCTGGAAAGACTTCCCCGCAATGCATGCAACGCCCTTCCACAAGTATTGTTCCTTGATAAATCGCCTCAACCTCCTCCCATATGCGTGGTGTTAGCTTGCGGGGTCTGCGTGCCCGGCCTACATGCATGGAAAAGAAGTTTAGTTAGCTGGTCAAGTGTAAGAAGTAGATGAATAATCAAGGAATACATGGTAGCAGATCTGATCTTACCATGGGAACTTCTAGCAGGAGATAGATCATCAAGTGAGGGAGATATTGGAGGCTGTTGTGGAGGTAAATCATGTGAATGTTGTGCAGGTTCGTTAGGTGAACCTGCCATTTTCGCCCTTTTTGCTGAACCAGGCCTCACCATCTTTGAGCCCCGCTTTTGTGTTGCTGTCCTCATGAGCATATTAACCCCTGGCGATGTTGTGACTCGTGGACTTGGAATTGTACCCTAAAAATTAAGGTAACTGAAGTATTTCAGTCAAAGCACTACTTGCATAGGGCATCACCATTCGATTAATACTACAACCTCAAGCATTGCTTTGTTTACCTTATTCCGGCTCCTTCTGGTTAAGTCCTTGCTGACCTTGATGTCATCGTTGATCACCTGAGAAGGCTGCTCCCTGTGCGCTGCACTATCCTATGAGGCAATGGTAAACAAAGGCAAGTAAGTCACCACCAAATACATGAATTATATCCATCTGTACAAAGCTTCAAGTAAATGGACATCCCCCGCTTTCCAAAAGCGCCACCAAATACATGAAAACAGTTGCCGTATCATGCCGCACGTACACAGGAAGCATCCATGATCACACGTGCGAACACAGACAAGAGGGAGACAAATTTTCATTCTTCATAGATACTAGGAGTAGTACTAAACAACACGGGGGGACACAACTGCTGCTGCTACATATAATTAAGCATCACCAAATCAAGCGCACTCCTGGACTAATGCTTATACTGTCATGGCACTGGCAGTGACAAAAGCAACCCAGATTGACAGGGACCAGCACCTTGCTTGGATCTTCTTCTTCCTTCTTCTTTTTGGGGTGGGTTTCGGTTAGACTGTTACTACTACTACTTGGTTCGCCTGGTTGACAAACGCTTCCAGGACGAACTCGGCTTCCGCCGTCGGTTAGAATCAGCAGGCAAGTCCAGCCCATCCACACTTGCCGGCCAATCTTTCTTTTTACGCCGGAACACATCCAAATTCAGCACGATTCAAGAACGAATTCTTACCTTGTGCTGCCGTTTCTTGGATTTTGGGGAATCACCGTGGGCTGCACCGGATCTCTCCTTCTCCATCTTGATACCAACTAGTTGCTCCACCCGGGCATGGTCGATTTCCGCCCGAGTTTGATCGCCGTACGGCAACCGCTGCTTCCATACCTCGGCAGACCCCGCCATGGGTTCCTCGTCGACGTCTTCATTCTCACCGCCGCCATGGGTTCGATCTAGGGAAGGATCTGAGGGAGGGGGGGACGAGTGGGTGGGGGGAAGAGCTTCGTCCCCCGGAGCATGAGGAGGCGGCGACGGTATGGCCATGGGAAGGTGGCCGGCGGCGGTCGGTCCGGCCATAGGACGGCTCGTTGCCTAACGAGCGGCGCAGTGGGGATTCTGGGGAACGATCGATGTGGGAGAAGGCCAGAAGAGTTGGGCTCGACGTGGGCCACGTGGGGAGTCCCACGAACCCCCACATCTTTTTTCTTCTTAACCATGGGCATCCACATACGTTATTATGTGGGCTTGGGTCGTGGGCGCCGTGGGCGGCCCACTCCCACCTGCACCCTGAGTTGTAGAGCTATTTTTCGTGCTATTTTAGAAACCAGAAATAATATACATGTGGACTCATAACAACCTGCACTGTTTCTGAAAAGGCTACTAGGTTTTTGGTTTGCATGTTTCATATCTTGTCAGCTACTGTATTACTTTTGGCTGCTCATCCGACAAACTTTGTTTTTCTTATATCATGAAAAGTGTGTACAAGGCGTTGCAGCATCGCTCATATTGGTTGGTCGTATAATGGACTAGCTCCCAGCATAGTAAATCTCTACTCCTATAAAAACCACAGTTGGTGATGATGGTGTGTCTGCCATCTTTCATCCAGGATCGTTCGATTTATATCTAACGGACAGGAACACCCACATTACACATTTGCAGATAACCCCTTGTGTTTCTATCTTCCCTCCCCCCACCTCATCCAACCACCTGAAAATGGGGAAAGTCCATGAGAAAAAAAACTCGATTAAATCCAAACTGTCCTTGGTGAAATTATTGATAAATGTGATGAATAATGATATATTTGCTTTATTTAATATCCTTGTAAGGGTTAAAATAAATAATGAACGTGGCAACGCACGAGCATTCAACTAGTTACATAAAACTACCACATTTGGGGCTATGTTAAGTTTTTTTCTTTCGAAAGGAGGGGCAAAAGCCTTACCCCATTCAATTAATTAAGAAAGAGAGTTCGAATACATAGTTTCAAGAAAGAAAGATACAACCGGATTACTCTCCCATATTATTTCTTCCAAGCTTTTTGCCACCACAATAAGCCTATGTTTGGCTTCATGCTTAATCTTTAAGGAGGATGGATGCCGGCATGGCGAATTTGTTGCGGAAGTCTCGCGCAAATTTCCTAATTTGTGAGGTGGGTGAGAGAGGCCATAGCCTTGCGGTTTGGCAACCGAGCGGTGTACATGCGGCTCCAACCTTCCCTGATGGAGAGTTTCGGCCTAGGGGACGGGTCAAGCATATGGAGGCCAAGTCGCTCCTTTAGAACCTCCCAGATCTGCATGGTGTACCAGCAATTGATGAGGATATGCACGATCGACTCGGGGCAGCTTTACAAAGCGGGCAAATACCGTAATTTGGCCACGTCTGCCATCCAAAGCCTATTTTGGATGGCTAGTCATGCAAAGAATTTGGCGCGCGGGGGGGGGGGGGGGGGGGGGGGGGGGGGTGACTTTCCAACCACGCACTTCAGGTCGCTCCAAAGAACTGAGCCTTGTACGCCGACTTAGCCGAGTACTATCCACTAGATGGCACCAGATGTTCCGAGTATCATTATTTTTCATTATTTCGGGAAACTTTCATAGCTCTTTATCATTAGGTAGGAGCCTTTTGTTTTTTGGTACAGTCACCCTCACAGACAGTATGTCATTGATTATTATTTTTAAATAAATTGTTTTGTCGTTAAAGTTGTTCTTGTGTTATAGTGAAGTCATGTCAAGGCATTATTGATCTCTTCAAGTATAGGCGACACATTGTCTTCTTGCAAGGAGATGTTGGTTAAGCAGACAAGATGAACGCTGTGGAGGGAAGAAGTGGGAGAGATAATTTGTATTTGTTGCTATATAACTAGAAATAACATACCTATTTTTTAGTTTGTTGTTCAACGGATGAGCTCGACAACTAACTAGCTACAAATTGTGTTCTATTAAGTTATAAATTTCGGTAAAAAAATCGGATTGTTCAGATTAAACAATCAGATAATCCTATTTAATTTTTTTGAATAATCCATATTCAGAGCTATTTGACATATCATATCCTATACAGTATCCGGTTATTAAGTTCGGAATCGGATATCGTTAGAAGCATGTGTATGCTCTTTCCATGCCGGTGTAAAAACAGTGAAGTTGGGTCGGGCTGCTTGTCCGACTGGACCGACTCCATAGTCCACACGGCTTCATCCTTCTGGGCCGTACTCGTGGGCTCGGCCTTCCTCGCTTCATCCTTCTGGTCGGTAGGGTTTCTCGCCAAATCTCCTCCGCCGCAGCCGCCTCCTCCATCCCCGGTTCGTCTCATCTCTCTTCCGACGTCAGATTCCTCGTCTCCTCTCTCGTCGGAAGCCAGGTGAGAAAGAACGGATTCCCCGCTCTCCTTCTTTCTCCCCCACCTCTTGGGTTGCTGGTAGATCGGTCCGTGTCCTAGTCTCGCTGGATTCGAGTTTTGTAGATTCATCGATAGATTCCGTGCTTGTTTCGCTGGAGGCGCTCGATTTTTATACTGTAGATTCATCGACGTACTAATTTCGCTGGAGCCGTAATCGCTGCTGATTTGGGTTTGTTCTGTGCGCAGATTGCCTTTGTGAGCGATGGCGGAGGAAGCGGCTGCCAATGTAAGCATCGCAGTTTTTCCTTCCGTTTATCTCAGAGCCAAGCCCTCTCGTCTCAGCTAGCTATTGTGTATGGATGTTTAATTAGCTACTGACATGGTTCTCTTGGTATCCCCCTACCGGCTGCAGGGAAAGAAGGAGGAGGAGGAGTTCAGCACGGGGCCTCTCTCCGTGCTCATGTTGAGCGTCAAGAACAACACTCAGGTTGGTTCAACCCCTCTTGCTTGTATTTTCAAACCCCAGCTTAATGAGAACATCTCTACTGTCTGTCTGCCTGCGTCTCGAACGCCCTCCTGGGTGTTGTTGTGGTGTGTAGGCTAGCTAAAAACCCAATACACTTAGCTGCTTATGATCCTGATGCGCGGTGAACAGCTGTATAGTGATTTTTATTTTGGTAATAGTGCCTGCTCTTTGTCCCACACCGGGGCCTAATTTGCTATACATAGTTTTGTGAATTGCCTTTGGTAATAACGATGTGCTCTTTGTCCTGCAAAGAGAAATGCACTGTCATGTGATATCATGGTTTTCGAGTCGCGACTCATGCGAGTCGCTCAGGGGTAGCGACTCGGAAAGAGTCGAGCCTGTAGTTGCGACTAGTCGCGACTCGCGACTCGAGTCGACACTAAGTTGAGTCGACCTTTTTGTTGCGACTCATCGACTAGTCGACGACTAGTCGCGCGACTCGAAAACCATGTGTGATATGCGAGTAATCAACATTGTGTCTGTGCAGCGGTTGTAGTAGTGTTATTGTTGCATATATGCAAGACCCTTTTTATTAACTGATGAAACAAATCCAACCCTGTAACCTAAAAGTTCTCCTTTAGCAAGTTCATGTCTCCTGGCTGAAATTTTAAGGTGGTCTCACTGGACCACATTTCATTGTATTATGACAAGTGCAAAGCATGTACTGATGATATTGTCCATTACCATTGTTACTAAACAGATCAACTAATGCATGGAATTGGAAGTTTACTGTCAATTTGGTTGTTATATACTTCATTTTGTTGATCTGTTTGGTAACACTGGCTAATCTGGACGCAAACATTAGCTACTAGCTGTGCAATAGAATAATTGTTTACTCAAATGTCTGAAGTGTGTAGCCATTCATGAACCCTTGGGTAAGTCCAGTGCACTATCAACCTCTGTTTTATGGTGGAAAAAAGGGCCATTAGATGCTCTGCTACAAGTTTTATTGTGTATGTTTCTGTTCGCTTGATGTGTTTCTAACTTTCTATAGGCTGTACTTTAATGTAAAATTTGTTCTTCGAAACTTTGCTTGTGGCAAACACCCTTGTTATATTCTTCTACTCAGTAATAAGTAAGTGACGCAGTTTTGCATGTTAATCATTGTTCTGATGATGTCTTGTGCCTTATTAGGTGCTTATCAACTGCCGGAACAACAAGAAGTTGCTTGGCCGCGTGAGGGCATTTGATCGCCACTGCAACATGGTTCTTGAGAACGTTAGGGAGATGTGGACTGAGGTATGTTCCCAACTGACAAGTGTTGCTCGGTTCCCTGCCTTGTATTGGTGTGTCACTTTGCTAACATGAGCTGCTGCTCTCGTTGCAGGTTCCAAAGACTGGCAAAGGCAAGAAGAAGGCTCTTCCAGTGAATAAGGACAGGTTCATCAGTAAGATGTTCCTCCGCGGGGACTCGGTCATCATTGTTCTCAGGAACCCGAAATGAGTCTCCTTGTAATGCCAGAAGAGTCTCTTTGCTAGGTCGCTGTTAGTTTGTAACGCTGAAATGCTCTAAGATGTCTTGGTAATGTTTAATAGATGAGATGGCTATGAAGCCTGAATTAAGCAGTATATATTTATGGTTCAGTGTTGTAGTTTGGCATGTTATGAGTTTGCCCATCTCTGTAGTATCTAACTTGCATCATAGTTTATTTTTTGGATCATCAATATATCTTCTGAAGACAATTAAGAAAATACCAGAATTTTGCGTTGAATTCTGGGTTTGTAAATTAGGGCATGATGCTGCCATGTATTCATGGTTATATCATGTTTTTGTGGCTTCGATTTACACTACATTTTTTGGGCATGATATTCATTGGGTATGGGCGTGGCGCCTGATTCAGTGTCCTGAAAGCAAGGTACTTTGGTGGTGGTGAAGGAAAAGATGATTTGGAGAGTAGGGTCCTGGGAAGAAATGGGACATTGGCTTAGTGAAAAAAGCATGGCGTGTGATTTCTTAACTCTGCTACTGTCCTAGGATCTGTTGAATGCTGAAATGAAGAACGGTGGCAGCAGCATATGATCAGGGATAAAAATTCTGAAACATTTGCGGATGGCAACACAATATAGAAGAACATTTGCGGAGACGGTCCGTTAAGGACGCCGCAAAGACAACCCCCTTTGCGGGCAATATCTGGTGAATCGGGTGGTTGCAGGGCTGCATTGGCTGGTCGTGATGCTGACATGGCTGACGTTTTGGTCAGGCCTCAGGCGATATTGCCTTGCGTTAACAGAATGCTCGGTGTACCCACTGAAATGCTGTTGAAATGGTGAATAGTGATCGGGATAATAAGAAAAGAAATTCAATGGTTTCTCTCAAGAAAAGACGTAATATTTTGTTGCCGCGATTAATTAACATAATTGGGTCCATAGCTCAGTGGTAGAGCAATTGACTGCAGATCAATAGGTCACCGGTTCGAACCCGGTTGGGCCCTTCCAAATGTTATTTTTTCTCAGTATTGTTATCTATGAGTTCTTCCCAATGTTGATTATTTTTCTCAGTATTTTATCCCTTCCCAATGTTGATTATTTTTTCTCAGTATTGTTATCTATGATGCTGACTGCACACGGGATAGATGAGTCAACTAGCTTCATAAATTGGCGTACTTAATCCTGTCTGCATAAACGACTATTACAGTATTTGTTTTAGAATGAAACTATTATAATATTCTTTACATCCATGCCTTATGGAATGCACAAAATGAGTCAAAGTGACTGGTACTGCTAATCTAGCACTGTATTGGCGTAATTAATCATTTGTTACTGCCATTGCAATTTACATGGTGGGAGGATTGTTTGACACTGAGTGCTCTTCACGCTAAGAAAAAAATTAATCTAAATTTTGAATCTTCAGTATTCACTATACTGTTATACAGATAGCTTGCAGTGCTGAAATTCACGTTTTCCTGGCTTTGACTCCTTTGGTATACTGAACAAACATTTGATCTTTCATTAACTCAATCAACAAAGCTTCAATGACTCACTTTCAGTTCTAATCACATCATATACAGCGTGTGCACAATGACAGAGGCGCCCGCCGAACAAAAATACTACTGAAGTTTCTACATGCGCCACCCACATCACCGAAATCAACACGACACCAGACAAGCTTATCACACGAACTCGAAGCGCATTAGGAGCCTGACGGAGGGCATTTGCTCCCCATCGCGGCCGCAGAGTCCGATGGAGCGTATCCCTGTCCGGAGCTCCCACACCGGCAAGCAGGTCTGGCCGGCGAAGTCATCCTTCTGGTGATTGTCGGACTCGTGCACCTCGACGCGGAGTAGAGCAAGCTCTGGAACAGCTAAAGGGAAGACGAACTCATGGTCCCACGTTGGTATCCAGTTGTCCATGATCACCTTGGTCTCCTCCATCCTTGTGTCTCCCATCACTCCTGCTATACCCACCTGCACTTAAATTAGACATTTTCAGTAAGTACTATGGAGTGCATCACATTTCATTGCATTGATTAATTGCTAGATCCATGAGGCAAGGGTCTGACCCTTGCGTAAAAGTCTGGTGGTGAGAACTTGTCGAAATGCGTCTTGTGAAAGTCGAATCGCCATCCGTCTCCCATGTAGACAGTCACCTTCAGATGGTAACAACATTGGGTAGGAAATTACAGTTACTGTAGCCAAACCGACAAAACGGGAACATTGTACTTGAGTTGCAGTTTACGTTGGCATGTGTTTAAAAAATTCTCTTCACCTTTAGCCTTGTCTTCACAGGTAGATTAGATCTTGGATCAAATATTTTATCACAGTTCATCAGAAGATCAGGCTTTTTCACATAACCACAACTACCATTTGCTCGAAACATCCCTTTAGTCAGCCATAGTTTCCTTCCATGCCCCTGTAGAAACATCCGAAAATTGCCTAGATCAGATTGGAAATACTTTAGGGTTTCTGTAAAGTCAGTTCCGTGCATAAATCAGACAATTCTTGCCGAAGATAGTAACAGATGTTACCTGCATGTTTAAGCGCAAAAAAAAGATGTTACCTGCATGTTTGCTGCAACCATCTGAGCTCCATACCTCCAGCCCATTAGTGGATTGTAATTCGAAGACGTAATGCGTGTCGTCTTCGGGAAAATCCGAAGCAAGTTCTTCTGTGTAAACCTGAATAAATGTTACCCAAGATTAAATTAAAATGTATTAAGGGAGCACTGAAGAAATAAGTTCAGACAAAAAGAAACTTAAATTTATCTCACTTAATAATTTCAGCTCCATGGGTGATGGTGGCCTTCTCGTACGCCGTCTCCCCCAAGCTCATCCGGGACACCTTATCTGGATCAACTTTGAGATCCACATTCATGTCGTGCTTCCTCCGGGTGAGGCTGATCGCGATGAGGCTTTTGTACTCAACGTTAACCCCCAACTGTGCCTTCTTCTCCATCTCATACTCCTCTTCCACATATCGTGCCGGGTCCTGCTCTGAAACCTACACATCGATCTCACAGCTTTAACATCACGAGACCTGAATATATTTTAATCATTTCAGTGGCTTTCAACGGTATATCAATGTTACTAATTATTTGAGTAGATCCCACTATTTTCCCCAAGTTGTGACAGCCTTTTACTTTATTGTGAAAAAACTTGCCACATTTACACCTTTGTTCAGACATTGTGACAACATTTACCTAATTTTCTTATTTTTAACAAAATTAAAACTTAGATCCACTTGTTAGGACGATGTGGGCTGACAACATGGTCTCACATTCGTTATGGATATAGCCAATTATGTCACATTCTCTCAAATTTGATCGACCTGATTCGAATTATATGAAAATTAATAAATTATGCCAAACAGGTGTCGCACCGTGCCATTCTACTACTCCATCATATCGTACACACCCTAAATGAATATGGGTTGAGTTTTTTACCAAGTCAACTACCATGTCATCCTAACACATGGGTCCACCTTGTTAGTTTGAAGAAAACGTGGTAAAAGTCATCAAGCAATCACAACTAAAGGGAAAATGCGTCAAATTAAATAGGGTAAACAAAAGTTTGAAATTTAATTGTTTTTCATTAACTACACCATTACTGCGATATTCAATGTGTGGCATAGTGGAGACCCATGTTAAGTAATAGAGAATGAAGGCGAAGTACCTGGCGAGAAATAGGCAGTAGTGCATTGTTCTCGGGGATCTCGTCTCCCCATATGCTCTCCTCCTCTTTGCCACCCTTCTGGGAGTCCTCCTTGCTGCTCTTGGTATCGAGGTACTCTTTCGGCGGCTTGGTCGATATGATGATCTTGCCCCTGAGGTCCTCAGGGGAAGGGAACTGTGCCATCGCCTCAGAATCTGAGACGTGGAGCATATCCCCGAATGTTTCCTTGATCATCTGCGGCGTGATCAAAGCATGCATGGTTATCATCCATCTATCTAAAATTATACAAATATTTGGTAAAATGTCCCATCTTAAATGATTTGGATTTTTATGAATGGGCCTGGGCACTTTTATCAAAGACCAAACGATGACGTGTCAATTTACCAAACTCTCCCCCAAAAATTAGAGTTGAGAGTGTAGGTGTGCATGTATGGATGCACCTTTGCAACTTTGGCTTGGAGATGGGGGGTGAGGTGGTCTTCGAGGGTGAGGATGACGGGGTAGGGGGAGGACACGAAGGCGTGCTCCTTGACGGCGTCCAGGCATCTCGCCAGCTCCACCGGCGACGTCCATGTCCTGCAAAAACGCAAATTAAGTCAAGGAAAGAAAAAGACAAATTAATTAAGGCCTATAGATGTATGTACGGTATGTACCTGCCGTGTAGGACCTCGACGTCGTCCTTGCCGGCGTTGGGCCAGAGGTCGAGCTCGATGACCCTGACGCCGTCGTGTAGGGCCTTGACGATGGGCGCCTCGCTGCAGCCGCTGCTCAGCTGGTTCCCTGTCAGGTACGAGTTGTGGCCCGTGTAGATGAAGTAGTGCGACAGCGGCAGCGTCATGTCGTCCCCAACCTGCGTTTGCATCCAAATTTGGAATTTTGGAACATGCGGGAAAGACAAAAACTGAACGAAATTCAGGGGTCCAGTCCACAAGGAGAAAGCTCCCCGGTACCCAAACCCAACTGGGACATAGTGCCAACTGCCAAGAGGTAAGTACAGTCGAAGCTGGCGAGTATGTCCAACAACAAAATCCAAAAAAAAAAAAAACAAATCCAATCAGACTTCGACATCATGCAAGGTCGGAGTCACGGTGAAGGATCCACACACATAAAGTGGGGACATCGTCTCTGTGCACCGATTAATTCCTGCATGTGATTTTGTTTTTCTGCACCCGCGGAGACAATTCTGAGTTTGCAACTTTGCACATATTATATATTCTTGGTTCGTTTCAAGGACGAATGCGTCCAAACAAACATGTCAATATGACAATATATATATATATACAATTCGGTCATACTTCAGCCGTGAAGCGTCAGACGAGTTCAGACTGGCGGCAAAAACAAAGATTCACACATCCCTATAGAAGAAGAGTTATTTTACAGTACATCAAATCATTTTCGTCCGTTTATTTTCGAAGATCCAATGGCCCAGATACGGCATACTACACCAAAATTTGTGTATAAATGGCCAGGGGTATTTTAGGCAATTCACTGTGGGAAATCCCGCAAGCCAGGTCGCTCGAAAATAATTTGAAGGGTAGGGATGTAATTGTACAGCCACACTCTGCCTTCCTTTTCCTTCTCGACGCCATGGTCGTCGGCTCGCCGCCGACTACAGCCCGCTCTCCCTCTCACCCATCGTCGCTTCCAGCTACCACCGCTTCTCCTCCTAGCACCCTCCGCTCCCCCGCGTCTTGCCGTATTCCTCCGTCTTCCACTATTCACCGTAATTTGCAACCCATCCCTAGCCCGCCGTCTCGTCTGCCATGACGTGCGTGGCCTCGGCGCGGACGCGCGGCCGCTGGCTGCTGGCAGTTCACCGCTTTGGCAGCACAACACTGACGGTGGCGAAGACTAGACGGTGGATATGGCAATGACTGTGTGCTCCCGCAGCGGCATCGCCGGAGGGAGTGGTCGGGTGTGAGCGCGGCGCCCAGAAGTGGCTGCTGCTGCGTGCTGCCGGCGCTGGCCGGCCGCTTGCCGGCGTTGGGCCAGAGGTCTATAGATGTAGGACCTCGACGTCGTCCTTGCCGGCGTTGGGCCAGAGGTCGAGCTCGATGACCCTGACGCCGTCGTGTAGGGCCTTGAAGGACGAATGCGTCCAAACAGACATGTCAATATGACAATATATATACAATTCGGTCATACTTCAGCCGTGAAGCGTCAGGCGAGTTCAGACTGGCGGCAAAAACAAAGATTCACACATCCCTATTGAAGAATTCACGCTGCAATGTTTCTTATTAAATTAACTGGTTGAACACGTCGTGGCATTCTTGTTTCTAGTACTTTTATAGATTTATTTTTTCAAGAACGCCATATAACACCACTAATGCTCATAGCGTGGGGCAGGTGATACAGTTTGGTAGCTATGTGTACTTGTTCCTCTCCTCGTGTATTACCTTAGTTGTTTAGCCTCACTTGTCAGCATGCATAATGCCATTAGTGATGAACCGTAAATTAATCTTCAATCTAGACATACGAAGTGGTTCATCACTTTAGGCATGCATGTTCAAACTTCAAACTGCTCCAAAGTTCTTAAGTGTGTGATTATTTGTAGTAGTCCGTGTCGTCTCCTGCTGCCCTGTTTCTTTCTCTGGTACCAAGGTAGAGTGGCTAAACCTAGAAAGCAAAAAGTTGCTAATTCTTGGTCAACTGAGATTAGTTAAACCTTATTTGATCCTGTTTTGCATAATCATCATGTTGAAGCAGCTAGCACAAGTTTTTATAGAAAATAAATCGGGGCACGTTGTGTACGATACTAGTCTAAAGGTGCACGAGAGTGAATATATAGAACACGGCGGTAGGTGATACTGGTTATCTGGCCGTGCATGCTTGTCAGGGGATCCGTGCCATAATGGTTAGGGAAATGATATATTGTTGGTATACGGTCGACTAGTACAGGCAGGCGGTAGGGCATTGGGGTAGAAGACCTGACACTAGCTGTTCGGTACATGCACTAGCCCAGGCGTGTGACAGGCCACATGCACCTGCAAACCCTGCTCCGTGCGCCAAAGTCTCATGTGTCAGAGTGGGTCTGTTCACGTTTTGCATGGGGTTGTTCTCGGTGCCGGATATGAAGGAAATCATCCTGGCCATGCGCGGCGCCCATGCCGCACCGTCGGGTGGGCTGGACGAACTGGGATGAACGCGGCGGCGCCATCAACGATTCGGTGGTCACCAGTGCAACCGACCAACATGGTAACCCAGGTGGCGTTGCTCGGAGCAGTCCAGAACCGTGGTGCTTTTCGACGCGGAAGACATGCACGCCACGGCGACGTCGACGACGGCCACGGTACTGTTGCCGTTCTCGTTGACGGCTTTGTGCTCGGAGCAGTCCAGTACCGTTGCCGTTCTCGACGACGGCTTTGCTCGGAGCGGGCGCCGCGCATTGCATCCGCTAATTTCGGCTCTCATGCGCTCTATAGTGTCACCATCGGACGCCCACAAGGCACGGACGTAGCATCGAGTCGCCCGGCGACCGGCGCGAACGTGTAGTTGAGTAGGTGGATGAGGTAGAAACCGCACTCGTCGGACCGGAGCTCTGCAGCATCCACTGCGTCGTGGAGGTCGCGACTGCCTGGTGTGGAGCGGCATGTTGGAGAATTTCTACGCGGGGAGCCGGGGACGAGCACCGGTGACGATGAGCCTTCGCCCTTCTGCTGCCACAAGAATGTCGTCTTCTGCCTCGCCACGGCCGCAGACTCAAGCCCACCAGCAACACGGACGTCTTATGGTTCTTCACCTTGTCAAGCTGTCTCATGTTTTGACGCCGGGTACTGGAGGCCGCCGTCGTCTCCAGCCTCCCTCCAGGCGCATGCGCCGTCGCTGCTGGTCCTGGGCGCAGGCGCGAGGCCAAAACGCCACCTGATACAACTGGGAAATGGGAAAGCACGAGGCGTGGTCTCCTCTGTCCAGCGGCAGATAGGGAGGCGGTGCACTCCGGTTCGACGGTGGCTTCGCGCGCCGCCGCTTCGGCGTGCGGCCTGCGGGAGATGCGGTGGTGCGCGCATGGGTGCTGACGAGTGACGACCCAGGCGAGCTACGGTCAAGCCGGCCATTGGGATTAAACTAGCCCTGCACATCTGCTATGCCCTAGAGAGAGCTATAACCCTATGCCTGCAACATATTTATGGCACACGCCTGCACATCTGCTCTGAGACCCTCTGACACAGTTCTTGTCCCCACAACCACAATTATACACTCATTTAACACTCCTAAATACAAGCCTGCCCAGATGATATACGTGTCCTGCTTTTGTCAGGTTCCAAATCATGAAGTCTCTAGCTCCGTCGATGCGCCAGGAGCAGATGCCGCCCGGTTCAACGAAGCATTTTCCAAAGGTGCACATATCTTTGTACCTAAAATCAGGCCCAAATTCTAATGTGCAATTATGATGTTGGCGCGGGAACTAGATCCTATCACTTCCAACATAAAACTGGAATTTTCTCGAGTTAGATTTCACCAAATCTCGATAAAGTGATGGAGCAGACAGATATGCAAACAGATCATTTTCTCAGTACGTCTATCACACAATTAATTGTAAGGAAATCTTAAATACATCAAATCATGATTGCCAAAAAAAAAAGTAAAGTTTGTGCCAAATAAATAAGAGAAAAAAACGCAAGAACGTAAATTAAAAATAGCTCTGCCACATAAAAATGGAAAAAAAATCCCATAGCTAGCTATAGCTAGTTTTTTTTGACACATTAACAGCGTCAAAAACTTATATAAAAGGGTAGGGACATAATTACATCACATGAGGCCACAGTTTATGCGGGGTTCATAATGTATCTAGCCAAGTTTGCATACCCTCTCTGAAACTAGACCTCGCCCTATGCATATTAAGAGCAAAAGTATTTCTAAAGAAACAAATACAATGTTGTAGATCAGGTATTTGATTTCTGAATATAAATCCATTTCTCAGATGCTCCAGCATCCTGTAATTAAGATTTCCATGAAGAATGGGAGTGAATATCTCTGAGCTATAGCTAGTTCATTGGAAGATCCAATATGCTAGGTATATCACCATCTACCTCTAGCATATGTGGGTCACAAGCTTTTTGAATAATAACGGTGGGGACACAGGCTTAACACTAGCTGCAGTATGATCCATGTACATTGAACCTTGCACATGTGCCTAACTGTTCATCCATAGTACTCCTGTCCCAGATTAATTATGAGGCTCACCTACAACTGTGATTACTAGTGGCATGTTGACTTTATGTAAAAGTTTTATGTTTTACAGAAACCACCCCAAGTATGTGCAATATTAATATCCTAGAATCGTATGAAGCAAATATCCTTTTGTATTTTGCTGGCCTAATCTGACCAGGAATCAATCAACACAAAATATATTTAAGAAGGTAGATAAAATAATCAGCTCACAATTAATACCCTGTTTCGAACATTCTATTGCACTGCCCTGTAACGGTCCAAGCATGCACAATTCAAACCATGAAAAATCGTAGACCCATTCTTTCAAGCTAATTCTCAAGGTTTTAGAAATAATTTTCAACGGAAATAATAATTTAGTATTACAAGCGATGAATGGATGGAGCTCTAGCTCGCAAGGCAGCAACTGGCTTACCCCTCGGCGAGGATGGATGGCGGCGTTGGCGTCGCTGCAGAGCCAGCGGTGGAAGCCCTCGACGGTGAGCCCGCCGCCGCCCTTCTTGAGCACCTTCTGCTCGGCCGCAAACGCCATCACCTCCCTGGCCGACTCCTCGAGGTCCTCGTCGCCGGCCTCCCCTGCACCTCCCGGAGAAACCTCCTGAGCGCCTCCTCGCTGAGCACGCCGCCGCCGCCGGAGTACGCCTGGAACCAGTGGCGGATCTAGTATCAGATTAGTGGGGGTGCCAAGCTTACTATTGGGTTTGTGGAGTTCTCATTTAGCCAAGAATATGCATAGGATTAGTCTAAATACTATACTAAGTAATTGAAAAATTGTATTTTGGAGGGGGTGCCATGGCACCCATGGCACCCCCACTGGATCCGCCCCTGCCTGGAACACGTCGCCGATGGCCTCCGACGGCTCGTTGGACAACGGCCGGAACCGCCGGCGGAAGCAGCACACCCTATACGTCGTCATGGCCTCCCTCGACGTATACACGTAGAGTGGAACTGCTTTAGTCCGGCGAGACTTTGAGAGCTAGCCGGTGGTGTATGTGCGCCTTGCGCGCCGGGTTCTCGTTATATGTAAGCAGTGCCTTGTTGGTGGGCGACAATATTTATCAATATCTCAGCACCAAGTACATGTATGACTCGACCGGCGATAGAGAAGACCATCCAACGTATCACTGACACCTGCCTCTAGACATCACATGTCATGTTCTCCACGCTGGATGAAGTTTGTCCAGGTGAACAATATTATTATTTGTATCTTGAATTCTTGATGATGCATTTCTACCCGCTACTTTTTTTATTCAGTGGAGCTACTAACATTACACAGTACAATACATGGCTCTAATTTAGGGACAGAGCCACAAAGAGAAGTGTCCCAGCTACACAAAACAAGAGGAAGCTCGCGACGATGTCGAATATTGCAAATCTAGCCAAACAAACCATCGCCACCAAGAAGTCTCTAAGACTCCAGAGTTGAAACTACGCCTTCTTTGGAAAGCACCGGGCATCATTGCAAACACACACCAAGCACATCAAATGTCAATTGCATGTGTAGCAGTTATACATCAATAAATTCGGAGATATGACCAATGGTGTATAACTTTAGAGGCCGCATACTTGGTGGCGAGGGTATCATCAACAGTCTTATCAGCGCCGCCTGACAGGGAAGAGGCGATATAAGACTAGTCACAATGGGGAGTATCATATACTAGTATCATGCATATGATACTAGTCTATGTTACTACTTTCACAATGGGTAGTAACATATGTGTGGTATTATATAGAACTGCATTTATTAGCTTGTAGACTCATTTTGCATTGAAATCCGTTATGTTACGGTATCTATCTATGATATCATTATCACTTCTCTCATCGTTAATTGCATGATACCACCTATGATACCCTCACTGTGGCTAGTCTAATTGCTGGTGATGGCTAGGGTTGGTGTGGAACTCTTTTTATAGTCTTGTTCGGATATAACATGAAGAGTAATCACACGTTTGAATCGGTAATAGGCTAGGAATAAATCAGAAAACGGCAGTTATAACTTAAGGCGGTTGAAACTCTCCTACTCTAGCATCTCTCTCTTGGTCAGTCCAGAGTGTTGGCGAACGTCTTCATTGGCCGCTCTCCCATGGGTTACTTCCACTGTTCCAAAATAACTATAAGTTTAGATTTGTGCTTAGTCAAACGTCTTTACTTTTGAGAAAAATATAAAAAAAGGTGTCAATATATGTAACATCAAATCCATATAATATGAAAGTATATTGTATGATGAATCTAACGGAGATAAATTGGTGTGGTAACGGTTGATTTATTTTTTAGGTGAAGCTTAAAATAGTTTGACATTGGACAAACATAAAACTTCAACTATTTTGAAACGGAGCGGAGAATAAAAAAAATTAATGTATGCTTTTGTCTTGGCACATACTACTCCGATGAAAAGAGATAAAAGTTGTTCATGTGAGTGGAGCGGATAAGGCAGGGATAGTCACGTTGTGGTGTTCGTGGATCGATCGATCACGAGTGTGCGTGCATGGGGCCATGCAAAAATATACAATGAGCACATATTTGACCGCAACGTAATAATTAGCGGCGGTAGCCATCCATCCATGGCTCCATCATTCTGGCTGCAGGGCGGTGAGTGCTGCGTGCACGAACGACGCACACGGCGGCCCCGGCCGGTCGGACACACGCACGGTGCCGCTGACGGGTGGGTCCACTCAGAACATGCGTCCATTTGTCTGCTACTCCTTTTTGGGTAAGATGCAAAGCTATGGGCAGTTTTCAAATAGCTCGATCGTGCATGTACGCCAAATTCTGTGTCCCGTCGTTATCGTAATCCATCAGGGTATGGGAATTGGGACCAAATGTGGAACACATGGCATGGAGGATGGAGCCCCTTTCAGACGCTGGCTTTCCATGTCACTTAAGGGCATCTCCAGCCGTTGGCGCACCTTAGGATGAAAAAAGAGACGTCCTTGGGGGCAAATTTCTTCCGCCGGTGCAAAAACGAGTCCTGGGGGAGCGTTTTCCCAGCCGCAGCCCACCTCAACCAAAACAAAAACAGAAACGAGCTCGGCAGCTCCGCCAGAGCGAGCCCGAGAGGCAGACGGCGGCGAGCGCCCGACGAAGAGTGCGGCCAGCCATATTTGACCGCGACGTAATAATTAGCCCGCCATCCATCCATGGCTCTATCATCAAGCATCATTCTGGCTGGGCGGTGAGTGGTGCGTCCACGAACGACGCATAGGTTGGCCCCGGGCCGGTCGGCCACACACACATTGCCACTGACGGCTGGGTCCATGCAATCCTTTACCATCGATCATGCGTGTGTTTGTCTGTTATACTTCCTTTTTTGGGTAGATGCAAAGCTCTGGACTCCAAGGACATGACCAATGGTAGAGAAGGCACGTCTTCTCGTAGCCGTCCACATCATTTAGAGAAGGCAAAATTATAAGTTGTACAATGCGTTATCTCTTATTGCCATCTCTAACAATGAATGAGAATTAATTATATTTTAGTAGGAAATCATAGTTCTAAGGGAAGACAAATGCTACAATGGTAAAACTAGTCTTCTCTTATTTCGTAAGAGATCATCTCTTAGCTAAGGGAAGGCAACCTCCTCTTTCTCCATTCTCTCTCCACCAACTAGACAATTATCCTACGTGTCAACGCTAAGAAAAGGCTGACGTCACCCCATTGTACATGCCTTTATCTTTCCCAGTGGCAGTTTTCAAAAGACAGTGGCGGCAGCAAGGACGGAACGGATCCATCGTGCAGATACGTACGCCAATTCTGTGCCATGTCATTATCGTCATCGATCGTCCATCAAGGGTATGGAGCCCCTCTCAGACGCTGGCTTTCCATATCACTTACCAACCGTGTGTCTCCGTCGTGGATCGTTGGTTTGTGCCCTCTTTTTGCAGCACACGCTACCTCTGGATCGACTCACCTACAGTCTCAAGGATCGGGTGTACGAAGAGAGAACTTGTTTATTGCCACACAAGGAAAAATATAAATGCGTTGCTTCAAAAAAATTGCTGATACATGCATTAAAATTTATTGCTTCAAAAATAATTATTGCCCCCCTGAGGACGACATGAGCGTCCTTTGGCTGCCTGGAATTAAATCTCTAAAATTCACTTGCATCAAAATGGCCGATCCATTGTGCATTTGCACCTAACTATGTAATATTACTCGTTTCCATTTTTTTTCTTCAAAAGTCACACACTTGTTACCGATTCCGTTCTTTCTATTAATTTATCGAAAGCCACAATGTCTCTAGTTTTTTAATCGAAACTAGAAGAATAACATATCACTACTGATTATTGCGTCTTATTTCATTACTGATGAACAATTGATCTCAGTTGCATGATTGCATACGATGCGCAATAGCTCCTCTCACTCTCAGGGGTATGTAGCATTGCACGATAATCAAACTTTGGGATCGAATGGAACTAAATGCTGCGTATCAATACATGAATAAAACCCTCGAAGGTATATACTACGTGTCTAGATATCCATGGCATAAATGCATGATGTTGATTACCTTGAAGAAATATTGATTTGACTATTGGCTTGTCATAATTAAGCTAATTAGTAGGTGGAGATATGGTAGTTTAGCTACAAGGAATCTGTCGAGTCATCTTGTGGGGAATAATAATCTACTCCCTCCGTTTCAAATTAGATGACTTCCATTTGTCCACATGCGGATGTATCTAGACATGTTACAAGTATAGATACATCCGTATGTGCACAAATTGAAGTCATCTAATTTGGAACGGAAGGAGTAGGTGATAATAAGATAGTAAAGTAGGTGGGGGTAAACTATTTGGCGTGCACATGTTTTGTCCGTCCAAGTGTCGCATGCTCCTGTTCTTCGCTCAGATTAAGGAACAAGCTGCGTGATTCGACTTGGCTTAACTGCCACCGCGATCGATCGGCTTCATTGTATACCTACGTATGCTGTTTGATGAGCTGGTTGATTTTAACTTAATTAATCAGCATCGACTTAGGTTTAGATTCCGTTTAGCATCTATCTTTCCATCATCCTTGCTTAGAAAGAAATTGGTGCCGGGTTCCAAAACAAGCTCAAGACGATTAATCGAGCTCACGCAGCGACATTGATCATCAGATTCCTTGATCGCGACATTCCGAGTTAAATGTTCTTTCACCAATTAGTTAGGCACGTCTAAATTAGAGGACCCGATCGATAAGAAAATCAATGTTGTGTTCTTACTCGCGGGCCACTTTTTGGTCCGATGCTTGTCCGACTTGAAGATCAATCCGTCGGTCCCTAAATTGCTGGTCTATCTCACGGTTGAGAGAAACCGTCGGACAGGAATCGGACGCACAGCAATTCCGTTACGAATGGCAGGTTGAAGCCTAGAGGAACTTTAGGCCCATAAAAGACCAATTCCACATCGGCGAGCTTCCTCTACAGCGTCCATTGTGTCCTGTCACCGCAAACCCTATATATCACTTTTTGCGAGTCGTACTACCACCTCGTCCGCGTACATTTTCCTGCTGGGCCGGCCCATTAAGTATTAAGTTTTTTTTGAAAGGAGGCAAAAGCTTTGCCTGTTATATTGTATATTGATAGAGAAGATAGTTTAAGGCTACAACATGAAACAGAGCGGCAGAAGCCATCTGTCCGGGGATAGACCCCACCAGACTTACATAACCAAGGGAATCAAACTAGCTAACTTCCTGGCACCCGCAGCCCCCGGGCTTCATCTCGAATGGGCGCAATCAAAACCGGAGGAGGCACCGCCTTGTTTTGGAAGATTCTCATGTTTCTCTCTTTCCAGATCTCCCACATGACGAGAATCATAAGAGAGGGCAGTCCCTTGCCTTTGCGGCTGCTAGCCGTTGCCATCCGATCCCAACACTCTGCAGCCGACGTCAAATCCAGGGGATCAGGATGGAGGGGTAGGATTAGCCCCGTCCAAAGTTGAGCAGCAGTCCAAATGCGCGTAGAGTAGCGGCATTGAAAGAACAGGTGCGCGGCCGACACCGGGTCCCGTTTGCAAAGAGCGCAAAGGTCATTGTGTGGCCATCCCCTGGAAGCAAGCCTGTCGGCAGTCCATAGTCTGTTTTGCAGAGCGAGCCAAGCAAAGAACCTGCATTTGGGAGGTGACCAGATCGACCAGACGTTTTCCACCATGAGCGTCTGAGTGGATCCCAAGAATTGGAGCTTATAAGCCGAGCTGGAGGATTCCCCGTCGTTGCTGGAGCACCAAAAGATGGAGTCAGGTTGTTCAGTAAGCTGAATGTTTTGGAGACGGCTCCAAAGGGAGACAAACTCAGCAATGTGATCAACCGAGGTAAGACTCTGCCGGTTGATATCATGAATCCATGCGTGCGAGGCAATGACATTATGCACCAGGCGATTCTTCTTTTTAGAGCAAGAGTAGATCAGAGGCGCCAGGTCACGCAGACAACGACCATCCGCCTAGGAGGAATGCCAGAATTTTGTCGTCTTCCCATCCCCAAGGGAGACCCTAGTAGCAGTGGCAAAAAGCCGCCGATCAATGTCATCGGAGGGAAGCTCCGTACCAACCCAAGGCTTATTAGGCGAGGTCCATTCCTGCCATAACCAACGTAAGCGCAACGCCCTAGCAAACTTTTCCAGGTTCAGAATTCCCAGCCCCCCAAGAGCCTTAGGGCGACAAGTGCGTAACCAGTTGACCTTCCATTGGCCTCCCGTAGCAGTGTCCTTAGCTGACCACAGAAAGGCGCGACAGTACTTTTCGAAGCTCTTGATCATTCCTTTTGTAGGCTTCACAGCAGTCAAGAAGAAAATGGGCACCGAGGACAACACAGACTTGACAAGAGTGAGGCGAGCAGCAATATTAAGAAGCTTTCCAATCCAGAATCCCATGCGTTTTAGAGCCTTATCCAACAGGGGTTGAAAGTCAACACGACGGAGCCGTGTGAGAGACAGAGGGAGCCCAAGGTACTTCAAAGGGAAGCAGGCTCGAGTGGCGGGAAAGTTTCGAAGGATATCATCAAGGTCCAGGTTTTGGCATTGGATAGACGCCACCGAGCTCTTAGAGACATTGGTGACAAGTCTCTCAATAGAGAAAAGGTACGAAAATAGGATGGCGTCGGTGAGGTTCGAACTTGGCACCTCCGTTGTAGATGATAAAGAGCATAGCCCGGGTCTGTGTTCTTCTTTAATTATTTACCCTTCTATTGTGTTTTGCTTTTTGCTTTCTGTTTCTGTTTTTGTTTCTTTTTTCTGTTTGGTGTTTTCTTTTTTCTTTTTTCTATTTCATTTTTTCCTTTTTCTTTTTTCTTTTTTATTTTCGTTTATTTTGAAAATGGTTCATATTTTGGAAAATACTTTTTTAAAAAATGGTTCCGTTTTGAAAATAATTATTTTTTGAATATGGTTCGAATTTTAAAAATGGTTTCGATTCTCTGAAATGGTTCCGGTTTTTTTTGGAAATGTTTCCGATTTTTTATTTTTTAGAAAAATGGTTCGGATAAAAAAATGGTTCTGGTTTTTTTTAAATGGTTCCGATGTTTGAAAATGGTCCCTTTTTTGAAAATGGTTCCGATTTTTGAAAAATGGTTCAGCTTTTTGAAAATGGTTTCGACTTTTGAAAATGGTTCTGATTTTTGAGAAATGGTCTTTTTTTTTTAAATGGTTCTGATATTTTTGAAAATGTTCTGATTTTTGAAAATGTTCCTTTCTTGAAAATGGTTCAGTTTTGCAAATGGTTCATTTTTTGAAATTGTTCTGATTTTTGGAAAATGTACATTTTTTTGGAAATGGTTCCTTTTTTTAAAATTCATTTTTTTTGAATCAGATTTTTGAAAATGGTTCCATTTAAAAAAACTTGTTAGTACTTTGAGAAGAACGAAGAAAGAACGACGGAGAACGCTCAAAACGTAGCGAGCACAAAAGAACGGGTCGAGCAGAATTGATCGACCGTTGCGGAAGCTTGCTGGGCCTCGAAACTTGCTGAGCCTTCGCGTCGACCGCTCGCAGGCGGGCAAGTCATACCATAAAACTCGGTGAAGGCGATAGGTAGGGGGTCCCTCCCGTCACGGAGGCAACGTCGGAAGCGCTAGCCTTTATGGGCCAGCCTAGGTAAAGTGATATCAATCACTAAAAAAGGAAAATTGATATCTTTTTCTTTTTTCTCTCTTCTATTTTTCTGATACATTTTTCTTTTTCTTTTTAGTTATTTTTTCTTGTGTGTTCATGTTTTTTTTCTAAAAGAATTGAATTTCATTTTCTGAAAGTACTCCCCGGTCCTTTTTACAACACATATTAGGTTTGTCTTACGTCAAAGGTTTTAAAGTTTGACCAAGTTTATAGGAAACAATTGTAAGACCCAATTTAAAAAATATATTTCATGGAGGGTCGAATAATATTGACATGATATTGCGAATAATAGTATTTTTCTGATAAACTTGGTCAAAGTTTGACTTAACACAATTCTAATATGAGGAGTTAAAAGGACCGGAGGGAGTACTTATTAAAAAATATTTTGAGCTAAATATATTTAGAAACTTTAGGAAACAAATATTAATACAATTTATAGAAAAGATGGCGCGAGGTTAAAAGAAGGTTCACGTTGTTTACATTTTTTAACGTGATTCAAAAAATGTTTGTAGTTAGAAAAATTATCGTGTGATACAAACAATCAGCTACCAATTTCAAATATTGTCAGTATAGTTTAAAAATATCGTTAGAGAGGTTCAAAAATATGCTTGTATAGTTAAAAATTTCTTTATGACAAGAAAATATGTTTGTAATGTTAAAATATTGTTCATGAGTTTAGAAAATGATCATATGAGAGGACAAAATGTTTGCATAGATCAGAAAAATTGACCGACGAGTTTAAAAAATGCTCATATGAGAGGAATTTTTTTGTACTGTTCAAAATAATTGTTCACTAAGTTCAGAAAAATACTTATTAGACTACAATAAATTGCCGTATTGTTTTTAAACATAATAAGTAGGGAATAGGTAAAAAATGAAGAAAAATAAAAAAGGAAAAGAAGAAAGGAAAACTAAAAATAAAAAATTTCGCAACTTTTTGTTGTGAGAGAGGAATCGAGCGGGAGAGTTTTGGACGTTTAGGAGGAGCGCTTGTTTCTGAGAAAGCTTCAATGCCAAACTGTTTCATGCGAGACAGAAAGTGGCTATCGCGGAAAGAAATCAGAGAGATCGCGGATTTCTGGGCGAGAGGGCGCAATTCTTGGCGATCGTTTCTTCGGATCATGTATTGTTTTTAAACATAATAAGTAGGCAATAGGTAAAAAATGAAAAAAAAAACGAAAAGAAGAAAGAAAAAACATAAAAGAGAAAATGAAAAATATAAGGGTCAAAGAAAGAAAATGAACTTAGTATAAAACAAGAGAAAGCAAAAAATTAGTAGAAAAGAATAGAAAACAGAAAAACCATAGTGTCCTTACTAGGACATGAAACTCATAGTAAAACACATAAAAACATTGGGAAACTATAAGAATAGAGCCATCATAAGCTCAAGTACATATTGCTAAAGAAAATGTATAAAAAATGCCTACCGAGTCCCATGTAAATTGTTTATATGGATACAAAAATCACTTCTGAAACGGAGAACCCACAGGCTCTTCATGTAAGCATCATATTATAACAAATATATGTATTCATAGAATATTATAAAAATACTACCTAAAATCAATTTGAATATCCAATAAAAACACAAAAATAGAGAGAAATTGAAAAAATAGAAAACTTGCGTGAAGCTTCCTTTTGTTCTACTAGTTTCAAAGAAAAATTATAAACTTGCAGTACCACGAATTCGCGTCTAGAGCGCGCCAGTCCTCGTCTAGAACATGCACTGTATGTGCCACTTCGCGTCTAGAGCACGCTCTGTGGCATGTCACAAATGCAAGTATGCAAGAAAAGATCAACCCCTAGAGGAAAATGTGGCTCTTACGAGTTACGACGCTCGATTCTCGTTGTACAAAGGCTTTTTCTTTGTGGCTAAAACCTCTTTCACCACGATAGTGGTACCATGGTAAAAGGGGTGTGGACGATTTTTTTAACCACGGTTCAAGAATCATGGTAGATGGTTTCACATCAACCACGGTAAAATTTGTCGTGGTAGATCCATGCAGTGGAGACCCCGAACGGATTGACGTTAACGTCGTTAACTGTGACGTCTGTTAGGCGACGTGGCATCACCGAAAAGGAACAGGTGACATGGCTGATCCGTGGTAGATGACTGGCCCATAAGAAGCCCATTTTAGACTAAGCAGGCTGGCCCATTTAGGTTAGGCAGACTGACCCATTTATGTGGAACAGGCCGGCCCATTTCACTAACTATATGAAAGATGGTCACTTTAGCGAGCTCTCAGCCCTCGTGGTACTGTAGAACACTGTGCACTGCTACAGTGTTCTACAGTACTTCGATCTGGGCTGTCGGCTGTCGATCGAACGGTCCACAGGACACGCCCTTGATGGTTTTGCAAAAAACCCCTTCCCTAATAGACGAAGCAACCCGCAGTCCATGATTATACGCTACGAAGGACCGAACTGCAAATAGAGTAAAAGTGAAGGACCTTCTGGCAAAAAAGTCAACAAATCCCCCCCTCTCCTCCCCTACAGTACTTCGATCTGGGCCGTCGGCTGTCGATCGAACGGTCCACAGGACACGCCCTTGACGGTTTTGCAAAAAAAAAACTTCCCTAATAGACGAAGCAACCCGTA
Organism: Poa pratensis; assembly: GCA_947311845.1. Classification (NCBI taxonomy): domain Eukaryota; kingdom Viridiplantae; phylum Streptophyta; class Magnoliopsida; order Poales; family Poaceae; genus Poa; species Poa pratensis. Next base: position 77,113,287 of record CAMZMU010000037.1, on the reverse strand, counting down.
GTCCATGATTATACGCTACGAAGGACCGAATTGCAAATAGAGTAAAAGTGAAGGACCTTCTGGCAAAAAAGTCAACAAATCCCCCCCTCTCCTCCCCCTCGCGCGCGCGACGATGGAAATCGCCGGCGACGCCGCCGCGCCGCCCCGCCGTTTGACCCCTCCCCACGCAAATCGACGCCTACGGCCAGGTCCGTCGTCGCGCCCCATCCCTCCTCGTCGACGGACGCGTGCCGGGATGCCCCAGAGCCGCCGCAATCGAGTCCGCCGCGCTCGCTCGGGCCGGCGCTTCAGCACGCCGCCGGCGCCGCTCCGGCGACCTAAATTCGGCGTCGCCGCTACCTGCGGCCACTCCGCGGCGAGCCGCTTCCAGCGCGCCCAGCCGCGCATCCCGGAACGCGCTGGATCGACGCCGGCGACGTCAACGCCGCCGCGGCATCTCCGGCCTTCGCTCACGTCAGCGTGCCCTCCCAGTTGGCCTGGGCCGCGTGCTGAGCTGGCCTGGCTGCTGCGCAGCTGGGTCGGCCCTTTTATTTTTTTCCCTATTTTTTTTCTTTTTCCGAAATCTTTTACAACTTTTGAAATACAAATTCAATAATTTCCATATCTGCACAATATTAAAATGTAGAGAATTCCGAATATGAATTGTACCACAAAAAACAATATATACAAATTTCAATACTTCAAAATTTAGCATATCTTCCAAATTTAACTATGTAGCCACCTTTTGTAAAACAAACAATTCATGCATTTTTTTTTCCCCGACACATTCAACTCTGAACACATTTTGAACATGGATACTCCCAAATTTGAATTTTTCACCCTACAGTATTTCTAATTATTGTACGAACTTTCCAAATCAAATTTGCAATATGGACACTTTCAAATTTGAATTTTTTATCCCACAGTATTTCCACCTATTTTACGAACTTCTCGAAACCAAACAACTCATAAGCACAAACCTTTTTTGTACATCGTCACATTCGAATCTAAACACATTTTGAACATGCACACCTCCAAATTTAAATTGTTTACACAACATTTATTACAAGTGTCACAAAGATATCAACATGACCACAACAATAAACGCTAACTATTCACGATATACGATCAAAATTCAAGTTTCAGCATTTCAACATTTATAATGCCTCTCAAATCCGAGCATTAAAAAACACATAAACCAAACTCAAATATGAATGCCTCTCCAATTTAAACAATTTTTGAAACTCGAACAAATTTTACGTTCAAACTTTTGGACATGCGCACACTCCCAAATTTAATTTTTTTACACAACAGTTAGTTAACCCCTGAGAATTATGCCATGTATAATTACATACAAATCACTTATGCTAACTGGAAAAAAAGGCGTACTCACAATTTCTCACCATTTAGATACAATTCAAATGCATTTTTCGTAATCTCAATTAAATTTTAACGCCGAAATGCAAACATGCAATCCCGAATACTCAAAATTTTGTCACCATTTTGAGGTAATTCAAATGCATTTCCTCTAATTTCAATTAAATATTGATGACGAAACACAACCATGCCCGATCATTTCGAACTACCAAATATTTGAATATTGCACAACATATTTAAAAAATACTCACAAAAAATGCTACCTACTCATACCAAAATAAAAAAAACATATTCCTAAATTCCAATTTGGTGTACATTTGCGTGAATATTCCAATATTCAATAAAATATATCGAAAATGCTACAAGAAAAACGCTACACACTTATAGCAAAATACAAATATTTATGGACATTACAATTTGCCCAATATTTCGACATCATACGAACAAACTTTACCCAATTGTAGAATCAAATTCAAAAGAATTTTTCTAATTTCAACTAAACAACGACGCCAACATACACACATGTTTGAACATTTCACACCACCAAACATTTGAATATTCCACACACCATATAAAAAATGCCCACACAAAAAATACTAGCTATTCGTAACACATATAAAAACAGGTTTGCACATTCCAATTTAGCAAACATTTGGCCGGAAAAAAAATGCACATAAAATCTCACCAGGCGTGGCGTGACGCCACGCAAAATTCAACTAGTAGTTTTTTATGACCGTCCCATTAAGTTGGCATGTGGACCCTGGTCGGTTTTTCAGTATGTACAAAGTATGGTTAAATTAAAACAGGGCCAAAATTGCACGCATGAGCATTCGTAGTTAGGGGGTGAATTTGTCAACGTTTTGGGAGGCTATTGCATAGAAAGATTCATTTTTTTTGGAAAACTTGTACAAAGAGTTCTTTATGTGACAAGATTCTAATGAAAAATACCAAACCTTGAATATGACACTCTGAAAATAAAAGTATTCACGAAAAGTGGTATCTTTGCCTGGCTAATCTTGGCTATCAACCCAAATGACGACTAGAGGGATTGGCATCTCCATCGAAAAAGTGGTTATAATTTCCCCATATTCGGTGCACGTGTGCATATTGGCATGGCATAAAATGTCCAAACAAAAATTTCCAACTTTGTGTTTGTAAAAAAATGATTTCCCATTTCACGAGTGTCGAAAAAGGGTTTTCATTTGAATCCACTACAAAAAAATATAGTCCGGAAAGGTTAAAAAAAGTCCGGAATGGTACCACTGCAATTTTTACATATAGTCGACCTCGTAGGATGCCAAACTACCGGATTTGAATAAATTTCTCGCTTTGTAGATAGCTTTGTTTTTTCCGACGTGAACTCTTTCTCGTCGCACTCGGCCGATACGGCCTCACTTCTCACGTGCTCGGCACCGATGGCGCTTCCCCGTCGGACACCTCGCCCACCTCTGCCTGGGGCCGCGACGACTTCACCGTGCTTAATTGGATCTACGGCTCCATCTCTCTCGAGTTGTTCGGCATGATCATGGCACCCGGGTCTTCAGCGCAGCAAGTTTGGACCGCCATCGACAACCTCTTCCGCGACAACAAGAAGAGTCGTGCTCTCGCCCTCGACGCCGAGTTCCGCAACACTCCACAGGGTGACATGACGATGCACGACTACTGAGCCAAACTCAAGTCTCTGGCCGACGTCGAGCAGCCGGTCTCCGACGAAACGCTCGTCCTTACTGTCCTCTGTGGCCTGAACGAGCAGTTCTCCCATCTGCGCTCTTTTATCCCGTTTCAAGTCCCCTTCCCGTCTTTCCTCCAGACGCGGTCTGCGCTCGTCCTCGAAGAAGCACAGAAGAAAACCTACGCAAAAAATGCTGCCGCCACCGCACTATGGGCAAGCGGCAACATCATACAGCCTAGCGCCGGTGTCGAACGCGGCTCTGGCGACCAGCGTACCCTCGGCTCCTCGTTCGGCTCATCCAACAACAACGGCGGACGTGGCAACTTCACCAACACTCGCGGCCGTGGCCGTGGCGGTCGCAGACGAGGACGCAGCGAGCCATGGATGTTCAACCCATGGACAGGTCTCCCGACGCGCGCCCAGCTTCAGCAGCCATCCCCTCCAGCACCCTGGCAGCCACGACCATGGCATGGTCTTATTGGTCCAAGACCTGGCGCTCCTCAGGCTCCGCAGGCGTACGCGGCGTATGCTCCCAGCATGCAGCACCACGGGATCCCTCCGGCTCCTTCAACTCCAGTGTACAACGGACATCAGTAGCATGTCGACCCGGCTCTTCTAACGGCACTAAACAACATGCATCTTCCCGGAACCAGGAGTGGTTTATGGACACGGGCGCCTCCTCGCATATGGCATCTGATCACGGTACTCTCTCTCTCGCTTACAACCCTCCTCTCATACTGTCACGGTCGGTAACGGCCAATCTATCCCTGTCACTCATATTGGCTCCACTACTTCCCTCCACTACCCAACCTCTCACTCTTCGTAATATTCTTGCCGTTCCTCACATAATTAAAAATCTTATTTCTGTTCGTCAATTCAGTACTGACAATTTCTGTACCATTGAATTTGACCCTTTTGGTTTTTCCGTGAAGGTGCTCCCTTCCAGGGCCGTGATCCTTCGCTGTTGATGTGTTCTAGGGTTCCCGATCTTTCGATGAGAGAGGATAACTACGATTTGGAGAGGATTTGACTCTCACGATTCGGCTACCAACCGTACAGGGAGAACCGTACACGACTGATATCCACGGCAATAACTGAACCAACTCCACGATGTTATCGACCGAGCCAATGACATGATCAACCTGTCCACGAAGGACTTTCCTGCATGCAAATCGAAGAACAAGCAAGAAAACAATAGCGTAAGCAATCTGAAATTGCGGATATGCTAGATGAATAATAATCTCAAAGACAAGAGTTGGAATTCCAAAAGATTGTCTTGACGGTCGCACTAGCCGCTACGAGCGTAGACAAATAAAGAGCTAAACTTCTCTAAACAAAACCCGATCTTACCCTAACCGGCGGCTGTCTATTTATGAGACGTTCTCACGTCGAGTCGCCATGGTCGTGCTGGTGTCGCGTCTCGCCGTGGGCTTCATGCTGGCCCAATTTTTACCCAGGCATGCTAGTCGGCCCATTTTCTTCTGCTTGCACCGATGCCTGGTATTGGGCGTGGCATGCACAACACCAACGACCAAGCATGCACGTATCCATGCAAGTATACGGATGGACTAGGCAATCTAGCGCGGCGACACGCCGCGCCCGTGTAGCGGCACTGGTTTTTTGTTAACTGAATAAATTTTATGTGAACTATAATGAGTTAATTACGAATAATGTGAATAATTTATAGAAGTAATGATGTAAGAGAATATTATAGAGATCGATGGAGGATAAACTTCTCCTTACTAATTATGATTACGATTGTTTATTGAAATATTTCAGATAGGCATTACGTTCAGAATATATAGAACGTTATTGAACCGTATCTATAGCTAATACTGCACTTTCAGAGCGCTCCTATGATTGCATCTCTAAGTATTAAGTTAAAACGAGTATTTCTTTAAGCATCATGACATAATGTAAACCATAAAAATATCATCCAAATGTGATAAATAAATTGTTGGCTTATTTGGCAACAACGCCTTGCACATCTTGTCCATTAGCTGTCACTTGGGTATAGAAATTTCATGGTTGAACCCAGTATCATACACAAAATTCTCTCTTAGAGATCTTAAACATCAACTTGGCCAAAATAAACAGAGCATGTAAGACTATGAAATAAAGTATTCAATGATAGCCAATATCATCAATATATAACATGTATAAATCTGATCATAAAGTGATAATTCATCATCCCAACAAACACAACTACAGATAATAAAAAGGTCCATGCATCATTTTGATGCAGAGGCTGTGGCGTATTCCACCCCATTTTGAAAGAAAAAAACACAACTACAATTTCCTCATATTGATCACAACGATGCAGGGCAGCTAATCAGAACATTGTATTGACGAACAAGATAGTTGCAGCGAGAAGATTCAGTGAGATCCGCCCCCGCTTAACCGGCTATCGCGCTGCCACGCAGCAACAACCGATAGCCACCACCATAATGCCGCAAGCCACCGGACGAGATTCTTACTCAAAATTTGAAATTCAAACTTAAAACGATAAAAAAAAAGAAAAAGATTTTGAGAGGAAGAATTTGTCCCAAATTTAAACGATTCGGGATTTTTCGCCCGGTAAAGTCATTTATCGGAGGGGGCCGAGAAATCCGTCGCGATAATTCGACCGGTAACCAAATCCCTGACGAGGACCCGCCGTTCGTTGGTTCCTCTAGCTACGGCGGGTGGTTAGATGGAAGAAGGGGAAGGGGCGGAGACTACCAGGGTTCGCCCATGCTGTTTGCCGAGACCGACGCGGTCCTTCTGATACAAGCGTGTAGGATGTATGTCTGCGTTTATGTCTAACCTATCAGCTTCGAGAGATATTAATGAAGTGGGTCCGAGTAGTCAGGAAATCATCTTGTGATTGGCTTGATGAGTCCCCTGACTTCTTATTACAAACTCTCATGGAGTATTTGAAATCGATAAAGCTACTGTAACATCCCAAATTGAATAATCAGTAATGTTATTCCAAAAATGTGGGCCAACAAAAACTTTTATTGATTTATGAGTGTTGATTGCATGTTGTTACTTGTGATAATTATTTCTTGTTGCTTGTGTGTTGCTTGCTCTAATTAACACATGAAGAAAAGAAAGAAAACAAAATAAAAAGTTAAAGCAAGAAAAATAATGTGACAAGTGTCACACAAAATTCTCCAAGTGAGAAATTATAATTATTCTAAACAAAATTCAGAGGAGTGGTGATGTAAACACTCCCATTTTATTCTTACTACTCTTTCCTCTCAAATAATATTTTAAACTAGTTTTAAAATTCTAAAGTAAAATCAATTTGAAATAAAACAAAAAAACCATAATTAAAACCTTATGAACAAAATTGATTCAAAACATTTTATTTTGAAACACCAAATTTTGTGGAGCTTCTACATGTTATGGGAGGGCTTCACAAATATATTTGAATTTTTCTAAATAAGTTAAGTACCCCAAATAAATCCCAGAAAAGCTACTGGAAATAAAAGAGAAATAGAAGAAATAAGAGGCAGGGGTTTTTCGTAAAATGGTCATCCCCTACCTCTCTCCTAGCTCACTGTCGACGCCGCGCCCAGGCCCCCCCCCCCCCCCCCCCCCAGCTCGCACCGCGCCTCTGCAGCCTATGCACCGCAGAGGAGAGCACTCGAGCGCTTCCCTCTCTTCTACGCTGCCCTGTCCCCCTCTGCTCCGCCGAGGAGAGCCCGACGGCGCCGGCCAAAATTCGGCCCCCTCTCAGCTCCCCGACACGCACCACTCTACCCAGCTGCTCCTAGACCACGCCCGGACCCCGGAAGACCCCGCGTCGCCACGTACCTGCACCACCACCGCCCAAATCGAGCGGAGGATCCCGCGGGAGCGCCATGGACGCCGTCCGTGCTCCGCGACCACCATGGACCGCCTCCGTGTCTCCCCCGCTCCAATTTCTTCTGTGCACCGCCAGGAGGGCGTGCACGCTGCGCCACTGCCGCCGTCGAGGTCGGACATGGCCGCAGCGCCACACTCCCCCATTCTCTCCCCTCTGGCCCGTACTCTCTTCCCCATGTTCCCTGCACTCACCGAGCCTTTTGCCCCTCTTTTTCGTGCACAGACGCGTCCCCGGAGCCTCGCCGGAGTTGCTGCCGCGCCCGTGGAAGTGCTGCCACCTCGCCGCCGACGAACCAGCCCTCCCCAGGAAGTGCCACTCCTCCCACGAGCTTCCTCGAGCCTCCGCGACCCTCCTGCATCATCGCCGCGTCCTCCAGAGCCCCCAGGTGAGGGATCCGTGCACCTCGCCGTCGCCGGAGCCGTTTCCATGTCGATGATGAACGCGTGCTTCACGGGCCGTTGGATCTAGATCCAACGGCAGCGTAACGGTTCACGTTAGCTAGTCACTGACGGGCTGGCCCCACCCGTCAGCATTTTATTCATTTTACACCGTGCACTGAGTCACTGACAGAAGGGCCCCACCTGTCATAGATTTGAACATTATCCAGAACAGTTAGGTTTTCTAATTTAGATTTCTCTGTGAAATCAGTACTGGATCCAACTTTAAAAATCCATAACTCGAGATTTACAAGTCCAAATAAATCAAATCCAAATGTTCTGGAAAGCTTATGAAATTGCTTAACCAACCCAAGTGGATTCATTTCATTTAGATAAATAATAAAAATGTATTATTAAAAATACTACAGAAGGTTTAAATTCTAAACTTGTTTGTTTCTGATACTCTGTTAAGCCAAATAATTCCAAACCAATTTTGTTACCTTAGTACTGTGATGTATTAGCTTCCCTAATTTTGGTAGAATTAATTGTGCAGTGATAATTGTTTAGTATAAGGTTGAAGTTAGAACACCCTTCTGCACTAAAACAATTAAATATGTTTAATGGTTAACTCAAATGATTTAGGACCAATTTTTTTAGATCACATTTAGTCATGTTTAGTTACCCCTAAAAGTATTTAATTTTTTGGATCAACAGAACTTAATTGGTAGCTAAAACTTGATTATTAAGTTACTGGATTAAAACATTTGTGTAGGGAGTTTGGTAACTCCAATTAATCCAAATCAAATGGTGTTGTCTTCTACACATCAGTAGCTTTCTGTAGAAATTTAGTTTGTATTTTTGTGACCAACAGAACTCAAGTTGTGGAATTAAACATGTTCAATAAGTTTCTGCCATAATTTAGACATAATTAAATAATGTTTAATTCATTTATTTTGAAACCAAATTGTATTGTTTGTTATGTGCAGTAGCTATTTGTGATGTTTAGGATTGAAATGTTGTGATGTTGCTTGAGTATTTTAGTGATTGTTTGTATTTGTTTGTTTATTAATTAGACGAGAACGCTGTCGGATTTATCGAGGAAGGAGAGCTTGTTGAGTCTGAAGATCAAGACCAAGGCCACTTTGCCGAGCAAGGCAAGCTACTCTCTGAGCTTGCACCCCAAATATATGCATCTACTTTAATAACATGTTTTACTCTTAAGGCAAAGATTTATAAAACCCTTTTCAAAAGTATATGAAAATTATTGTGCCACCCTATGTAGAAATATAAGATAGCTATATCAAAATTATAGGATGGGAAAAATAATTATTGTTTATTCAAAACTCCTTTGAAAATACTTGTGTGATTATGGAATGCCGAGATGTCGGTGTTGGAATGGAGAAGTGGAGATGTTTATGAAAAATGCACAGTGTGTCCTTGTACTTACGTCAACCAGCCGATACCATGTGCGACCACATTTACCCACACATGGGAAAAGGGTTTAGTCATATAATTTGCTCATATTAGTATGGGATGCCTCATCGACGGAGATGACTCCGTTATGCATGAGGGGATAGTATGTGATCTACCCCTGACCCGGGTCCTCGCTCAAACTCTATGGAAAGATAAGGAGGAGGATTGAAGGTTCCACCATAAACCGTCGGGCAAAACCTATGAGTCCTCACACTTAGATTCCGACGGGCTGGGTTAAGTGTTGATGGAAGTGTCATATGGGCAGGGTCCTATACTAGCATGAGCAAAGGACAGGCTAGGGTCGGTGGCTCAACTTCGCATACACCTTGTATGGCGGGACGTGCCTGACACGATGAGTTACCGGATGGATGTGGGAAAAGCGTGCTACCTCTGCAGAGTGTAAAACTATTCGAATAGCCGAGTCCTCGGATATGGACAGTTGGGAGGCCCTACTTTGACCATGTGCAAGTTTTTGAAAGACTTTGAGTTTTAAAAATAAAATGAAGTGGAGAATGTTCCATACACTTATACCAATGGATCGGTATGAGGTTGTTGGAGAAAGTGGACCATGATGGACTATGGTCGGAAAAAGGGGGAGTTTTGGAGAAACAAATACAATGGTGATTTCTTTAAAAGTGGTTATAAAACTCGTCTTACCTTTTTCAATAAAGATATAGAGATGTTTTAAATAAATAAAAGTTGGAAATTTAAATAAAATTAGTGCATACTCATGTTGGGGTAGTTTGCGAGTACATTCAAATGTACTCATATTGGTTTCGTCCCTGGCTATTGACCTAGCCAGACTACGAGGAAGAGCACTACGCCGAGCAGGAGTATGGCGACTTCTACGCGAACTAAGGATCTCCATAAGTCAGCTGCCTGTCGGGTTGTCTTCGTTAGGATTTGATGTCTACTACGCCGTAGCTTCCGCTGATATTTTGGTTTGGCCCATGAAGGCACCTATGTAAGACTTGGTCTAAATGACCATTTATGTAAGACTTTTAATTCGGTATTGTAATGGATGTAAACTTGGGTATCCAATTCGGATTATGTGCAACGACAGACTGATCACGGGATCGTTGTGTTAAGCATAATCGGGTATTTCGGACAGCTAGTCCGGGGTCTCCACAGCTACCATGATGGTTTTCCCTTAAGAAGAGAGAATGCAGGAATCAGTCAATGGCTTTAAGATCCATTCACGCAGCTGAACCCGTACGACAGGTTTTGATGGACTTAGACTCAGAGTCATTCAACGTCAACTTCTCCAGTGCTGGAAAGAATATAACACAAATAGTTAGACCGGGCACTTCTCTTGTCCAAGTGTTTGGAGCCATCCGTACTTTGAGTGGAACGTACACCTCTGAGTGTCCATTCCAGTCGGGCAATCATTTCCTTCCACGGTATGTCAAACGATTTGACTGAAGGAAGCAAGAAAAATCCACACCAGAAACAGAATTCTCCTACGGTGACCCTCCAGAATTCTCCTATAACTCTGCAACGAATGCACACTAGTGGATCGTCTTTCTCTCCAGAGCCTAACATGAGCATTCCTCAGCGATTCTGGAGTATTACTTGCTAGCAACCCAAAGTAACACCCCGAAGAAACAACCATCATATCTGTATCAGTTACTTGATCATCAAACGGCATGAACATAGTATGTTTCGTTCAGTTTCTTCTTATATGCTTCTCTTCACTATTCTGCACCAGTTCTCCCCAATCCAATCCTACCAAATGCCCCGGTAGCGCCGTTGCCATCCCATACCCTTTTAGCATCTCCGACAACTCGACCGTACTGAGAATTCCAGGCTTCAACATATCATGCGGATCGACAGGACCGATGCTATCTCTTGGCCTTAGCGGTAAGCTGTACACGGTCCAGAACATCTCACTGGACCAGGGCTACATACGCGTGGCCGGCGACACCGTGTACACCCAGTGCCACCGGCAGATGAACGGCCCGTGACCAAAAGTTGCTCGACCTTGGGGGCACGCCTTTCACCTTCTCCCACACGCTCAACAAGTTCACTGTCGTCGGCTGTGACTCCATGGCGATGCTCCGAGGCCCGGATCCTGGCGTCGCGACGAGCCGGTACAGTTACCGCGGAGGGTGCGTGTCGTTCTGCGCTACCGAGGGGAGCATCACGAGCGGCGCGTGCTCCGGGGTGGGCTGCTGCCAGGCTTCCGTACCCGAGGGCTCAACGTGCTGGACTTGGAGCTCACCAGCATACGGAACCAGCTCCTGCAGTCCTCCTCCGAATCTTGGGGAAATATCAGTAGCAACAATACGAGCCCTTGGTGCAGCAAGGCGTTCATCGCGGACCAAGCTTCCTACGTCTTCTCCAGGGCTGACTTGGAAAGAAACCTGACGAACAAACCAATGGTGCTCGACTGGTCCATATTCGGTGGCAGCTGCTTGGAGGCACGCGCGCGCCGCAGACCTACATGTGCAGGGAGAACACGGAGTGTTACACCGTGGTGAACAACACGGGCACAGCAGCTACCGGTGCAACTGTTCTCAAGGTTTCGGTGGGAACCCTTACCTGCAGAATGGATGCCAAGGTGAGAAATCCATGCTTGTTTGCAACAGATAACATGATTTAGATTTTGGCTACCACTAACTATATATGTGCCTTACTCTGATTTCCCCTTCTGGTCTTGTTTCGCAATTCTGTATGCAAGATATTGACGAATGCAAAGATGAGAAGAATTATCCCTGCACGCACAAGTGCATCAACACATTTGGTCGTTTTAGCTGTGTGTGCCCTATGGGCATGACGGGAGATGGTACGAAGCAGGGCAGTGGGTGCAAAAGAGATACAAAGCTACTGATAGCAGCAGGCAAGTAGTATCCAGTGATCTTATTTTTTGACATGATCTGCTCAATCTGCATGAACAAGCACCGTATTCATCAAATTTGCTGGTTATTTTTTCAGGTGGAGGCCTGCCTTTGCTGCTTGTTCTCCTCGTGCTCGGATTCTGGACGCATTGGCTTGTGAAGAAGAGAAAGCTTGCCAAGACAAGACAGAGATACTTTCTGCAGAACGGTGGGATGCTCCTGAAGCAGCAGATGTTTTCTCAGAGGGCGCCGTTGAAGATATTCACATCTGATGAGCTTGAAAAGGCAACCAACAGATTCAGCAATGACAACATAGCTGGAAGAGGTGGATTTGGGACAGTCTACAAAGGCGTATTGTTCGATGACATGGTCGTGGCGATCAAGAAGGCTCAGCGGGTTGATCAGAGCCAGGTGGAGCAGTTCGTCAATGAGTTGCTCATTCTCTCGCAAGTGAACCACGAGAACGTGGTCCAGCTAATTGGATGTTGTCTCGAGTCAGAGGTTCCCTTGTTGGTCTACGAGTTCGTCACCAACGGGGCCCTCTTCCACCATCTCCACAACACTTCAGTGCCGATGCCATGGGAGGACCGCCTAAGGATTGCAGTTGAAACGGCTACAGCACTTGCATATTTGCACTTGGCAAAGATGCCGATCATTCACAGAGATGTCAAGTCGTCCAATATACTCCTTGACAAAAACTTCACCGCCAAGGTGTCCGATTTCGGCGCTTCAAGGCCGATGCCGCAGAATCTGACCCATGTCACCACCTTGGTGCAGGGGACACTGGGGTACATGGACCCGGAGTACTTCCAGACAAGCCAACTGACCGAGAGAAGTGATGTTTACAGCTTCGGCGTGGTACTTCTCGAGCTACTGACAAGGGAGAAACCAATATTTGGTTGCAAGACGGACGAGGTGAGAAGCCTGGCGTTGCATTTCAGCATATTATTCCACGAGAACCGGTTGTCAGAAATCGTGGATCGACAAGTAGCCGACGAAGCTGGAGCTAGACATGTTAAAACTGTTGCGCAGTTGGCTTTGCGATGCTTAAGGGTGAGAGGTAAGGAGAGGCCAAGGATGATAGAGGTTGCCGTCGAGCTTGAAGCACTGAGAAGACTCATGAAACATCACTCCATAGTTGATCCTGAAGAGTAAACAAGAGTGTTCTGTAGTATAGCTGCTAGACTTCACATTTTCACTTTCTAAATTTGGAATACAAGTAAGCACACGCTTATGGCATCAGTCTAAGACAACTAAAAAACCTACGAGTTGACCTATAGATTTAAATAACATCATTGCTCAGTCGATGAAAATGTACAAAACCGATGAAAATGTACAGAACCTGATGACTGTAGACCATGTAACTCCAAATCCATGTTTGGCGGCAGCAGCACTCCTGGAGGTGCGATGCTATTTTGGCTCTCTTGCCTTCAAAAGCCCTTTTAGTAAGATACCAATTTGATTATGCTAGCGCAAGCCTAACTGTTTGTCGCATAACTTGGAGTCACTAATATCCACCTGCACCTATAAACATAGAAACGATCGCATCATGTTCAAGAATTCAAAACAATATGCACATGGTAGGAGCTTTGTGGTACTTAAGAATTCAGTAAATGATCATCTTCAACAAATCAGAATAATAAGCACATGCATTAAGGACCTTGAAAATTCAGAATTATGATGAGTCCTCCTTTCTTGACACCTCTTCCTATATGCTTCTTGTTTCTGCAGACAAGCATTCATACGAAGAGAACGTACCAGCCGTTTTAGCAGTGCATACGAGTATACGACACTTGCAACCGTTTTATTTCACACTCAGAACTGGATCACTGACATTGAAGAAGAAATAAACAAAAATTACCTTTGGGCAAGCAGCGAGGGGCGTGGAGGAGCAGCCGAGCAGCTTGCAGAAACAGCACCTTTGGGCAGGAAGCACCACAGCGCCTGGCAGCCGCTGCCGCGGCGCCGTGGGTTCCGGTTTGGACCACCGCGTCCTGCGCCTTCCAGTGCACATCCGCACCAACCCGCTGCGCGAGGTGGCCGGACGGGTCACCGGCGGCGGCGAATTTCACGAGGTAGCCGGAGGGCGCGGGTGAGCAGCCGCCAGCGAGCTTCGAGGGGAAGCGGGTGATGCCAGGCGGCAGGCGAGGCGGGGGAGACAGGCGTGTGTGGGCCGCCCACCTCCTCCGCATCGGGGTCAGGCACGGCATGGGCGGCAATGATGGCGTGGCCGACAGCGCGAGGGAAGCCTGGAGGCACAGGAATCTTGCGGCGACGCGGGGTAGCCCGGAGCATCCGGGGACAGGCCGGTGGGCGGTGGCGGGGGAAAAGCCGGCGTCGCAAGGGACAGGTGCTGGGATGGGTTTTCTATTTTTGTTTTTAGGGAAGGGGTGGGCTTTCTTTTCTTCTTCTTTTTTGACAGAAAGATTGAGCAGCTCGGTTGCATTTGTCACGTAATAAACCTGAAAATCAGAGGCAAAGCTACACTCATCAACCTTTATCCCAAGTTCCCCTAAAATCAGCGACTCCATATTAACACTCCCACTGATCCAAAAGACCGCCGTGAGTAGTACTATCAAAATGCACGTGATCAGCTTTTCTCCGGCGACAATTATACCGGATCAGAGGGAGTAGATTTTTTCGCAAGATAAACTTTTGGTCAGCTCGGTGGCATTTGCGACAAAATAAACATGAAAATTATGCAAAATAAAATAAGGCATTTGTGGCATTCGGCAAAATAAAATAAAAACACTCGGCAAAGAAAAAAACTTGCCAAAGATGAAAAAAAGAACCGGCAAAAACGAAGAAAAACACCCAGTAAAGGTAACACGCATTCGACAAACAAAAACACTCAGCAAAGATGGAGATCATGTTGGAAATATATGAGCTTGGCCCCATAAGATTTGAGCTTTCCTATTAAATCTCAAAGACCCATGTAATTTAACAAGATTTGTTTTGTTAGTCATCTTCCATGTAATTCAACAAAAAATCATAGTGATTTTGTTGTTGACTCATAAGTCTATTTATGATAATTTAGCTAGTTTGGATATCCATTATATGTAACCACATAAGATTGGAAAATTCACTGCAACGTTTTATTTCTCTTTTCATAAGGTTGTTGTATAGATGGTATAGTGGAACATGTAAGACGACAAAATCGTGGGTGTAGCCAACACATTTTCAAGATTCAATTTTGGAACGTCATTATTAACTTATAAATGTCTACCTGTTGCAACGCATATGCACTTTTGCTGGTATCTTTGAAAATGATTAAGTACATATTTCACTCTCAAATCCATATGAATCCACTGAACTGAATTGTGGTCTGATATTAACCATGTTTTTTTTGTCAGAGACATCCCTCCAAAAAGATGTACACTGTTCCCTCTAAAAAAGCCAGAACCGCAGCCACAGGAAAGGTTAAGAGAGTTGACTCGTCTTAATCATTGACTTTATCTCAGATAATGCTGATCTCTTTTTTTTTACATGGTAATACGATTCTCATTGATAAATAAAAGACGAGATACAAAGTACGTATACACCGATCTTACAGATCTGGAAAAATAGGATAAACCTATGTGACAAACCAACGCCTATCCATTTTCTTCGGCACCACCGTAGCAGGCACCAAGAAAAAATAGACAGATCACCTTTTCACCCGAGCTCGACGCGGCTCCATCGCTGATCATCAGCTTTTCGGACCTCCAATATAGTCTGCCAAAGGACAAACCATTGCCGTTGAAAGAATCAGACCGGGGCAGCATGTCCCCGGACACGCCATCGAACTTCAGCACTGGCACCCACGCACGACGATGTCGGAGTAGGGAACCAGAACCGTCAGCCTTCAACCACGAACCCACCACAAGGTGCACCATCTTCCAGCTGTCAACAGTGCAGACCACCGTCTGCACGTACTTCTGAACGAATCCTCTCTGCTCCACCTTGGCGTCGGAGACAACGCCGCAGCAACGGGGACAGAGCAGGAGGAAAAAACCATCTGATGGAGTCATCGCCGTCGCCTCGCCGACACCATCCATGAACCCTAAAGCCACCGATCTGAAAGATCGGCAAGCACACAGTGCCACCAACTCCGAGACGCCGCCATGAAGGACAACGCCGGTGTGGGAGAAGAGTTGAGGCAGATTTATTTGCCCGGGCGCCGCTCCCACCACCCCAACGGCGCGTCATGCCAGAGAACTCCTAGCCCTAAGTACCATGCAAAAAAGGGGTCCCCCTCCCTCCTGCCGCCGGAACGGCAAGCGGAAGGAGAGGGCCCAGCTCTCCCGCCGGTGGGTGCGACGGCGACGGTGACAACGGCGGCGGCTAGGGCTGGAGATGCGATCCCCTCGCGAGTCGCCCGTCCCGCGAGTCTCGCGAGCGAAGCGGTGGTTTTGCACGTAGTGATAATGCTGATCTCGAACATTGACTTAACACAGGCGCAATTGTTACTTGTACGCCGCATTACCTCTATATACTTTTTCCAGGTCTATTATTGCACATTACTTAAAGCAAAGATAGTAAGGTTCTCGTTGACCAATTGACAAGCTGGTTATAGATAAGTAGCTCGAAAATAAATAGTGAGAAAAATGTCTGACTAATGATGCATGATGATGGTTGTGCTTACAGTGGCGATGATTGGGTCGGTCGCAACGTGGGCAGAGAAGATGACGAGCACCACCGCCCAGCATGGGCATGTTCCCCGCTTCGGTCGGCGCAGACCCCACACCTTCTGGCTTCTTCTTCCACCTTCCCAGCACAAGCGCCCGCCCCCCATTCCTAGCACCTCGGGCCTCGGCTATATATACAGATACAACCTGCATCGGTCTCTCATTGCACACAAGACCAATCCAAGAATAGATAAGCTGAGATCACACACAGATCAATCCAATAAATCCATGGACATCGACAATGGCATGGAGAACAAGCCTTCTCCTCTTCACCGGAGCCTCTCCACCGTCACCTACTGGTCGGTCTCGACTACCTGCATCTCATACTTCATTTCTCGTTCTATTCTTTGTGTCGCTTCTTCGTGTCGATCGGCTTCGTCAGTCACCTGCATGGATCGTACTGACGCGGTTTTTCTGTGCGTGCAGCTGTGGCAGGTGCGGGTACGACCTGAAGCTGAGCTCTCTGGCGCGGGACACGGCGGGCATGGTCGGCGCCGGGGCGAGGAACGGCCGCGGGGCGGCGGTGGTGGTGTTCGACGCCATCGACGACGCGCGGTTCGGCCACCTGGACGAGTTCCGGTGCCTCGACGTGCGCGCGCGCCGGCTCTTCGCGCGCCGGACGCGGCTGCTCTGCCGCAAGTGCGGCTCCCACGTCGGCTTCGGCTACGACGACAACACCGCCGCCAAGAGGCCGCCGCGGTACCACATCAAGATCCGGGCACTCCACCCGGCCGCCTCACCGGACTACGCGGCGGGTGATGCAACGCCGTTGCGTGCGTGATCTGATGCCGGCCATATTCATGCATGTGCAGTTTTTTCTCACTTTTCTTGACGCGTTCGCGAGTTCCTGCCGCTGCGGTTGTTTTCTCTCCCCAAAGTCGCTCTCTTGAATCTCAAGACATGGAGAAATAGAAAACCATTGATTGGAATCATCTTTTCCTTCCAAATGTTTAGTTTATAAATCAAATTATTGAAGATCCCGTGCTCTCCACCCGGCCAGGGACCGAGCTGCCTTGTGGGCAATGGGTCAGCTGACCCCAATGAGATGACCCCACTATTATATAGAGATGACCCAGTGATAATTTTTTTTAGCTTCGTCCCTGCACCGGCCCGACGACGACGTGGGTAGCGCGCCGCCTTCCCACGTTTAGGAGAGAGTTTACTCTCCGTAGCATTGACTTTGTTGTCTTCATAGTGATGATCTCGAGCATTTGACTTAAGGAAACCATTGCCACTTGTACGACGCATTATCTGTAAATACTACTATTGGGGGGACAAGTAGTGCATTTGTACACTACTCACTCAGACGTTGAGGTGTCCTGGCTATATCCACGTCACTAACTTTTTTTTTTGTTGAGAAAATCACTAACATTTTTTGAGGTCTCGTCGTGTGGTTGAGCATCTCCAACCGAGCGGCCATTTCAACCCCATACTAGAAGGAAGAGACGCGCGTTGCCACGTCCATTCTAATACAACCGACAATGGATAAACAAAAAAACTACTCTTAATGAAACATATATAAAAAACAGTAGTAATAATGAAGAAAATATAACCACCGGCTGACTCTTTTGCAACACGATCACTTAGGCATCCTCACATAAACATACATAAGTAGAGAAGTGAACACAATTATGTCAACTGTAGCAAGTTTAGGAGTACACACCACTCAACAGAAAGAACATGAGCCCACATAAAAAACCTTAAATTATGCAGATACTCAGTTAGACGATCAGGATGCGACCATATTTATGAAATGACATGAAAGTTAAATTGTGTACATGGTTCTATGAATATTTTAACAAACAAATTGCACAAAATTCTGACTATATTTAGAAAATATACGATATGATGAACATTATAGACTTGAGAGATAGATTAGCCAAAATTTGATCAGCCATCAAAGTCCTAAGGTCAAGCTCATTCATTTGATTATAATAAAATCAAGTAGACTTTTCTGACATAACTTATACTAAAATCAGTCTTAGTTGGCGTAATTATGTCCATTCAACTTAAATCAGTTACATCGAGTACAATCCGGGATGGAGGTGGCCCGTTGTCCTGGGGGCTTGACAGATAGGGACGAGCAAATTTGCGTCGGAATGGCTGTTTTTGGTAGAATACAGCTCGAGGAAGCGGAGGGCGAGAAACGATGTCGCGTGACACAGGCTGCGCGACGCTATGGTGGGTGCTCGCGTAGAGGAAGGATAAGGGTTGTCGGAAGGTGCCAAAAGCTCCGAACTCACTCTATCTCTTTTAAAAAAAATCAAAACGACATGTCTAGGTCTAGGTTTGTTTTTTAGATAAAGCATACAGCTACGTGCACGTAATGTGTGTACTCTAAAAGTTTTGTAAGATTTTTTTAATATTTTGGGTTCCATAAAAAGAAAATTTTGAGGGCAAATGCAGCTATTTTTTTCTTTTTCACAGACATAATTTTTTGTTTTGTGTAGCTGGGAATACCATTTTTGTAACCAGAAGTTTGACAAACGCGTACAAAACATGTACTATGTATATCCAATAGATTTTTTTACTCAATTTTAATATTTGAGAGTTGTGAAGTATAAAATAAGAGATGGGTGGGGTCCACCGTGGGGTGTTTCGAACTTAATTTAATATTAGAATATTTATTACTATAAAATGAGAGGTGAGTGGGATCCACCATGAGGTGGTGTCACTGCCCTATTGGAGGACATGTGGAGCAAGGATAGTGCAAGGATTCTAGAGAGCTTAGTATTTGTAGAGATATGTCTGCGAATAGGGCCCAGCCGTCCCCTGCTACCACCAAGCCCACCCCCCATTTTCAATCCCAAAACCATGCAATACATGCACGTAGAACATCCTAAATTATTCGAAGCCACAAATAAATAATTCAAATCAACGTAGATCATCCAAAATTATTCATAAAAAAGTTCAAATCTGCAGCTTTACCATAGACAAGCATCCTCAAGCTAGAGAAGGAAAGTTATCTACAACAATATTTTCTCAACGTGAAGTAGGTATCAAATTTCGTCACACCTTCAAGTATGAGCCGGAAAAAACTTGGGCTATCCAGAAGCGACACTCAGGCTTGAAGTAGTTGTTGTATAGATCTCGTGCGTCGTAGATCCTATCACGGGAGGCAGCTATATTGCCCTTTATCGAACCTTAAAGTTGAGAACATGCTCCTTCTTCTACAGTTTTGTAAGGATGCTCATCATAATCATCATCATGTCTGCATCTTTGTTGTCCTATATATCGCAACTATCATCATCATCATCGAGGGCGAGAAAAATAGCAGGAGTAGGGAGTTGATGAGGGTTCGGTACGATTTAGTGTGATTTGGGGTTGGTCGGTCTGTCTGATCCAACGTGACGGGCGCGTCCCGACGCGTCCGGGCAGCCCTATTTCCGCCCACACATATGTGTTTGATATGAGGGTGCCAGACGGTTCAGACTTCGGACTAGATATGGGTCCGGTAGGGTGGCCATTTTCTATCCAAACCGTGTACGGGCTATCCATCTAGACATATAATGGGGGAGTGAGGGTCCCGTTTAAGATGCACTGACCCGATTTCACGCGATTTTTGAGAGAGGTTGCTATAGGCGGAAATAGTCGAGAGGAAAGAGATGAGTGTTTTGACGTAGTTGTTTCCATTACTTGGGGCTCGGAAAATAGGGACGGCCTTCAACTAGTTTTTGGAGGCATTAAAACTGTGGTAATCGTTGAAGATGCTCTAAATTGGATTCTGATTTAGCAAATCAGTATAATTAACAATTCGAATCCCCTTATGTGTGTAGGCAGTGTAGCAGGGACGGGGCTTGCCTGTGTCCAAGGCGTGCGACCATCCGTCCGACCTGGACGCGTGTAGGGCTGGACTAACGAGCTGCTCGGCTCGTTAAGGCTCGGCTCGTTAAGACTCGTGATCGTTAAGGCTCGAATCGTTAAGCTCGTTAAGCATAACGAGCTAAATATAAAGCTTGGCTCGGTTCGTTAAGTGTTCGCGAGCGCTCGCGAGCAGCTCGTTAAGACTCGTTAAGAAAATGCATCTGAATTTAGAGATGACGTGGTGACTGACAATTGACAAAGAGTCAATAGGATTCGATGTTGCCTGCATGAGTAGACCATTAATCTTGGCTAGTATATGGGCTTGTTGAGCAGTGTTGGGTTGTCACATGTCAGGCTACTAGTTAGATGGGATCTACCCCTCGAAAAAAGATGGGATCCAAATTAACGAGCTTAACGAGCTGCTCGCGAGGTTTGTTAGCTCGCTCGTTTAGCTCATTAACGATAACGAGCGAAAATTATTGTTTGGCGCTGTTTGTTAGCATAATGAGCCGAGCTAAACGAGTCGACCAAATGAGCACTCGTTAAGCTCGTCGAGCTTCGAGCTTTATGTCCAGGCCTAGACGCGTGGAACAAATCTAGCATCTCTGACTCCCGCACCCTCAGCTGTGGCTGTTTCACCAGAAAAAAAACCGTAAAATTACAACTAGCACAACCTAGCTCCTCCGTCGTCTGCGCTACCCTCTCGGTCAGTGGGCTGGCCGCCACAGACCGGCGGCGCCTCACCCCGCTCCTCGCCGCCGTGAGCAGCCTGATCACTGCTAACCCCGGTCGACCCCTTGTCCCGCTTCCTCGTGCGGCCCTCTGCTGAAACCACCAGGTCCACTGCCAGCTGTAGTGCTCATGGGGACGCGGTTGCCTGAAACGGGCTGGCGCCGAAGTAGCAGAGGCGCAGTCGCGCTCGTCCCGGTCGAGACTCCACAGCTCTGACCCCGAGGTGGACGACGGATGGTCGCATGGCGGGGGCACAGGCAAGCCTCCAGATCGAGTCGCATATACGCATGCCAAAATTAAGCCATCCCTATAATTGTAGCGCTTGTTTTGACAAAGATCCCGTCCGATCCTGTGCAAATCTTGACAGATGCAATGGGTTACTTTTCTCTAGTCACCTTGTTGCTGCTGGTGCTATTCGCTGGTGGAACCAATGCTGCCCGGCTCCACCTAGCAAGTCAGGAGGTACTATCATACTACATGTCTCTCGTAATTAACCGTATATTTTGTTCGCCAATTTTGTATTATCATGATTCAGAATTCCAGCAATGAAACAAGCTTATTGAGTCAAGCTGGATTGCTTCATGGATTTGCGGATAGAAGCTCCCTCATAACCTACGTACGTATGAGTCTTCCTTTTCCTAAAATTCATCGATCATTGTATTTCATTCGGTGTTAGCTTAATTGGCATCAATGCATGGCTCATTCGGGTTGAGTAATATTAGAATTATTTTTGTGGCGGGTATTGTTTCTTTTGCGAGGACAGTATTAATTTTGTGGTGAACAATATTGGTATTTATTTATCTACTAGTTGAATGCCCGTGCGTTGCTACGGTCCTCTCAAGAATTTTCTTACCAACACGATGCCTTCAAAATTTATTTGTAAAGAAAAAAGGCAGCAAAAATAATAATAATACACTTATATTGTGCTTAAAATGTAATTCGGTAAACAATTGTAAGTAATTGCTTTCATATACTTCACCTTGTGAGAGCTTTTATCGAAAACAACTGATACATGGATAATTTGCTAAATATAGAAGGTATGAACCACAAGGTGAACTGATAGTATTTTTTCCCTCAAAAGCACTTAGGTCTCGGTAGATGATTGACACCTATGAAATACAGTACGAATTAATATGTAACAATACACCAAATTGATTGGACCCATTACACTATAAATCTAATAGGCTGCAAGTTCGTCAATTTAGCCACTCAAAATATTCATTGTGGTAACAGCAAAACGGTAACACCTTACCTTTTTTTTCTCAAGAACATGCAAGACATGCATGTCGTGACATTAAGAAGAGAAACAAGTTGTTACAACTGGGGGTTATTACAACTTGCAAAACAGCAGCTGCTGCCCGCGAAAAAAAGAGATCAAGACTACTCCTCCCGTCTCTCTGCACCCTGCCTAGCTACCGCCAAAGTCTGCAGTTCAGACTTGATTCTGTGCACAATTACATCCTCTGAAGCGAAAACCCTATCAAAGTGCCTGTTATTCCTCTCTAGCCAAAAGGCTCTGCAGCAGGCAATGGCGATGGTGGCCAACTCCTTTCTGCGCGCTCTGGGTTGACAGGAGGCGAGCTGACACCACCAGGGATTGAGCTGACTATCCTGCTGTGGCGCAAAGTGCTGAAAACCCATGTCCGAAAGAATTCTGAACCACATCGTCCTCGTGCTCGGACATTGTACAAGCAGATGATCCAAAGTTTCAGCCTGTTGATCACAGAATAAGCATTTACTTGGATCCTGCATCCCTCTGGCCGCTAGACGGACTCCTGTCCAGCATCGATTCCAGAGGACTAGCCACATGAACATCTTCTCCTTTAGCGGTGCTGCACTTACCTTCAAAAAATTAAAGTTGACTGATCATAATTGCTCATGACAAAGATACGATATCTGAATTCCTGTGAGCTCGGTATAGTTACACTGTAAATCATCAAAGTATTTCCTTACACCAAAGTTACACGTGACTGAAATTTGTAGTACAAGGGCGCATGAAGAAAGCACAGCTTCCAGTGAGATCTCAATGGTATGCACGTGTCGGGGGAGTATCCCCGGGTAGGGTCAAGGCTTGGCATAAGGTGGTGTTCGAAGTTGTGCCGAGGTACGGAAAGGGCCGACCTGTTTGGGCCTGGGAAGTTCCGAGCTTCATCTTGACCTGGAGATACAGGCCGACCTATTTTGGCCCAGAGGGGTCCGAGGTATACTGTTGGCCAGGGCCGAGGTTCACTGTCCGAGCTATGTTCTGCCGACCTAACTACCTCAGTGCGGTGGTTTGTGTTGTGGTGCAGGAGAAGCTGTGGGAAGGAAGTAAGATCCGACCTGGTAAAGGAGATTAAGCGCAAGACCCGAGGTACGAGCCCGTCACATCCGTGCCGAGCTAACCGAGGTGGTGGGCTGTAGGTCGGGCAGGAGTCAATGCTCCTGTCACTTCCAGCCGGGTACAGAGCGCCTGACACGGGAGCGTCTGTCAAGGAGCATGGCAGAGGCGTGCTCCGGGTTCGGCGGGCCTGCACGTCTCTGATCGCTGCTACGCGAGGTCTGGGAAAAGGCTACGAGGTAGCTCTGCCAGGCCACGTCCTGTCTCGGTCAGAGGGGACATGCTAGTTCTGCCGTTAGGCTACAGGAGATGGGCAAGCCACGTCTTGTCCCGACCGAGGTACGGTGGTACGGTGGTGACCGTTGCAGAGGCATGGCAACAGTGTTCTGCGAGGGGCACAATGGTAACCCGGCTGGCCTATATAGTGGGCTTCACCCCCTCCTGCTGAGAGACGACGGACGGACGATCGATCAGAGGAAGAGAAAGAGAGAGAGAGAGGAAGGAACCTCGGAAACCCCGGAAACACCTCGGATCAGCTCGGAGTGCCTTCTCCTCCCGTATAGCTCCATCTTTTACCTCAAGTTCTCACCATTGTATCATCATACAGCTCGAGGAGCAGCTTGTACTTGTCACTCTGAGCTATACACTGACTAGGATAGTGCTGCAGTAGGGGTGTTACCTCCGCAAGAGGGCCCCGAAGCAGGGTACATCGTGGTGTGCTTTGTGTTCTTGCTTTCTTGGTTCTTCGTTCGTGTTCTTGCGTGTTCTTGCGTGTGCACTTCTTGAGTGCATAAACCCTCCCCGGATTCCCCCAACGACCATTCGGCCCCATCTTAGCCATACCTATGGCATCTGCCGTGATCCCACCACGACAGTTGGCGCCCACCGTGGGGCAGATTGAGGCGTTGGAGGGAGTTTTCATCCGGACGGGCTCAGGCGAGCGTGTTCTTTCCGGGCTTGTCGCCAAGATCGGAGAGTTCACCTTCATCAGCGACAACGCGGGGTGTTTCGCCGGCAAGCCTTTCCCCGAGGACGGCTTCACCATGATGCTCGGCAGCTTCGTCACGTACGTTGCTGTCGAGGTTGTTCGCGGGTACCCGGAGCAGGTGCTCGTGGACGACGAAACTCCTCTCCTCGCGGCTTTAGGTCGGCGTATCACTCGCCCCGAGAGCTGCGTAGAGGTGATGATGACAGGTCCGGTTGACGCCGCTGGCAAAGTAGATGCCAGCCAGTCCAAGGCAGCCGAGGTTGCTAAGGTGAGATCTGCAAAGCCCAGGCTAGAGAAGGACTTGCCTGGCACCCCAGAGCTGCGGGGCCGAGGTGCGACCCTGGTAGAGATAGTGGATACACTGGCAGACCCAGTAAATCCAGGAGTGGACATAGTAGTGACTGTGGCCGACCTAGAGGCAAAGCGTGTCCTGTTGCAGAAGGAGGCTGTAGCAATGATAACAGCTAGAGATGAGTTCAATAGAGATCTGCGCGAGTACAATGCAGCGAATGGCTTCACCCCGGTAGCGGTTGATACACATAGGGGAGCCGAGGTGCGGCAGAGAGGCAAGGGGCTCAACGATGAGATAAACAGGGAGGCTCGACCTACCACCTCGGCTAGGAGTGGGAGTCGCGTGTCAACTGGAAGGCCGGTGTATAGTTCCCCTGCTAAGAACCTCAGAGCTGCCGAGGCAGGCAGGGCCGAGCTATCCGGATTATCTGGAGATGCATGGCGTGCGCAGCAGAAGCGAGTCAATGAGTTAGTATATGTGGCTAACCAGCAGAATGAGGCTCTCCGCAGAGCAATGCCGGGGCTGGTGATTCAGAGATGGTTTATTCAGCTAGGCCAGTCAGTCAGGTGTCCAAGGGGCAAGCCTCGTCTCCACTCGTCGGAGGAGCCGATCGAGCCCGGAGTGTCACCTCGGGTCAGAACCAGCAGCTGCAGATGTATGATCCAGTCCTAGCAGCAAAGCAGAAGGTGGGCCAGGGCAATGCTAGCCGAGCTAAGGGAAACCCCGGCCCAGGCAATGCGAGCCGGCTAAGGGTAACTCCGGTCAGGGAAATCAGAACGGCGGTCAAGCAGCATCGGCTGGCCGAGGTAAACCACCTCCGCCCCCGAGGTATCAGCAACAACCTCGGCAGCAGGGGCAATATCAGCGAGAGCCGGAGTATGTTCAGCAACCTCAGAACGTCGGTCAAGGCGATGACCGATATGATGATGGAGACTCGGCCATGGCACGAGCTGGATACCACAGAGTGGATGGGGCGTTGGGACCTCGGATAGGAGGTCGGATGTTAGCTCCAGGCGATGTCCGTAACAAGCTGGATAGAATCTACTTGTCTGAGCAACTGGAGGAGGAAGGCCCTCCTGGTCCGGCGTGTTTTGGACCTCGGATCATGAAGGAGCCACCACCACCAGTATCTCAGTTCCAGTTAGGTCGGAACACCAAGCCATACAATGGGAGCACCAAGCCACAAGATTGGCTGACAGATTATGTATCCTCGGTGCACATTGCGGGGGGCAATCGCCGATGGGCGGTCCGGTATCTCCCGCACATGTTGGAAGGTCCAGCTCGGATCTGGCTGAATAATTTGCCGGAGTATAGTATCAACTCCTGGATAGACTTGGAGCTGGCGTTTAACAGCAACTTTGCTAGTACATACAAGAGGCCAAACCGACCTCAGCTCCTGGCGGCATGTAAGCAAGATGATCATGAAACTGACCGAGAATTCTTAACTCGGTGGAGCAATGTTCGGAATTCCTGTGAAGGAGTGGTAGAGGCACAGGCCATTTCCTGGTTTGCAGATGGCTGTCGACATGGCAGCATGCTGTGGCAGAGGCTCCAGAGAGATATGCCGAGATCCCTAGCAGAAACAATCCGGGTTGCAGATTCTTATGCCCTGGGTGATCCGATGCAGCCAGCAGCAGAGGCAGGAGCACGTAACAGAAGGAGGGAGCCAATAAACAACCGGCTCGGACCAAGGTGTAATGACCGTCAGGAGTTCGGACAGAAGAGGAGGGAGCCGGACTATCCATACCCTCCAACCAAGTTGCAGCGGTGAACCCGGATCAGCCCGGAGCTGGAGGTGTCCAGAGGCCAAAAATCAATGGTCCGGCATTTAGTCCGAACCCGGAGCCACCCATGACCTATGAATCAATGATAGATGGTCCGTGCTGTTACCATACGACTGACCCGCGCAAGCCAGCCAACCATTCAACCCGGCAGTGCAGCTGGAACCGCAGAATCAGAGAAGAGGGGGCAAGGGCCGGAGGAATCAGAACAGGACCACCACCTCAGAGATTTCAGCCGAGGTCCCACCCTAATCTGTCCGGAGCAAATGTTACCCCGATAACCACTGCACCTCTTCCGAGGCCTGCAGCAGCAAGACCCGTGAATGTTGTGAATGTCCGAGGTAATAACAACAACAATGGTGCCGGACCAAGTCAGCAGTATGAATACCCCGGAAATGACTATAGAGAGGTTCATGCGAGCTATGTGGTCTTTGTGACCGAGCCACTGACAAGAAGAGCGTGCAGAGGCGTGCCATGGAGGTGAATGCAGTAATGCCGGTGGTGCCGACCTATATGAACTGGTCTGAGCAGGAGATCACTTGGAGCAGAAAGGACACACCTCGGATCATGCCGAGCCCTGGAAAGTATGCCCTGGTGGTAGATCCAACGTTGTGTGGGCCTACCAACAATGTGAGGTTCACCCGAGTTCTGGTGGACAATGGCAGTGCCATCAACATCATGTACCGAGACACAATGGTGAAATTGGGCATCTCGCCTAATCAGTTGATGCCAAGCAGTTGTACTTTTCATGGGATTGTGCCCGGCGTTTCCTGTGCACCCATGGGCAAGATATGGGTGGATGTAGCATTTGGAACCAAGGAAAATTGCCGAGTTGAGAGTATCGAGTTCGAGGTGGTGGACTTGGAGAGTGCATACCATGCACTGCTTGGAAGGCCGGCTTTGGCCAAGTTCATGATTTCCACCCATGTTGCATACCTGAAGATGAAAATGCCAGGGCCTAATGGATCATATCCATCTCGGGTGACTACAAGCGAGCAATTCAGTGTGCCTCGGCGGGATCTAACCTAGCCGAGTCTTTGGTGATCGCAGCCGAGAAGAAGAAGCTGCATCAAGTGGTGGCAATGGCGCAGTCAACACAGCTCGGCCTGTCCGGACTGATGAGCCCGGACTCAACTGCGGCGTTCGAGGTACCCAAGGAGACCAAGAAGATCCCCATTGACCCGGAGCACCCAGAGCATGTGGCCATCATTGGGACCGGGCTAGGCGAGAAATAGGAAGGCGAGCTCTGTCACTTCCTCCGTGAGAATCGGGATATCTTTGCATGGTCGGCTAAGGACCTGCCAGGTGTTCCGAGGGAGTTGGCAGAGCACTCTTTATTTGTTAGGCCAGAGGTGAAACCGGTGAGGCAACCGACCCGTCGTCTCTCAGACGACCGGAGACAAGTGGTGCTGGACGAGCTGGCTAAGTTGCTTGCAGCCGGGTTCATAATGGAGGTACTGCATCCGGACTGGATATCCAATCCGGTCTGGTGGAAAAGAAGAAAGACGAGCCAGCCGTGGTCAAGGTGTGGCGCATGTGCATTGACTTCACTAACCTCAACAAGGCGTGCCCAAAAGATCCGTTTCCATTACCTCGGATTGATCAAGTGATCGATTCCACTGCTGGTTGTGAACTGTTATCTTTTATCGATGCGTACTCTGGTTTTCACCAGATACCACTGAACCCAAAGGATCAAATAAAGACTGCTTTTATTACCCCGTATGGGGCGTATTGCTATCGTGTCATGTGTTTTGGTCTGAGAAATGCCGGGGCAACTTATCAGAGGTGTATGCAGAAATGCCTGCACTCTCAGATGGGCAAAAATGTGCAAGTGTATGTCGACGATATTGTCATCAAAACTAAGGAGAAACATACTCTCCTCGAGGATCTCGAGGAGACATTTGTGAATTTGAGAAAGTATCGGTTGAAGCTTAACCCGGACAAGTGCACCTTTGGTGTCCCGGCTGGAAAGTTGCTCGGATTCCTGGTGTCTAGCCGAGGTATCGAGGTTAACCCGGCCAAAATCCGAGCTATTGAGAGCATGAAGTTACCGAAGTGTTTGAAAGATGTGCAGAAGTTCACAGGGTGCCTAGCCTCGTTGAGCCGATTTGTAGCTCGGCTAGGAGAAAAAGCATTACCTTTGTACCAGCTCATGAAGAAAAGTACCGGGTTTACATGGACCCCGCAGGCCGACGTGGCGTTTGGTGAGCTGAAAAAGATGTTGTCCACTGCCCCGGTGTTAGCGTCACCATTGCACAATGAGCCGATGTTACTTTACATTGCGGCCACAAACCGAGTTGTAAGTGTGGCAGTGGTGGTGGAGCGCGAAGAAGGTGGCAGGTCGGTGCAGAGACCGGTGTATTACTTGAGCGAGGTGATCTCTACCTCGAAGCAGAACTATCCTCACTACCAGAAGATGACGTATGGTGTTTACCTGGCGGTCAAGAAGTTGAAGCATTATTTCCAGGAGCATCCCATGACGGTGGTGTGCGAAGCTCCAATCTCGGAGATCATCGGGTGCAAAGATGCAACTGGCCGAGTTGCCAAATGGGCGATTGAGGTGTCTCCATATGCACCACATTATGAGAGAAGAGACGCAATTAAATCCCAGGCGTTGCCGGACTTCTTTTGTGATTGGGCCGAGATGCAGTATGAGCCACCCAGGCCGGACTATAATTATTGGAAAATGCATTTTGATGGGTCCAAAACAAAGATCGGGCTGGGGGCTGGAATAGTCCTCACCTCGCCAAAGCAAGATCAGCTGAAGTACGTGCTGCAGATTCATTTCTCAGCATCAAACAATGTGGCGGAGTATGAGGCCTTAATCCATGGCCTCAAGGTGGCAAAGGAGATCGGTATCCGGCGTGTAGAGTGCTTCGGCGATTCCGACCTGGTGGTGCAACAATCTTCTGGAACTTGGGATGCTCTGGATGCCAACATGGCGTTATATCGGTTCCATGTGCAAAAGATATCCGGGTTCTTTGAAGGGTGTGAGTACAGGCATATACCTCGGGCAGAAAATGATGCTGCCGACGTGTTGTCAAAGCTCGGTTCATCAAAAGAGGCAGTACCACCAGGGGTAGCCCTGAATCACTTGAGAACTCCTTCAATCAAACCTTCTCCTGAATCCGAATCTATTTTCATCCCGGCGGAGCAAGAGCCCGGACCTGTTCCAATGGAGGTAGACGTCGGATGCGTTTGGTCGGACCCGGGGACTGCGTGGCAGAGCTCGGGGACTGCACACCAAACCTCGGGGACTGCTCATCCAGACTCGGGGACTGGTCGCAGGATGGTGGAGGAAATAATGGAGGAGATTATGGTGGCCGAGCCAATGGAGGTGGATGAGGAACTTTTTCCTTTGCACCCGGTGCCGGAGTGGGCGGAGCAAATTATGAAGTTCATAACGGAGGGAAGCACGCCAAGTGACACAACCGAGGCTAGGAGGATTCAAAGGAGGGCCAAGGCGTACACCATCATCAACAAGGAGCTCTATAAAAGAAGCGTAACCGAGGTGTTGCAACGGTGTGTTGAGCCAGCTGAAGGCAAGGAGATGCTTTTGGAGATCCACCAAGGAGAATGTGGTCATCATTGCAGCACAAGAGCTCTGGTGGCCAAGGTGTTTAGGCATGGGTTCTATTGGCCCACTGCTCTTGCTGATGCAGAGGCCATAGTCCGGAGATGTGAAGGATGCCAAAGGTTTGCCAAGCAAACGCATATGCCAGCTCGGCGCTCAAAACAATTCCTATCACTTGGCCGTTTGCGGTATGGTGTTTGGATATGGTGGGAGAGTTCAAACCAGCCCGAGGTAACATGACACACATATTGGTGATGGTGGACAAGTTCACCAAGTGGATCGAGGTGAAACCAATCCGGAAGTTGGATGGTCATTCAGCAGTGACTTTCTTGAAGGAGATTATTCTGCGATATGGCTACCCCCATAGCATTATCTCGGACAACGGCACTAACTTTGCTGTTGGAGAGTTCGCTCGGTTTTGCATGAACAAGGGAATCCGGCTGGACATAGCCTCGGTGGCACACCCGGAGTCTAATGGACAGTGGAAAGATCAAATGCTCTAGTGTTGGCCGGCATCAAGGCTCGGCTCATTGAACCACTGCTGAAAACGCCGGGGTGTTGGATAGATGAGATACCAGCAGTACTGTGGGGTCTAAGGACCACGCCAAATCGATCAACTGGCTATACGCCATTTTTTATGGTCTATGGGGCAGAAGCTATGCTACCCACTGACATCGAATATGATGCGCCCAGAGTGGCAATGTACACTGAAGCCGAGGCAAAAGAGGCTCGGGAGGATGCAGTAGATCTGCTTGAGGAAGCGAGAGAATTGGCCTCATCTCGGTCAGCAATTTACCAGCAAGGTCTCCGACGTTATCATAGCCGGAGTATCAACCCTCGTGTGTTTCACGAGGGAGATTTGGTGCTGAGGTTGGTGCAGCGCAAGAAAGGCCGGCACAAGTTGTCACCTCCATGGGAGGGACCGTTCGTTGTGAGCCGAGCTCTGCTCAATGATTCCTACTATCTTATAGATGCGCAGGAACCAAGGGAAGATGGGCTGGACAACCCCGGGTCAGAGGTCAGGCGACCATGGAACGTAGCTCTACTCCGACCTTTCTACTCATGAAAGGCGCAATGTATGTACCTCGGTTAATCCTTAATAAAAATGTCGGCACTCCGAGGTTAAAGCTCGGGGACTGCCTCGCTCTTGTGCTTATGTTTTATCTCTGTTTGTCAGTTTCGTTCATATGCCGAACTATTTTGAACCTCGTCTCAAACTTCAAGTAATGTGTGCTATGAAACTAATCTTGTGACTCGACTGGCATCTGCCTAAAAGGTAGTCAAGAGCAAAGAGGAAAAAACGTGGGAGACATGAAAATGAACTCGGGGACTCGGTCCAAAATATAGTTCGGCATGTGTCGTTTACTAACCCCTGTCTTTACCTTTCGTTTATGTCGGATGACTTTGAAACATACCTCGGAATTTACCAAGTACTGTATGCTATGAACAACAATCTTGTGACTCGACTGTCATCGCCAAAAGGCAGACAAGAGCAAAGAATGCCAAATATAGTAAACACGAAAGTAAACTCGAGCAATCATTCAAAAGGATTCGACGTAAAGCTTAGAAAAGCATGGTTCGATAAGCATGATAGTAACAGAGGTAGCAAAAGGAACTACTTAAGTTTGATTACATCTGCGTCCCGGCATACCGGGGATTTAATGAAGTTTTTTGGCCAAGCATAAGTTCAGGTCGAGGCATCAGGAATTACGTCGGCAGCAGCCGATGCAGCAGGGATTTCGTCCGGAGCCGAGGTAGCCTGGGAGGTGCTGGCAACGTCGGCAGTAACCTCGGCACCAGGTTGTGGAGAAGCCTCGGTTTCTGCTTCGCGGGTGTCACCATCGTCACCTTGCTCGGCTTCGACGTCGGATTCTGTTTCGTATTCATCCTCTTCTGGCTCGTCATCTTCGGCGTCGGAGTAGGTGTCTCCCTCGCTCAAGTTCTTGGTGTTGGCATATCCAGCGAAGAAGGCAGCCATCTTTTCGCGCCGCTGGATGAGAATTGGGTCCGTGGACCAGGGCGAGCCTCGGCGAAGAGTGTCCATCTTTTCGAGGTCGATCTTCTCGCACCAAGTCATGATGAATTTGAGAGCGGCATCAGCTCCAGCGCGAGCTGAAGATGAGCGCCACTCTCGAAGTCTTTGTTCGGCTTCACGAAGCTTGGCGGCGAGCTCAGGCGTAGTATTGGGAGCATCGGCAAGAGGCCACAAGGCTCGGAAAGCAGACACACCTGCATCGAGGAGTTCGGACCCAATGGTTTTCAAGGGATGGATCCGAGCTTTGATGGCCACGATGTGGTCCTCAATGGTCCAGACGGGGTTCGTCTCGTTACGCCTCTTCCTGTGCTGATCAGTGATATTGCGAGCCGAGATTTGGGTGTAGGTGAAGTGCTCTGCAGAAGGATAGCCTGTTAATAATGAAAGAAACAGTTCGGCAAAGAGCCAGTACTGTTGAGGACAAAGCAAGGATAAGGGGGGCAAGAAGCTTACCGTCCATTTCTTGTTGATGCGTTCCAGCGTCGGGAGGAGCTGGTTAACCGAAGCTTGAAGGGCTTCATAAGCCTCGGTGGCCGAGGTGGCGCGGGCCTCGGCTAACTGGAGCGCATTCTCATGTTCCTTGGCGGCATCCTCCCGAAGTTTCTTCTCTGTTTCAACAACACTGGCCTTTTCCGCCTGCAGCTGCTCTTTTTCCGACGTCCGCAGCTCAGTGATGCGCTTCAGTTCCTTTACCAGACGAGCTACTTCGGCTTTCTCTTGTTGGAGCTTCTCGTCCAAAGAGTTCTTTTCTGCAAGGACGGCCTTGTGCTCGTCGTGGAGTTTCTTGTGGTCAAACAAGAGGGTGTGAAAGATGTCCGTGCGGACGTTCATAGTATTCTGCAAGGAAGAAAAACATAGCTCGGTTAGAAAGGCTATACCTCGACAAGAGTCTCGGGGACTCGGAGTCAAATCATTGGGAAAATGTTGCCGGGGTATGCCTCGACAGGAGTCTCGGGGACTCGTACCCGAGGTGCATGCTAAAGTAAGGTAAAATGGTTTGGATACGTCGGATGAAAATTGAAAGTTGAGATTCAAGCCAAACAATTTTAACTCCGGCGGAGCGTCAATAGTTTACCTCGAATCTCGGGGACTGGGAATGGTGGATATTAGATGAGATACTGCATGAAAGTAAAGAGAATAGGACTTACGTCGATGTTTTGAGCAGCACGCAGGGCAGCGACTTGTAGGTCGTGTACGCTTCGGCCGCAGGCGCTGTTTCCCGCAGGATGCTCAGCCACCGGAGCAGCTAGGGAGGCCGAGGAGACCTCGTCTGCAGAATTCCAGTCTGCAT
Source organism: Poa pratensis (assembly GCA_947311845.1). Taxonomy (NCBI): domain Eukaryota; kingdom Viridiplantae; phylum Streptophyta; class Magnoliopsida; order Poales; family Poaceae; genus Poa; species Poa pratensis. The sequence continues at coordinate 77,080,235 of CAMZMU010000037.1, read as the reverse complement.
TGTAGTGTTCCAAGGAGCCGAGGCTCTGGTCACTGTCAGTGCGCAGAGGAGGATATCCCCACGGTCCGCCCTGCTCGATGCCCCTAACCGAGGCCTCCAAGGCCAAAGCAGCCTCGGAGCTTGAAGCAGGCCGGTTATCCAATATAAGAGATGCCTCCGAGCATATTCTTCGGCCGGAGGAGCAGTCTCATCAACGGGTGCGGCGAATGGAGGAATTCGGCGTGTCACCGGGGAGGAGACCTCGGTTGCATCCTTGAAGGAGAAGAGATAGTCAGGGTGCCAGACCCAGATGTTGGTTTGGGGGTGACCTTAGACTTCACCGTCTCTTTCTCTTTCTCCTTGCCTTTCTCCAACGGCAAGGTAGTCTGGCGAACTGGTTTTTGGGGCTGTGCTTGGGCTGTGCTTGGGCTGTTGCTTCTGCTGATGCTTCTGCTGTTGCTGCTGTTGGTTGCGGGCAGTCTGGCTGCGGGGGGAGAGTCGAGGCTCCGGCAAGGCGGTAGCCGGAGTTCTGGCGCGATTGGTCCCCGCATCCGTTTGAGGACGCGGAGAAGTCTGACCTCGGGTGGGGCAGATTTCTCCAAGGCCGGGCCAGACCTCGGTGGAGGAGATCGGGGCGAGAGTTCGTCGGGGTGGTCGTGGCTTCAGAGGCACCAACGGGTGCAGTCATGGAGGATACCTCCTGATCCACGTCTATGGGGTCACTGCAACGAAGGGAAGATGGTTAAGTGTTAATACCGAGGTAATATGTTTAAGCAACAAACATGTTGGCTATAGAAGCAAAGCATTACCCATCCGAGTAGGAAACCTCTTGCCCCCTCGGGCATGAGGAGGATTTCCGGACTTCTTCAGCCGACGTCTCTTGACCGGAGCCGCAGTGGGTCCGGAGGCTCCAGTGGCGGATGGTTCGGCGGCCGAAGTTGCGGCACCAGCGCGTTTCCGGCTGGTTGCTGGAGTAAAGTTCGGAAGGTGAGGAAGGCAGGAGATAGGTACCGCGTTTATTGGTTCCATGACGAGAAATCCCTCCTCGTCATCCGAAATCTCTTGAACTGAAGCTTGTGCTTGAGGCTTACCCGCGGTGGTGACGCGGGCCGAGGCAATGGGCATGTAATCCTCGTTGTCAGGATCCACGTTGGATGGTGGGTCCTCGACAGGAGATCCTTGCCGAAGTGGTCCGCAGGATGGACTCCATCCTCGGCGGTCTGGCGGGAGAACAGCTATATGGCAGACATATGAAAAGGAGTTAGGAAGAAAATTCAAGATGAACGTCGGTAGCAAGACCTCGGTGGTAAAGGAGTACCGAAGAAAACGTCGGAACAGCGTACCTGTTTTGGTGGCTTGGTCCTGTAGTGGGGTTCCCTTCCCCATGTCCAAGCGTCAGAGATCTTGGACTTGGTGATAGCTCGGACTCGCCGAGCTACCGCGGCGTTGTCCAGTGCAACGTGCGTATGGCGGGTTGGATCATAAAGACCGCTCATGTGGCAGATCTTGTGAGTCCTCGCCTGGAGAGGGGAGACCCTGCGCTTCACGAATGTGCAGGCCAGATCGTCAGCCGTCAGGACTTTCCCGTCGTTCGCAGGGTCCTCCGGGTCCTGCCATTTCGCAACATACCCATGGATGGACTTGATTTCGCTGGTGAGAGGGGAGTGTAGTCCCAGTTGAGCGGTTCTGTAGGAGGGCTGAGGTTAAACGCCGGCAGATTGAGGAAGTCCTCTTCGCCGGAGTTCTTCACGTAAAACCACGTCCGGAGCCACTTGCGAACGGTGTCCGGAGTAGCGATACGTGGGAAGATGGAGTTTCGGCGAGGAGCTACGATGGCTGCTCCGCAGGCGGTTAGTAGCTTGGGCAGATCCTTGTTTTTCGGATCCGGGATCACTTGCCGCTTAAGTTGGAAGTAGCGAGAAAAGAGGTCTACCGTGGCTTTGAGGCCGAGGTATCCCTCAGAGAAGGAAACGATGCAGGAGAGAGTGGTGATGGCGTTGGCGGGGAGGTGATGAACCTGGAGTCGAACTTGTCGAGGAAGCTCCGGAAGAAATCACTAACGGGCAGTCCGAAGCCGCGCTGGAAGTGCGCGACGAAGACCACCCGTTCCCCTTCCTTGACTTGAGGCTCGAGTTCGCCCTCTGGCAGGCGACACTCTACCCCGGCGGGAATCCGCCGAGTCGCCCTGAGCCACTGGATTTCGTCCGGAGTTACATCCGAACCTTCCCAGCCGGCTCGTTCTCCGACCTCCAGTTCGAGGTCTGGAACCTCGGTTTGTTCCGAAGTCTCAGGAGGAGACATCTCGGCAGAATCAATCTGCAGAAGAATGCACAGAAGTTTAGCAAAGAAAAAGTAAATCTGGAATCTAAGGCTATATCTGGCTAACTCAGGAGGAGTTGGACGGCTATCTAATGTACATAGAGGCATATCTATGCTAGGCGAGCATCTATCCGAGGTATGAAACTCATACTACCCAAAAAAGTATGCAAGTAAGATCTACCGGAGGAGGTAAATAGAGTTTTATTCAAGAACATATGAAGAACCAAAGCGCAAAGAGGAAGAAACCTAGGGCAATGCCTAGGGTATCAAGAAAGGGAGTACATACCGTGAAAACGAGGTGCTGAAGGGCGGCGCCGGTGACGCGGTCGCAGCGGCGACGAAGGAGCTGCTCGTCGGCGGCGGCGGGAACGTGTTTCTTCTCAACCGGAAGCGGCGGCACTGGTTGCGATGGAGGCGAGAGGCGAGTGAAGGAGGAAGAAGATGGCGAAGTTGCCCGTGGGGCCCTACTTATAGCCGCGTGCGGTAACTGCCCGCATTAACTGCACCACTACCGCGCGGTTATCGGGAGGCGCGGGATCGTGTGCGAGTGGGCGCACGGTTACGCGGTCTGCGGCCGCACGATCGGCCACATCGTGGGCCGCAGAGTGGCAACCGCCCACCCCGGATTTCCTGCGCTGGTCAGCACAAGAATCGAGGGGTCGTGGGCGGTCAAGTACTTGAGTGCGCAGGTGCGCTGTTCGGTGGGTCCGGCTGACGAGGGCGGCGTGTGGTCAGAATCTGCTTGGCAGAGGTCCGGATTCCGAAGCCCGGGCAGAGATTCTTCGCCACGTACCTCGGAAAATCTTGAGGCAAGATGGTGCTGAGTCAGATAGCTCGGAGAGTTCAGTTCGCATATCTACCTCGGATTGGATGGTGGTGTATGGGAGGTACCTCGGCGTGACTATGTTGGAGGTCGGTTTAGGAGGTGGTGTAATGCTTGTTTTGAACCTGCTACGGCCCTCCTTCCGAGGTCGTAGGACCGCACCAGCTTCGGGGACTAATGTCGGGGGAGTATCCCCGGGTAGGGTCAAGGCTTGGCATAAGGTGGTGTTCGAAGTTGTGCCGAGGTACGGAAAGGGCCGACCTGTTTGGGCCTGGGAAGTCCGAGCTTCATCTTGACCTGGAGAGTACAGGCCGACCTATTTTGGCCCAGAGGGGTCCGAGGTATACTGTTGGCCAGGGCCGAGGTTCACTGTCCGAGCTATGTTCTGCCGACCTAACTACCTCAGTGCGGTGGTTTGTGTTGTGGGTGCAGGAGAAGCTGTGGGAAGGAAGTAAGATCCGACCTGGTAAAGATTAAGCGCAAGACCCGAGGTACGGAGCCCGTCACATCCGTGCCGAGCTAACCGAGGTGGTGGGCTGTAGGTCGGGCAGGAGTCAATGCTCCTGTCACTTCCAGCCGGGTACAGAGCGCCTGACACGGGAGCGTCTGTCAAGGAGCATGGCAGAGGCGTGCTCCGGGTTCGGCGGGCCTGCACGTCTCTGATCGCTGACTACGCGAGGTCTGGGAAAAGGCTACGAGGTAGCTCTGCCAGGCCACGTCCTGTCTCGGTCAGAGGGGACATGCTAGTTCTGCCGTTAGGCTACAGGAGATGGGCAAGCCACGTCTTGTCCCCGACCGAGGTACGGTGGTACGGTGGTGACCGTTGCAGAGGCATGGCAACAGTGTTCTGCGAGGGGCACAATGGTAACCCGGCTGGCCTATATAGTGGGCTTCACCCCCTCCTGCTGAGAGGACGGACGGATCGATCAACAGAGGAAGAGAAAGAGAGAGAGAGGAAGGAACCTCGGAAACCCCGGAAACACCTCGGATCAGCTCGGAGTGCCTTCTCCCTCCCGTATAGCTCCATCTTTTACCTCAAGTTCTCACCATTGTATCATCATACAGCTCGAGGAGCAGCTTGTACTTGTCACTCTGAGCTATACACTGGCTAGGATAGTGCTGCAGTAGGGGTGTTACCTCCGCAAGAGGGCCCCGAAGCAGGGTACATCGTGGTGTGCTTTGTGTTCTTGCTTTCTTGGTTCTTCGTTCGTGTTCTTGCGTGTTCTTGCGTGTGCACTTCTTGAGTGCATAAACCCTCCCCGGATTCCCCCAACGACCATTCGGCCCCATCTTAGCCATACCTATGGCATCTGCCGTGATCCCACCACGACAGCACGAGATAACCAAACACACTTAAAGAACTGCTAAGTTTATATAGCAGAGAAAAAAATAGGAAAAACCACAAGTTCTCGTGGGGGAGCACCGTAACAAGGACGCGAGGATTATCCGTCTAGTCAGCCACTACTTTATATGTATCTCATCTTGACGTATTACTTGTATCATCGTTCTTGAGAAAAAGCAATAAGTGGACAGGCTTTGTAAGATGTTGCTGACTATTTTCCTTAACTATCAGAGCGCATTCACTAAACAGATGAAAACGGGCATGTTGTGATGCAGCATCAAGTTATACTGCAGAGTGACTATCATGGACGTGAGGATTGGATAATCGTAGTTATGATCCTATACATTATTGCAAATGGAGCTAATTATTTCTTCCAATCTTCATATACCAGCTATATAGGCTAATTATTCATATATTATCAAATCCCTAAAGTCTAGCTCTCCTCACTTCCTAGGCCGGCAGCTCTAATGTTGCAAAAATCAAACACAGTCATTCACCGAAGCAAATGTCCATGCAAACTTAACTCTACACAGTATGATCTTTCAATATGTGTCTGCAACCATAGCTTCCATCATCATTACCTTTCCCTATAGAATATGGTGCCAAGCTTCAATAATTGAGTTTCTGATAGCATACACAGAGCAGCATGGTTAATTCCCTAGTCCCCAGCCAAGCTAAATCTGATATCCACTTATTTTACAGTTTAAGGATCACGGATCTTTCAAACAGACATTACACTAAGAACAAAATACCTTTTTCATCTGATGAGCAATACTATCTACACCTGAAGTTTTGGTCAAAGAGCTTCAAGGGGCCCTTTACGCTTGATGGCACTTCAACTTTCTGTCGAAAGCAAACAGTGAAATAAGTTGTTATAATGACATTTTTAATTACATTTTTCGAATGGTAGATATCACAAATTAGCTTATCAAAATGAATTGTCGCCTTTCCTAAAGCTTTCAATCAGCAGAGTCAAATAATTCTTCATGGTCCTGATATTTCCAGTTAAGGTTTACATCAGTTCAGTTAAAATAATGTAATCGCGAGACAAACATATATCATTTCAATCAGATCGTATGAACTGGGTAGCATACCTATCTGCTATTGCCCGTTTACACACAACTGATCTGACCTTGTCTGAGCATCAAAAATTGCAGTAGGAAGCACACATATTATCTTTAAAATATAGTTAGGTCTTTGGGTGTGATGCCACACTCATGCCAAGTAAGAGCTATTAGAGGAGAAGGCAGGCGATTTCAAGGCCTGAATCGACGTCGGCAAGCTGGTCCCGGGATTATTTTGGTCGCCAATTTTGTATTATCATGATTCAGAATTCCAGCAATGAAACAAGCTTATTGAGTCAAGCTGGATTGCTTCATGGATTTGCGGATAGAAGCTCCCTCATAACCTACGTACGTATGAGTCTTCCTTTTCCTAAAATTCATCGATCATCGTATTTCATTCGTGTTAGCTTAATTGGCATCAATGCATGGCTCATTCGGGTTGAGTAATATTAGAATTATTTTTGTGCGGGTATTGTTTCTTTTGCGAGGACAGTATTAATTTTGTGGTGAACAATATTGGTATTTATTTATCTATACCAGCAAAGTGGTTGTGCATCATTTTGATGCAGAGGCCGGGGATCCGCACCCTATTTTCTAAAAAAAATCTATACCAGCAAAAAAAAAGGTATTTTTTGTAGGAAACTATCCTTAACGGCGCCATATGTTTGCTATCCCGTACCTAGTGGGCAACTCACGAGATGCAAGCGGAGAGTCCGGTGGTTACTACGGATTCAGCGTGACCATGGACGTGTACGACTTCTCACTAGCCAGTGACCAGTACAGTTTAGCCCTTATTCATATCTTCAACCCAGGAGATGGTGCAGTAAGGGCATCTCCAGTCGTTGTGCCGCTCCAGGGCCCAAAACGGCGCTATTTTGGCCGCCGCGGCGCGAAACGGCGCTAATCTGGATACTGGGGCGCATTTTCCAGCCGCGAACCCAACCCAAGTTTCGGCCCAAAAATTCAAAAACGCCGGAACAAATAGACTAATTTCTTAAAGGCGATTTCATTCATATTTGGCGGAAAAATCGCCGATTACATAGCAGAATTTGAAACTAAAAACGTAAAAACATTTTATTCGGCGATCTACAGGCTAGTTGATGCCCAGGCTGGCTTGGATCGCCTTGCTGTAGTCGCCGTCTCGTCGTCGTCGTCGTCGGAGCCGTCTCCGGGAGGCTTGCTCGGGCCTTCGCCGTCGCCGCGCTGGAATTTGCTCAACAGCAGGGCCTGCCTGAAGCCGGCGTCCTCCTCGTCGCTGTCGCTCGGGGTCGAGCACGAAGTAGGGGATCTCCGACGCCACCGGAGGAGGAGGAATGCGGCGGCGGCGGCCCGCATTGGCGTGTTGGCGCTCCTCCGCGCGCCTGCGCTCCAGCTCGGCGAGTGCTTGGCGCTGGCGTTCCACCTCGGCCTCCGTGAACTGGCGGAGGCTCCAGTCGGCGGCGAATTCCTCCGTCGTCGGCTGGATTGTGTTGAAGGAGGCCTCCTCCGCCTCCTTCAGGCCGGGCCACTCCACCTCCTGCTCCGGCTCCTGCTTGGGCTCCTTCTTGGCCTTGACGAGGCGCTGTAAGAAGGAGCGAGGAGGAGAAGCCGCGCGGCGCTGGGAGCCGCCGCGAGGCTCGTTGATGCGCAGGGTGCCGCTGCGCATGGGGATGCGGCGGCCGGAGTTGAGAGTGGGGGGGGGTCACAGAGGGGGGCGCGGCGCGTGTACCTGGAGCCGAGGGCGCGCCGGAGGAAGACGAAGTGGCGGAGGAGGAGGACGCGGCTCCCATCCGCCGCGGCGTCCACGACGCGATCCTCGGCGGCATGGTCAGCCGGGGCTCGTTGCCGGCGGCGATGTAGTCCAGGACCCACTGGAGCCGGCGGTATGGGCCGCCCCACCACCGCTTGCGTCCCTTGGAGTTGTGGCGGCCCTCCACCTGGCTGTTGTTGCCATGGTCGGCGATGTCCTGGTCGTGCCGGCGCTGGAAATAGGCCTGCCAGAAGGCGTCGTTGCCCTCCGCCCTCCAGCGCGGGTCCGCGGCCTGCTCCTCCGTCAGGCCTTCGCGAACCTCGGCGATGGCGTAGTCGAACTCGACTCGGGCGGGGACGGGAGGCACGGGGATGCCTCCCACGCTCAGTTGCCACGGCCCCTGGCCGCCGGATGCGCCGGGGACGCGCATATCAGGTGGGCACGGGTACCCGGCTTGGTAGAGCGCCCATGCCTCGTCCTTGCGGAGGTGGCGGCGGGTCCAGCCGTTGGCGGCGGCGGCGTCGTCGGCCATTGGATTGCGCTCTGGCGAGGGAGGGAAAGCAGAGAGGCGAGAGAGAGGCGAGTGTGCGGATGGCCGGCGAGGGGTGGGGATTTTAATAGCTCGGTAGCCAGGCGAAGGGGCGGTGGTGGCGCGCCATTACTGCGCCGCGTGGCCTTCGATTGGACGTCGAAGCGACGCGCGCCGGCCACGTCATTACTCCGGCAGCCTTTGACCGGCGCGCTCACTGGCCGCTGGCCACGCCATTAACTCCGGCAGCCTTTGACCAGCGCGGGAGCCAAGAGGATGAGGGCGCGGCCGCTCACGGGCGGTTCTGTTCCGCGCCATTTTCCCCCGCGTCGCTGAAAGCGCTGGCCCGCGTCGCCTTTCCCGCCATTTCGCCCCCCCCCCCCCCCCCTCCAAACCGAACCCAATGGGCTGGGTTTCGCCTGGGTGCGCCGGCGTAAAATAACGCCGAAACGGCGCTATTTGGACTTCTGGGGGGGGGGGGGGCGAGTGGTACAAAAACGACGTTTTTTGGCCACCGCGGCGCTAAAAAGGCCTCTTGGGGGGCTCTGGGGGGGCGACTGGAGATGCCCTAACCAGTCTGAGCTCCATCCAGATCGGTTGGGAGGTAAACTTGTAACCATCCTATCTACATATATATATGTTGCACTTTATTGAGAAAAAAACATATTTGTTGTATGCATGCAATATGTTTATGTAGGTTTCCAGCCTGAGGCTGGCGCAGCCATTGTCCTTGGTGGCATCATTGATCCTGTCTCCCAGCCCAACGGAGCCAAACAAAACATCACGATCAAAGTCCTCAAGGTTGTAAAAAATAGGTTTACACATGTCAATCTAAAATATTGTACCAATTTAATTATAATTAGAACTCATATTTAACTTACTTCTATGATACTGCAGGGCGGTGAATCGGGAGACTGGGTGGTGCATTATGGGTTTAACCAGCATGAACCCACGTTGATAGGTCGTTACCCCAAGTCATTATTCACTGGCGGCTTGGCAGATCGAGCGAGCAACATCCACATCGGCGGTGTTGTGATGACAACCCGTAGTACAGATCTGATTCCCATGGGCAGCGGCTACCTCCCATCGACTTCCGCAGCGGCGTCGTTCAACAACTTCCAGATCATAGATCGGAATGGGCAAGCTTCGCTCGTGAACCAGAACTTGCAAGGGATGTGATTCAACCGGACAAGTACTCCGTGAGTCCCGTGATCAACGGGCAGTTCTTCTACGGCGCGCCCTCCCAGTCATCGATGTGATTCGAGAGTTTACAGAACAATGGTGGAAAGTTTGTGTCAGCTTGATAAGAATAAAGCTATGTTATTTTGTGCTGATCCAAATTCGTATATACTGATAAAGGCCGACTTGTAACGAGGAGAGCAGAGCATCCCGGAATGCAGTTGACCTAGGGTCGGACTGCAGTTGACCTAGGGTTTTACCACTATTTATACATCTTGTAAGCCGCCGGCTGGGATAAGACGCATTGTGTAAATCCCCGGCGTTTGTAACCTCACCCCGATATAGTGAAGTATTGCTGGCTGGCGCCGTGGTTTTTTCCTCTCCTTTGTTTGGAGAGGTTTTCCACGTTAAAATTTCATGTCCCCTTTGGTTGATCGTTCCGCTCTTCGTCGTTTATTTGCTATCGTTTATAACAAGCTAGAGTTAGTCATTTTCTTTTAAACGAGGCAAAAGAGTTGTCATTTTCATTAATAAAGAAGAAGATAGAGTTGACCGGTTAGTTAGCGGGAAACCGGCCTAAAACCGAAACAAACACCTCGCCGATAGTCATGGAACATGATCGTCGTGGCGCACACACAGCCACCCTGGCTACCAAAACAAGCTGCACACACACCGCCGAAAACAAGGATTGTCGCTAGGTCACCCATCAGTGTAATTGTCATCACTTTTTAGTGATTCTAATTTCACCGACTCCGGTCACCTAGAAAGATCTCGTCGAGGCGGCTCGAGAAGCTCACATCGGTCTGTGCCAAACAGATGACTCTTAACAACATTGAGAAGAGGGGGCAAAGCAAAGTATCATGCGAGATCGTGGTATGTGGCTTGACTATCCACGTTCACTAAACCACTGGCGCGGCTTGCCTCACGCCACTCGCTTTTGATAATGGTAATCGATTGATAAAACACTATGGTAAACATCATTAATACAACTTGTCTTACATCATTAAATCAAATCATTTTTAGGAAGCCTATTGGTGTCTCCGCTAGGGCACCCGGCCCCAATAGGCCAACAACATGTGTTGGCGCTCCCAATACCGCATGTCCGAGTCACTTGTCGGACGGTCTATTAGGAGCACCGATGGATATGCTCTAACCGATATTGATTGATCCCGGATGCAGCCGTCCCATGTTGCCTTTTGGTTAGATCTTAAGTCTGTCAAATCAAGGAGAAGTTTAAGAGGTTTTGACTTATATTGGATAATGATGATGTCAATTAGCTGACTTAACAAAGCCACTTCTACGACCCTTACATGTGTACACTCCACTTTGTCGCGCAATTATTTCATTATACTATACACTCTTAACTGAGATATTGAAGTTCTAGTTGACCAACAAGCTAGATAAACTTACAAACTCTAAGATAAACACCTACAAATGTAGTACTCCGTGGCTCGATTTAGGCCCATTCGGAACGTCCGTAAGAAAAACATCGGATTGGTACGAAGCATAGGAATTGGAAGGGGAAGCATGTGCAGACCGAAGGATTAGAAATCGCTGGAATATAGTTTCAGTTGCTAGTGTTAGGAACAAAGGAACTAGAATGCACTGACAACCGGATTAAAATAAATAAAGCCATGCATGCTACTTCGCCATGAATCATTGTTACGGATTAACATATCCTATCTGCACCAACTTTTTGGCTTTCACGGTAGATCACATCAAATCTAGCACTCCAGAACGCATACCTTGTTGTACGAAAGCATGTTAGATTTCTCACAGAAATCGTAGGAAAGCAGAGTGCGGATAAATGGCTCGTGATCTCCAAGATGGCCTTTATTTTGAAAAACCAAAATATATTTCAAAGTTTTACGAAACAAATGAAAAATATATTAGATGTAGTGATGTATATTACTACAAACATGCAAAAATCTCAATGCAATTTTTTGTGTAATCTGGCTACACAAAAGTAATAGATCAATAGATTATGGTTTCGAGGGTCATCCATTACGAAAAGACTTTCCTCTGAGTGGATATGTGGAAGTACGCTATAATGATTAAAGGAAACGTGCGGTGACACATTTTTTAGAAAACAGACCGAAAAGGCCCGAGGATAAATTAATAGCGCCAGACGGCGAGTAAGATACACAGTGTTGAACCCAGCATACAACACAACCCCACTCACACACAATTGACATAACTACAAGGCGATTACAGGTAAACACCGAAAACCACCGCCACCGTCCACACAGGTAGACAGGCTCAACAAACCCTCAACGGGACGCCGAGGAGACAAGGGCGAAACATCGCCACTGACCACAAAGCTGCAGACAGGCTCAACAAGGGGGCCACAGAGAGACACCGGTGAGATAAGGTGAGCGCCGACGAAAACCGCCACTGACCACAGAAGCTGCAAACAGGCACCAGGTAGCACTAAACAAGAAACGCCGATGTGCAAAGGGAGTTGTAGACCTTGCCGGAGAGAGCTCGGCGAGAGGTTGCCACCGCAGCCAACACCTCCCAACCTCCAGGAAGCAACCAACCGTGTGCTCCAAGCGGTGTCTTCAAGAAGAGCACGACGCCAAAGCGCCGCCACCGCCCGATCCAAGGATCTGAGGTTTTCACCCGGAGCACGTAGGAGAACCAAGAGAGCCGCAACGGCGCCTTCATGAAGGGAACGGCGTCCATGGACGTCGCCACGCGGTCCAGGAAAATCCCGGACAAAAGTTTCCTTTCGCATGAACTCTAGGCCTCCCACACAGGGCTTGGCATGCCGCCGAAGACGACCGCCACACCGCTGCCACGAGGAGTCGCTTGTCAATCACCACGCCGCCCGCACGGCCGCGGTCACCGACCAGCACCAGAACCGCCGGCACGCCCGTCAACCGGCGCGGTTCCCACCGTCCAGGGTCGCCACCCGGCGTCCAAACTCCCGCACCACCCAACCAAGTAGGAAAACGAGCACCACCACGGCGGCCAGGACCCGAACCTGACCCCGGCAGACGGCCTCACCGGCATCCTCAGCCATGCCACCACGCAAGACCCACGGGCCCATCCCGAGAGATTGACCCAACAGCAGCCCCCATGGCTGCTGCCGGCGACAGATCTGGAGGGTGCGAGGTGAGCAACAGAGAAGTTCGTTGAGGGAGGAGCAGCATCCTGCAGCCACCGCGGCTGCACGGAGCAACCGCAACTGAGGAGGGCGGATGGGCTTGCTAGGGCCCGGGGCCCCTGCCCCGGCCCGTGGCCGCAAAGCCAGAGCTCGTGCCCGCTGTCGAGCCGCCCGTCCTCGTCTTCAATCGTCCCGGCGAAATCAGCCAGCGAGCCGCCGCCGTTCAGATCCGCCACCACTTCGTCGGGGGGACCGCACACGCGCGGAGCCCGCGCTCCACCAGCTAGCTGCACGAGGAGGGGGCCTCGCCGCCGCCGTCTACCGCACGGGCCCAGCCCGGCGGCAACCGCCGGCGGCGGCGAGGGAGGAAGAGGGGAAGGAGCGGTGGTTGGGCTAGGGTTGGGTCGCCTCCGGAGTCGCCCAGGAGAGCGACCCGGAGGCAGTTCTTTTCCCTTCCAATGTGTCTCAGTAACACACTCATCCATCACATCAATGGTGAAACACTGGATAGCGAGGAAGATGAGTTGGATGCCTCATGCCAATTGTCAACTGATATTTTCTCCTCACCAATTTGAAGCGTGAGCTTAGCATCTTTCACATCGATGACAGCCCATGCGGTAGCTAGAAAAGGTCTTCCCATAATAATAGGCTCGCTCTTATCCTCCATCTCGAAGACAACAAAATGAACTGAAAATGCAAGGTTAAGAGCACCAAACTTACAAAGTATGCGTGGTCTCACAACAACCCAACCAAAATTGCAAAATAACAAAGTGCGCTCAAAATGATCAACAGAATTCAGCAAAAAATATTTGCTCAACCACCGTGTGGGTTCCGGCAAGGATGACATTTATGGACGTTGTTAACCTTCTTGGAGGCATCTTATTGTCATTTTATCTCTACTATATAATATGTCTTCAGGTGATTGTCCATTTTCTGATTCCGATTTTACCCCTGTATTGTTAGGCTGAGTCAGAAAATATTACATCATGTGCCACCGCCAAGTGATATGGTACCTCGCGGTTGTTTACACATAACCCCTGATTAATCTGGAATTCAACCCGCACTCCGTCGCACGATAGAGAATTCCCCTCCTCCTCCGCCGTGGCACGCCGCAAACACGAACATCCGCCGCCTCCTTCCCAAATCGCCAATTCCGTGCGTCCTTCCTTTCTGACTCTTCTTCCCGCGCGCCGCACCATCTCGTGGCTGGGAGAGGCATCTGACGCCCCCGTGCCCCGTCCTCCCTCGCATGGAGCTCTGGCGGTCCGGCCGGTCGCCGCATCGTACCGACCCCACGTCGGTCCTCGCCTCCAGACCCGTCCACAACCCCCACCGGCGAGCTCCCACTCTGGAGCCGGCCCCGCCCAACCTGCTGCACCTCTTCCAACCGCTACACAAGCTATAATTCCTGGATTCCCCTGTCCCCTCTGCACCGGCGCTGAACAAATTCTGGTCCGTGTTCCCATTAGTCCTGTGCTCGGCTCCCCGATGAAGTAAGTTGCAGTGGCGCGAGGTATAGAGGAAGCTGCCCTTCTCATCTTCAATCTGTGAGAGCTCGCGTTGAAGTGCGGTGGTACTACCGACGGAAGAGTGCGGCCGCAGCTATTCAATGAAGTGCGGTGTTCCTCTCTGGCCACACAGATGTGTAGAGTGCCGACACCGTCAGGGGCAGGTGCAATGGTGATAGGTTCAAGGACGACCAAGCTTGATGCTGTCGATGCTGAGGACTACTTCTGCCGCTTTGAGTACAAGTAAGATACAGGCAGCTTTCTGCCTGACCGTATAGCTGTGTAAGAATTTTTAAATGAATCACGTATTTCGATGTTATCTACAACCTTATGATGTTGAATAGTAATAAACCATTCATCTGCTTGCAATATGTTGCCCTGTAGACCAAAGCCCTATTAATCTTGTTCTGCCACACGCAACTCTACACACGCAACTCTGTACATGATTTACCCAGCAGTCCAGCGCTTTTCACTATTGTAATTCTTAATCAGTAAAATTACCACAGGGTGGTTATTGTATATGAAAAGGAAAAAGGCTGAAGTGTCAATGTGTCATACACATCATGCAACATGTAGAAATTTCAGAAATTCAACGTGGATGTTAATCTTCGTTCATTTAGTTCATGTTCCGAGCAAGAATGGAAAGATAATTATATAAAAGTAAACAATGAGATTGAACATAACAACTGCCATTTATTTGTCTACACAAATAATCATTGCAATTTATTTGTCTACACGAAGATATAGTTCACAGAGAAAAATAATGTTGTTCGTTACCACATCCGTCGTTTACGCTCGGGTACTTTTACGTAGAAACGAGGACTAAATTTTAAGACAGATGATGGTAGTTAGCATATATTTATTGATTTTGGACCGTTGCAACGCACGGACATTTTGCTAGTAGCAATATATATTTCCATGCCGGGTTACTTATTCGGGGTGGAAACCTATGGATTTCGTTTGTTGAGCCGTCCTTTAGCAGTTCGTGTCACGGACATCTGTGTGCAAAGATCTGCCACGGTCGTCTTCGTGTATACGATTTGGACAGCGGACTTCGTCGAGTGTTGTTAGATCCAGGTCAATGAGGATTAGGTTCTACCATTAAATAACACAAATGATTCCTTAAAAAAAAACTAGGTAACGATGATCAGGTGGGTCGGTTGCAACGTGGGCACCGATGAGGATCGAGCAGCACCGCCCCCGGCCAGCATTGGCACGTTCCATCCTCCCTCCTCTCGCCTGGATTCCCTGCGGTCAGCGCCCACGCGTTCTTCATCCTCTTTATATACACGCACGCAGACACTCTCGTCCATGACTCCGTCGCCCACAGGAGGAGAAGGCTCGTCGCTCAACATGGAGAAGCCGCCCGTCCCCATGATCATCTCCACCGTCACCTACTGGTCCGTCTGTCCGTCCGTCGATCTCACCTCCTTGGCTCCTTTGATTCCACGCTGTGTTCGCGACGTGAACTGACTCGGGCTTTTGTGCAGCTGCGGGGCGTGCGGGTACGACCTGAAGCTGAGCTCGCTGGCGCGGGACACCTCGCGGCGGCGGCGGCGGAGCAGGAGCGGCGTGGTGGTGTTCGAGGCCATCGACGACGCGCGCTTCGGCCACCTCGACGAGTTCCGCTGCCTCGACGTGCGCGCGCTCCGCCTCTTCGCGCGCCGCACGCGCCTGCTCTGCCGCAAGTGCGGCGCCCTCCTCGGCTACGGCTACCACGACACCGCCGCCGCCACCAAGCCGCCGCGGTACCACATCAAGATCCGAGCCCTCCACCCCGCCTCCGATCCCGCATCCCGGCGGTGGCGGTGGCCGACGCGGCGCCGTCGGATGCGTGATCTGATCCGACGGTCGCGCTGTAGTTTTCGTCTTTTTTTTACTGCTTTCCTTTCTCTTGACGCGTTCGCCAATCGCGGCGAGTCAACGTCGCGGATGTTACTTTCAGCGCCTCCAAGTGGCTCGCTTGCATCTCAAGGAATGCTAGACTGATTGATTGCGATTGTTTTTGTTTCTGATTTCCGTATATAACAAAGCGAAATTATTGGTGTAGAAAAATCGGAATTATTGGTCTTGACTTGCTGTGTATCGAGCTAAAAGTCAAAAGAATGCATCATTGGTAATTGAACTTGTCAAGGGGGAGCGTTTTGGTCATCGTACTCAGAAAATACCATTTTACGGTCACTGAATACAACTTAGTGGTTCATCTACGGTCACTGGGGCTAATGGTGTGGTGTATTTGATGGTCTGGCACAGGTTGACCGGTCAATTTCTATTAAAAAAGGACGCGACTACACGTTGAACGTTCTACGTTTAACCGATTCTGTAGAACGTTTCCGATAAGATCGGTCTTAATGACTTAGCGATCCGTTTGCATGCAATGAAACCCAGAAATACTCCGTACTAGCCAACGCTCCACCGAATGCAAATAGTACAGGACGGACAAATCTGCATACGTCACTTGCATTAAATGTAAAAGAATCAGAAATTCAAAATGTTTTGTAGGTTAAACCGTTTATCTGATTTAGTATCCGTTTTCACTGTTGGGCTATCGCGACGAGATCTTCAAAATAGATCTCATATTGATATGTTTCGACAACATTTTTTTGGACTCAAAAGTTACCCGCCTCTAATACGTGAGTAATCCAGGCGATGGTACATAAGTTACCCACCCTATAAACAGTTTAAAGTTTATGTTGAGCCTCTTTTGCATGCATACAGAACAGACAAAATTGTTGATTTCTTCTGCCTTTAATGCCAAATTCAAAAATTCTATTTTTTTATACAACGAGTTGATAACTATTTCCTATAGAGAGCACATCGATTTCTTGATGATATCCAAACCATAAACACATCAATAGTGCCTTGGTAACTACTACTTAAAGAGTAGGGATTATTATACAATGACCAGATGAGTAACTTAATCAGTATTGAGTGGGTAACATAGAGTAACTGTATCGATAAAGTGGTGATAACTATATAATGAACACAATTTTTGTTTCCAATGAGGGTATCACCATAGCCTCTTGATCAATCGATGCATATGGACTTTATTTCACACGGGTAACTATACATGGATTCACATGGGTAACTCCGTCAATACATAGTGGGTAACTCAATCAGTAGTGGGTGGGTAACTATTACCAAAAGTAGGGCAGAGTAACTAAATCGATATCGTCTTGGATAAATATATTATGAACACATAGTTAAATGTATAAGTATTTGGTGGGTAACTATTACCTATAGAGTAGAGTAATTGTATCACTAATATGTGGGTAACTCCATCAGTACTGAGCGAGTAGCTATTACCGAGAGTATAAGAACTATACTGATTTCTTTGTGAATAACTATATCATAAACACATGGGTAACTCCATAAGTTTAGGGTGGGTAACTCCAATAGTATTGGGTGGGTAACTATTGACGAGAAAACAAGGTAACAATATCAATTTCGTGGTGGATAAATATATCGTGATCACATGGGTAACTCTATCAATAAAGGCTGAGTAACTCCCTCAGTTCTGGGGTGGGTAAGTCCATTAGTATTTGGTGGGTAATTATTCCCGAGATGGTAGGCTAACCACGTCGATTTCATGGTGGATAACATGAAGGTATGGGTAACTCCATAAAATATGGGTGGGTAATTCCATGAATATATGGTGGGTAACTATTACCGCAATAATAGGTTAACTACGCTCGATTTTGTGATGTATATATCATAAACATATGGGTAAGTACATATGTATTGGATGGATAACTTTATCTGTACTGAGTGGGTAATTATTACCGACAGAGTATGGTAAGTACATCAATTCCGTGGTCGATAAGTACATCATGAACATGAACACATGGGTGACTCAATCATTCTAGGTGGTTAGTATTATGTAAACAACCGATTAATTAAGGGAAGTGGTGAGAAATCCGAAAAGCGCTTACATGACGGACACAATACCGCTTGGTCGTCGTCTCTAGCGCTCTCGTTGGTTTAGCTGTCGCATCCTACATGACACGTGGTTTGATGATGAACACAACCAACATCCCGCACGTGATTCACACATGCTCCAGCACCTGAACCGTCGCCGCGACAACACGTGGTGAAGGAGAAGGAGCCCGAGGACGACAAGTTCCAGCAGGACCTCAAGGCCTCAGGACTGGAGGAGCTCGTGCTATGGCCTGACCTACCGTTGGCGCTCCATGCATCGGCTGAGCAGGTCAGGATACTCGCGGGGCGCGCCATATTGGTCGAAGTAGCCACCGCACAACCACGCACAACGGCATTGCCACCGCCACAGTCACCAGTGACGATATGGTTGGCCACCGACACCAGCGTGGCCATGCTCGCGTCCAAGCTTACACCAGCGTGGCCATGCTCGCGTCCAAGCTTCATCGACCTGGTAGATCTAGGGTTTATTTTAAGTTATGTTTTTTCCTTCTATATAATGTACTTTTACATCTTTTGTTTAAATAAAAACAATGAGACCCCTATGTTGGGTGTACATACGGACATGGGTGGACAATTGGTGTCCGAGTGCCGAGCCAAACGGAAATAGACCGGACACATTTTAATTATGTCTATTTAGGTCGACCCGTTAGAGTTAGCCCCTCACTATGCCATGGACATGTGAATTTGGTTGTAACCCCTGACCTGAGCAGCGATTCAGTCCCGCGAAGGAAGGCAAAGTAGCTAGCTCTCAAGAATGTTGGATACAGAAGACTCCTGAAGCTGTCTGGATCGCTGCACTACATGATCCAATCGATCGACGACGTCGACTGAGGATAGCGCCGTCCACCTTCGACCATAGACCGAGCACCAGGTACACTGGCGCCAACAGCAATGTTGGGATTTTGGGAAAGAAGCCAACGCCAGCCCACTCCTGTACTGCCCCTCCCAAACTCGCTAGTAGACTAAACTGGTATACACTAATACAGACGTAACGTACGTACTAACTCACGTTTGTGCTTGCATGCATCCAACCTGTAGCTATGGTGCCGCGACAGAAGGCAAGAGAAAGGGTCCCCCAATCTCATGATCTCATCCACCCCGTCCGGCCTTCCCCATCCCCAACCCCAACCCCAATACTCTTGCCGGCGGCGCTCCTCCACTCCCTCGTGCTCCCCATTCGCACAGAGGCGTTCCGGCGAGCGTCTACAAGGGCGGGAGGCGCTACTCCGGCAGAAATAGCTCGGCGGCAGAGGAGCACGAATCTGTGAATGGCGAGGACGTGTGCATGCTAGCGTAGGCGGTGGCGGCGTGCGGTGGACGGAGAAGAGTGACGTCGCCGCCGTCGCTCGCTGCGCGGCGCGGTGTGGCGCGCACGGCACGATCTCGGCGTCCAGGGCCTCGATGACAGCATGAGGCGGCGACACGCGCTGCGCGGCGCGAGGCCCGCGGCAGTCACGCTCCAAAGTCCCCCCGCCTTGTCCGGCGCGCCACCCAGCTTGCGCTGACCAACCTGTTCGAGGTGGAGCAGCGTGCGGCGGTAAGACGCGCGTTGCCACAATTGCACAACGGCGCACCACTGGTCTGGGTCGGCCATGTCCATGCCGCAGGCGTCGCAGAAGCGGAGCCGAGCTAGGAGTACAGGAGGAGGAGCGTGGCGGTGATGTGAATCAGCGTCACCAAGAGATCGTGTATCCCATGCATGGATTCGGACTCCTGTGCGCACGGGGCGCGCCCACGGAGAGGCGCAGCGACTTGCCGTACAACGCCATGAGGAGCGCGTCCATGATGCGTATCCACATGAGCTCGCCCAGGAGGTTGTTGTGGTGTGACGCCAGCGTCTGGAGCGACTTTCCGACGAGTAGCGTTAGGCCTAGCTAGAGGCCTTTCCATGGCGTGTCACTGCTGTTGCACGACCATACGAGCCTGTGCTCACCAGCCGCCAGCTCGTGGAGTGCCACGGCCGGCCGGCTTCCACTCCGCGCGCACCCGCCGCCGATCGCAATTGGTCACCGAGGCCTGGCCGTCGAGCCCGTGCCGTGCGTTGGGAGGCAGGGCTGTGCGCCGGCGGCGGATTTGGGGCTAGAGTTGGGTGGGGGAGAGAGAGGGAGAAGGTTTTTTTTGCAAAAGAAATTGACCGGTCAATGGTGCCACATCATCAAATATACCACACCAATAGCCTCAGTGACCGTAGATGAACCACTGAGTCGTATTCAGTGACTGTAAAATGGTATTCTCTAAGTACAGTGACCAAAGCGCTCCCCCTCAACAAGTTCGAGTACCAACGATGCATTTTACTCAAGAAGACTCAAAAGAATTTGATGTGCCAGCCCAGCCCGGCTGTGCTGTTGCAGCTTAACGACAATCTGCGACCCTTTCATCTGTTCACTGTTCCACTCTGAACTTCCAACGTAGCTTCGACATTGACCCTGTAGAGGGGGATCACCTACCAAGCCTGCATCTGAACCAAACAGTTTAACTGTAGCAAGCTTAAAATTTACGGGTAAGTACTTGAACCCATGGTGTTCAAGCGTCAGTAAAACTTCTGCGGTTTCCCTGTTTCAAAGTGGAACCTAAGCTTCCTCCTGTAATCCATCCCATCGTGATCCACAATCCACCGTGCATCATATCTTGACTCATGCACCTCGCGTCTGTTACACTGGAAATTACATGTAGATAGTTCAAAGAGTCTGCAAAGCGGCTGTGTGCGCCAAGTGACTGAACCGGCATGCAACAGAAACGGATGTCACCACACACACCAACACCCCAACCATCTTCTAGACTAGATCATCAGCAAGCAGGAACAGTGGTGGAGGGGGCAGAGAGGGAAAGGGTAAACATGGGCTTTCTGTGAGTTACTGCGGGGTTTATCATCAGTGGCACAAGTTACTGTGCGGTAGTAATGTGTAGAGGTGGTACTGTACGGGGTATAGGCCATACACAAGTACTTCAGTTTGCTCACAAGTCCCTTTCAGATATAAAGAACTTGACAGTACGCCCCTCTGCACCTAACATCATTTGCCTGCTCAAGTTACAACTTACGGGTTTCACATGGCAAACCTGAGCCCCAATAATGCAAGCATCATGGTGATTTCAGAAAAAACTGAAATTTTAACCGGTTGCAGCTTGACCACGCTTCCAGAGAATCACAAAGCAAGCCCGGAACAATTTGATCGGCCACATCTCATGTGTTGCAATCGTGAGTTCTGCAGAAAACAAATTCACTTGTTAAATTAAATGCTCAAGAGCGTAGAATCTAAAGTAGTGAAGCATCGAATGAGCTGAGTGGAGCAACTGCGTGTGCCTTTTTAATTCAGGAGGCCCATTTTCATCTATAGAATCTGAGGAGGTGCAGAGATCCAACACCAGCATAACACGAGATAACAACAACATAGCAAGTTTAGCAACTGAATAGCACGCACCCATCTTAGGATCTCCAGTACACTGGCTGTATTTGCTCTTACTGCTCCAGATCTACAAGACAAGCTATTGGTGATTAGATTTCTCCTCGCCATATGGTGCTCAACAGTTTGCAGTCATGAGAAGAGATGAACTTACTGAACCCTACTCTACTTTCTACAAGGCACCTGTAGATAAAACTCGTTCAAATAAGAATAAAGTCCGCGGGGAATTTTTCTTTTGACTGCTGTGTCAAAGGTACAGCTCCTAGGTTATGCACCATGAGGACACGAAAGAGTATTGAGACAGAATAATTTGTTTCTCTTTTTGACAAAAAGAATGTGTTCCCAACCATGGCTAACAATGTGAGACATACAACAGAAAGACAAAAGGGCGTACATTTTCAAACAACTGGGGAGATATTCTCAAGTCGGCAGCACTTCAAAGAAATTAAAGATATTCCAGCATAAAGATAGTAGTCCATGTTCCGCATTATCTGATCTTATAACAGATTCCTTCAAACATGTTCTGTACTCATTTTTTGTTGACAATTTCATATCTTGTAGTCCTTTTGAGGCTCAGTATGTGATTGCTGAACTTATTTTATAACCTGCTGTGAAAAATAGCCGTGGAAGTACGAATGGATAGGTTAGTCAAATGATAGAATAGGCAGTATGTGGTTAGTGTTAGGAAAATGGCATAAATATAATCAACCGCAATCAAAGACAGCCTTAACAAATAAATGATGATGTGTTTGAAACCACAAGGAGATTGAGCATCAATAGTGATCTCCTCGTTATGACATAATAGATGAAGAAACTTTGTCTGAACAAAGGAGCTTAACTGGCGAGCATGATATTTTTTACAGTCTCCAGTTTTCATTTCTGAGTAACCGGTTAACCTATGCGACCTTAATTACATAGAAAAGGGATGAAACTGCCATAGTTACCTGAGGCTTACCTTTCCAGGTAGTGATTACATAACCTACATGTACTGATACAGGAGCAATAGACAAAAGTGTGCCTATATTGCACATCGGCGTAATCCTGTGTAATTCTTCAATAGAAAGATCATAAATAGAACACAGATTAAGATTTTTGTGCTTTTACAATATCGGGCAGGGACGCGGCAAGTAGGCTCTTAAGACAGTAGCTAAGGGGCGGGGCAGACTGAAGTTGTTTGTCAGGCTGGGCGTGTTCGCAGGCCAAGTCAAGCAAACCTTGCCTGAAAGGAAGGTAGTAGTGCTATTTGTAATTTGGTTTACTGGATGAATTTCTGTAACGGTATTCCAGCTTACTTTCTTTACGTTTGAACTTCTGGGCGGTGCTTCTTAGTATGTACTCCCTCCGTTCCAAATTAGTTGACTTCCATTTATCTACATGCGGATGTATCTAGATGTGTAACAAGTCTAGATACATCCGTATCTAGACAAATGGAAGTCATCTATTTTGGAACGGAGGGAGTAGGATGGTTTACCCCTGCACAGTGCATTTATTGTGCCCCTGTATATTATTGTATCTGTTGGTTGTTATATCACCTGATTCGAGGCTGTTAGACCATCCACTATGTGGATTCGGCTCAAGAGAAAATGTGTCAGGCTAAGAATCGACTCAGTTTCTCTACTATGTGTTGGTTCGCTTTCATCAGAGTGATGGGCCCACTGAATGCATGCTGGTTGTACTACTCTACTGCTTTGCATGTGCATGCATGGGAAGAAAAGAATATTTAACTAGAAGAAACAAGCTTGGAACCGAACCAACATTAGGGTGCGCTTCTCTTGTCGGAAGCGAGGGTGCGATGCTCTACAATGTTTGGAACCGGTTCCAAAGCCACCAGGGTTCGCTTTTGGGCAACATAGTGGATGGTCTTAAATCTACCATTGTAAAGAACAAAAATATGTGTAAACAGACTAACAGAGGACAAGTAGGAAGCATGAAAAGAACTATTACCGTAAACTAGCAACAGTGGTTCTAGGAGAACTAACCGTTGATTGACTTCACTGGTGGTGATTAATACTTATTAACAAGGAACGAAGTACAAATTATGGATTTTAAGAAACTAGAAAAGGGAAAACAGAGCACCCCTCATACACGGTAGGATTTTTGTCAGAGGAATTATGTTATAAAGTAAGAAGGGTATTTTTTTCTATTCTTGAAGATTTATTGTTAACAAAATCTCAGAGAATCGGATTTTCTTTCTATAAAAATAATACATAGAGGGCAGTCCCCTAATTTGGAAACTTGCCAAGTATTTGGGAAAGCCTGGTCAAATAACCATAAGTTACATTTAATAAACAGTATTAATGTTGAGATTCCACTGAAAAACAAGTAGGCAGCATCTCTTTTAGAGATTTACCTTCCTGGTGCATTCATGGCGAAGAATAGATGGCGGTTGTTGGTTGCTCCTGAATAGCTTCAGGACATCCTCAGATACAAGATTCAGCAGTCCAGGGACGTCAGCACAATTGCCAGTATTTATCATTACTTATGCTTGCCTGGCTGAACAGAGCAGACAGCAGTGTCATCAATCACTCTGTTGAACTTTCATTAGATTCTGAAACTGGGAAACTGTCAGCCGATTCTTCACAGAGGAACCAGGAATATAGCATGTTCTAAAAATATGTAATGCATTGAACGCTACTACTGAATGTCTGAATCACGTATTAAACGTAGTTGCCTACTGGGTGCAGCAGCATGCGTATGGCATGAGCCGTACACTGCATGTTCTATAGCCATCAGTTTGGAACTTGAGGATCTAAGAATGTCTATTGTTTGGACAATTCAGAGGGGAAAAAACTGTCTCACCAACCTAGCTATGATTTAACAGTTGGATCCTTGATCCCTCACCTTCCTAGCTATGATTTGACAATTGGACCTTTGATCCCTCACTTTCTAAGTTTCGCCGTGAGCCTGTGACTCTCTGAGACCAAGTCAAATGCTTGGATCGTCACCAGGATCTTACAGTCAGCCGCGCGATGCTATTGCTAAATGCTTAGGAACCATGGACCGTAAGGATCCCCGAATCCATCCCATCCAAACCACCGCCCAGAAGCGGCGACGGCGTCAGAAACAGCTGCGAGACCGAGCCAGCCAACGGATCAACAACCAAACAGTCAACCACGGAGCAAAACCAGCAGCTAACCAACCGCGCGCGCGTGCCCAGCTCGAGCGTCTCGAGATAGATCCGCCGCGAAGCAAGGGCCGGCGCGGCGGGCACCCCGAACAGAGCCGGAGAAGAACAAGCGAAACCGCCGCACCAACCTCTCGAATATCCCCTGCGCGCCTGCTTGGCGATGTAGCCACCACTCCGCGTAGCATCCGTCAGCGGCCGCGCGCCGTGGGCGGTGCCTCGCCGCCGTCGCCCGCTCCACCCACCCACCTCGACCGACGCCAGCTTTGGGAAGTGTTCGGGACACTTTTTTTGGGGATTTTGCTGTGTCGGTGCTGATCGGGAACCAAATCGTAACCGCCTGGGCGTGTGGGTGACGACAGGGGAGATTCGCTCACCGCACGGGAGGACGGTGACAAAGATGGCGTTGTTGCGCTCGTGGCTTCTCGTGGCGTCGTGCGTCACAATGTGCCGGCGTGAGGAACAGGTGGCGCGGTTAAGTCAACGTCGAAGGTTTATCCGTCAACACAATTTCAAACCAAGCATCTCTAACCGGATTTGGCTAATATGATCTTGCTAGTAATGTCACACGTGCAACACACATGTTGACTAATACACACAATTTTAGTCCTTTTCTAAAATTGCACTAAATATCTCATCCAAATGTCAACCAAGTAAATCTCAAAAAGGGTGTCAACCAAAATATTAATGTATACAAAAATGTTGTAAGCCAAATAGTCATGTTGTATCTGCAAAACAAAAATCTGGAAGGCACGATTATCAAGTGAGTTCTCAAACCATATTGTAAACCTTGGTTGAAAACAGTATTCGCTCGTTTGTAACTTCAAAGTATAACGTTTAACATATTTGCAAGTTCCTATATGAAGTTTGAATCATTCTAAGTTATATGCTACGGAGGGACTGGATAAGATATTCATTTCTCCAAAACTTACTTGTTAATACCATGGTGAGTACTTATATGCCTTCATGCAATCAAGCTGACTATATTGCATCATAAGCCCCGTCAGTTGATACATCTGAACCAACTACAACAACAACAAAAAAGTGCATTGCGAGAGAAGCTTGTCCTTCTCGCCTGTGGCGATGCCTTGAGCCTGGTCTGAGCCACATCGCCGTTGTTATCGTTCTGCCAATGCTTGAAACCGCCGCAGAACTGCTCCTTCATTTCAAGTGTCACTCATTGCATGCACCTTGTCAAACTCCTCATGGACTGGCTTACGCCTTTTCATGTATTGGAGAAACCACTAAGCAATTCACATAGGAAAACAAGATTCGGTTTACCAGATCTTCATTAAAAAGGAATACATTCCCAACTCGTCTCCATAGCAGACTCAAAGGAAATTAATGGATTCAGTTAACTTTGACGTGGGCTTTTCTGAAAATAAAGTGAAATTGAGATATACAACAATTTATAAAATTTAAATAATCAGGAGAGAGATGCGACAAAATTCTTTAAACAATTGTACTATGAATTGAATCTTACCGACGCGCCTGGCTGGGTCGTATGATGTCCTATGCGGCCAGATTGACTCTTAGTGACGCATGCATGTCCAACCTCCCAATCTACACGATGGGTATGCTCCTCTGGCCGATGGAACCCATGCTAGTTTTGATAAACATAGAAGCAGATTTTTCTGAGAAGGCGCTGACAATACAAGGAAGTATCACATGGTCGAATACTCAAATGGGATGATCTCTGTAAGCCCAATGACTAGGATGGGCTTGATATCTTGGACACAAAAATCATGAATATTGTGCTCATGACCAAGTGGATTTAGTGCTTTCTCAGTGTTGACGAGAATGACCCGAGTTTGTGGCTGAAAATCGTCAAAGCTAAATATCATGGAGCCAACAATATTTTTACCTCCAACCCTTTGGACCAAAATGCTAAACAAAGCACAGCTCACGCGGCCTTTGATTGAGCGCCGAGCATGTAGAACAAATGAGGCGGTGGTCAGGGGCGGAGCTAGGTGCTTTTAATGGGGTCAATTAACACCAATGACCCAAAGGAACTCCTTGGTAATTTAGTGGGAAATAGTGATCATTAGTACAAAATGACACCGATACAATGGAGAATGACCCCGGTGCTCTGCTGGGCTAGCTTCGCCCCTGGCGGTGGTAGAGGGAGGAGCGTCGCCAACGTTTTCCTACGCGAAACCAGGCGAACAAGTAGTACGGCGACACAAAAGGCCTTTTGGTTTACTTTTAGGGCTAGCTTTGGATTTTGTTTCTGCTATCTAGTTATATGTTAGTATGAACTATGTTCAGTTCATTTTTGCATGGTAAGACAAGAAGGAAGATCAAGGTGTTAGTGCATCTCTGGCAGATCTCGTGAAACGTCCCCGCCCCGAAAAATGCCGGCTAGTGTGGGTTTAGGCATTTTTGTGGCCCGAACATGCCCTAAATATCGGCCAACCCGGATTTTTTCCGGGGTCGCACGATATAAACCCCCTCGGCCACTATATGAAAGGGTACTCAGGGCATTTAGGGTTAGCCTCCATTCTCTCCGCCGCAATTTTGACCCCTCTGCCGCTAGCTAGTTCCCCTCCGGCGAACAATTCAACAAGCAATTAGTTGCTAAAATGGAGCGCTGCTTCGGCGACCTCGGCGGTGCACCTCCTCCGGGTGGTGCGAGCCTTGGTGTTGCACCTCCTGCTGAAAGGACAAGGATGTCGCCTAGAGGGGGTGAATAGGCGAATAAAACTTTTCCGGTTTAGGCTTGATAATTGCGGAATAAAACTAGGTGTTTAAATTAACAAGCCAACAACCTAAATAAACTAGGCTCACCTATGTGCACCAACAACTTATGCTAAGCAAGACAAGCAACAAGGTGATAGCAATATAGAATACTCCAAGCACGAAGGCTATCACAATGTAAAGTGCATAAGTAAAAAGCTTGGGTAGAAATAACCGAGGCACGCGGAGACGAGGATGTATTCCCGAGTTCCTCCATGTTAAGGGAGTACATCTCGTTGGAGAGGTGTGAACCAACACAATGGTTCAACAACCACAAAGGTTTCACCTTCTTCTCCGATGAACCGCACCACAAAGGTTTGGTTCACCTTCCACTATCGGAATCCTTCGAGGCGGAAATCCGGAGCCTTTCAACAACGATCCGGGGCACAACCCACAACGGGATTGGGGGCTCCCGAACAGCTACAAGTGACCACACAAGGGTCTCAACCACCACACGGGCGTCTAGGGTCCAAAGACCCAAGAGTAACAAGTTCACAAGCTTTCAACTTCCACGAATCCTCGTGAGAGCACAAACCGATGCAACGAATCAATGGCAAGAGCACAAGGCTCAAATCCTTCACTCTCAAATCCCACCACAAGCAACTAATGCTTATGGGGGGAGAAGAGAGGAAGAACAACGAAGAACACAACAAATGGAACTTCAAGATCAAGATCTACTAGGTTCCCCTCACTTAGAGGAGGAATGGATTGGATGAATATGTAGATCTAGATCTCCTCTCAATTTCCCTCAAAGATATGCAAGAATCATGGGAGGGAATGAGAGGAAGGCAAGCTTTTTCCAAAGACCAACAATGGGGGAGAGAGGGGAGAAAAACTTGCTCAAGAGATGTAAAAACCATTGGGGAAGAAAACCCCTTTAAATAGGTCCTCTAAAAAGATGACCGTTGGGCTGCAGGGAGGAGCGAGCCGGCCTGAGGCCCGGCCTAGGCCGGCCAGGGAGCCGGCCTGCTCCCCGAGCCGCCCGGCCTGGAGCCCGGCCTGGGAGCCGGCCTGCGCAGAAACAAACAATCTAAAATCCATATCTTTTTCAATAAAAATCCAAATGCGATGAAACCAACTTTGTTGGAAAGATAACGACGAGAGCTTTCCTACAAAAATATTAAGGGTCACAAATATGGAGGAGATATCACACATGGGAGGTGTGGATCTTATCTCGAGGAGGACCGGTAATATTTCCAACACCGAGAACACAACAAGTTTTCCATCCGGACTCCGTTTTCAATGATCTTGGGCTTGCTCCGAATATAATCACAAGCACTACAAGATCATGCATATACACATCATAGTCCATCATGTGAGGAGGATAATACATGAGGAGAGATTGACCTCTCTACAAGAGACGAACCAGTAAAACCTCCAACATCAAAAACACCACAAGATATCCAAATGAAATCCGTTTTTGCTGAACTAGAGCTTGGTATGGAGATGAACTCAAGCTCTAAATTCTCACATGAATAAAAGCCAAATAAGAACCAAGAAAGATGATATGCCAAATATGCAAAGGTTTGAGCTCTCCACAAAGGTGCGATCAAGTTACTCACTTGAGAGCCCCTCTTGATAGTACGTCGTCTATCCTATAACCCGGTCTCCCACTAACACCACGAGACCGGTAAAATAGAAAACCTATCAAGATCATACCTTTGCCTTGCGCATTCCACTTGAGCTCGATGATGACGATCTTGACTCTCTCAAGTTGAAACACCTTTCTTGATTGTGCTTGCTAGCACATGCTTGATGAAGACTTCTTCAAATACTCCCCCATACACCATTATGGGAGAGCCTTGCTAAACACCGTCTTCATGAATCCACTTGCACTTCATCTTCTTATCTTGATATAGATGATGGCTTGGAGATAAATATGAAGTTCACTCAATCTTCTTTTCCAAGCCATGCTTGCATTAAGCTCAACTCTTCACATGATCATTCTTCATATAAACCCTTGGATGGAACCTTGGTCATCATGAAATCTTCTAGAGTCCAACACATGAACTCCAATCTTTTCCTATGGACAAGATCTACAAGTATATCTCAATGCAAACATTAGTCCATAAGGATTGTCATTAATTACCAAAACCACGCATGGGGCAACACATGCCCTTTCACCTGCCACCATTGAAGGACTCCACCTCCAACGAAAAGTACTCTGACTCGACGGCTCGATCTCCTCTCTCACCGAGCCCACCACCGACGACGATGCGGACGAGCTCATTGCAATCATGAACGACGACGAGCTGCCGCAGCACATCAAGGAGAAGTCGAGGCGCTCCGCCTATCGCGCGGTGAAGCGGTGCCGTTCAGACGACTCACTAGGCCGAAATGCTTTACAAAGCACAGCTCGCGCACGGCCTCTGATTGAGCCGAGCACGCAACATAGAAGCGGTGGTGGGATCATCTTCCTGCGCGAAATCCGACACATCAACAAGTAGTGCGGCGACGCATAACGCCTTTTGCTTTAGTTTTAGGGCTAGATTCGGATGTGTTTCTGCTAAGTCTAGTTCTACATTAGTATGAACTATATTCGGTTGGTGTATGAACTATGTCTGTTAATCAATGATAATCTAGTGCCAAGTTTCGTTTTTGAATCTTCAGTACCAATCTCCCATACTTGTTCTACATAATGGATTTGCAAAGTGCAAACCCGAAGATGGTTTTATGGGCATCTCCAGCCGTTGTGCCCCCCAGGGCTTCCGCCAATGCCTTTTTGGCTTTGCGCCGACGCAAACTTTGGCCTGGGGGGTTGAAGTTTCCACTCGTTTCGGCCCCCAAGGTGAAAACAAACCAACATAATTTAAAAGTTCGTTTTCCCGCCCCAAAAATAGCCCGAGTTCGGCGATCAAAACAGCCACAGTTGGGCGATCATACAAAAAAGGCACAGTTCGGCGATCGAATCAAGCCATAGTCTGTCGATGTAGGGAAAACAGCCACATTCGGCGTGCTGATGCACAGATCAGATGGTCACCGGCGACACCTCGGCATCATCGTCCAGGTCGATGCACGTGGTCATCGGAGTAGGAGCTGAGCTCGGCGTGGCCGTAGGCGCAATGCTCGGAGACGGCATGGCTTTGGCCGGGCTCGTATCGGCTGTAGTGTCGGGGATAGGATCGGCCGGAGAGGTGGAGCTCGGAGTGGCCGAAGGGGTGGAGCTCGTATCGGCCGAAGTGGTGGAGCTCGGCGGAGGTGTCGGGGTCGTCGGAGCAATCTGGCTGAGGATGGCGTGACGCTGCGCCATGAACCACTCCCTGACCTGGGATCCATCGCCGCCGGGTCGCCTCCCATCAGAAAAAGCGAGGTCATTGTTCCTCTTCTTCGCCGCGGTGGTGGTCTTGAGCAGGTCGAGCTTGATGCCCTGGTTGGCCATGAGCGCTTCCACCTCGCTTCCGTCTTCTCCTCTCTCTTGGCGGCGTGGGTGGCCGTGTCGACGATGCACATCTCGATCGACGCTTGCAACTTCGCCGCAGCTGGCGCCGCATCCCTCGCCGCCTTGGCTTTCTTGTGGCCTTCCGGGCGCCCATCTGTCGCTCCAACTACCGGCGCATCCGGGGCGTACTCCTTGGCCTTGCGGAGAGCAAGACGAACTTCCGTCACTTCTCACACCCTCAATCCTTGTAAAGACGTGGAGGAAGTTGAAATCGGCCTTCTCGTCGTCGCGGTACATCTCGAACATCCGACAAACTACAAGGCGAAACAAGGGCCGAAATGAGCAAGCCGGCATAGATGAGAGAAACCATGGCGAAAGGAGCTCACCTCCATCTCGTTGTTGGCGTCGCTCTTCGGCCGATTCTGGACTTCCTCTTGAATGCCATGCCATTTGTTGCAAGCATGTTGGATGACCGCCCAATGGTTGGCCATGGCCTTGTCGCCGCGCTCGTTGGCCGTGGCGTACTCGGGATCGATGATCCGACACTCATCATACGAAGTCTTGACCCTCTTCCAGTAGTTGTCCATGTTCTGGTTGACGCCGACGATCGGGTCCAAGCTCACCATCTTCCAGGCTTCGGCGAGGAGCACATCTTCCCTGTGGCTCCACTTGATGCGAGGCTCGGCGGGAGGCTTCGGCACCTTGGGGTCCTTCTTCTTTGTCTTGTCTTTGGCCACAGCCGGTGCTGCTCCTTCGCCGACGACCACCTCCGCCGGCTCGTCCACGACTTCCTCGGTTTCCTGCGTCCCCGACTCGCCACCAAAGCCGTCGGCGTGCTGCGATGAGTCGCCGCCTTGCGAGAAGAACCCCGGGGCTGCGGCCGAAGCGATGGAGCCGATGGTGATGAGCTCGTCCATGAAGGTGTCGCCTTGCATTCCGCCGAACAGGATGCGAGCGTCCTGGCTCGGGGCGAAAGGGAGGGCGCGGCGAAAAGACGCGAGCTCGAGTATCCCGACGACCCTGCATAGAGTGGGAGTAGTGGGGAGACATGGTCCAGCGTGGTGACGGTGACGGCGAGTAGCCCGTCGGCGAGAAACCCGTCGGCAAGGCGACGCTGGCTTGGTTGCCCCATCCGGTAAACTGAGGATGAGGTGGGAGGCCGATCCTCACCTTGGGCGGCAGAGCCGGCGCATCCACCTCCATCACCTCTCATCTTCCCCTTCCTCGTACTCTTCCTCTTCTTCCTCTCTCCTCCTTTCTTCGCCGCCACCCTCGTTGGCGCGCTGCACCTTCTCCCTCGCCCGGCGGCTGGCGTTCTTGGTCTTGCGGCGCGCCACGTCCGCCGTCCTCCTGGCGTTGGTCCAGCCCGACGGCTTCTTCTTGGCTCCCTCGGCTTCCTCTTCTTCTTCTCCTCCACAACGACGGTGGAGGCAGCGGAGGAGGCAAGCGCGGCGGCGTTGCGGGGGCCGGTGAAGTTCTTGGGCGGCATGGCGGCAAGATCTAGGGGAAAATGGCGGGAGCTGCGGGATGTGGAGGGGATTTGTGGGGCGAAATGGCGGAAAAAGGAAAAAAAGGGAGGGAAATCGCCTTCCCTCGCCGACAAGGCTGGCCCACCTCGCCTTTTGCCCCCCAGCCGAACCCAGCGCGTTGGGTTCGGCTCGGGTGCGCCGCGCTAAAAACGGCGCCAAACGGCGCTAATTGAGGTTCTGGGGGGCGACTGGGAGAAATTCCTTCACGCCAGCGCTAAAAAAGCCGGGGGGGACGGACGGCTGGAGATGCCCTAAGGTTTGAAATTTTTGCTTATCTGCTAGAGATATCACGATCGAAGCACATGTCTCCTTATGTAGGAAACCCTTCACTATTGTCACGGCAAAAAGCCAAGTCTTGTTTTTTTTTGCAAAAACACCAAGTCTTGGTCTCAAACCTTCCAAGACTCCCGAAAAAAAAAACTTGGACTAAAAAGAATGTGCTCCCAAGCACTCCACGGGAAAGGTTCGTCTTCGAACGGAACGTTCTAGGCCCAAATCGAGCAAGCAAGCAAGCAAAACAAGCGGCGGGACCCATGAGAATCACGTCCACAATCTTGGAATAACCAATGGACAACACTAGGCGTCCCGGGGATCTTTCCGTCCGATCCCCCGCCTTCCGAGCCGTCAGATCATCACGAGCGGACACCTGGATTAATTGTTGACTGACTCAACTCCACGAGAGGGAATCTTCCCCACGACTCCTCCCAGCAGCACATCCTCTTCTCTGCTCGCCTCCCCGCGCGTGCGAAGAAGCACATGTCGCCAGCGTCCCTCACCACCGCCGCCTCGCGTCCTTGCTCGCAGCTCCGGCGCCATGGTCGCTGCAGCAGTCGGCCGACTGACCTTGCATCACAAAAGGAAGACAGATAAAAAAACGACGATGCCCCAACGCAGCATCCGGGCTCCAGCCCCCGCTCATGCTTGTAGCAATGGTGTCCACGCCCAGCTCCGGCGAGTAGCACCGCCGCCGGCGTAGGAAGCGCCGCGCGATGCCGCTTGCAGCACCGCCGTCGCCGGTGGTAGCACCGTCTTGCTTGCTGGCAGCACCCGCCCTCGCCCTTGGTAGCAACCGCCGATATCGTAGGTAGCACTGTCGGATGCCGCTTGCAGCACCACCGCCGCCGTGATGGCACCGTCGCTGCTGTCTCGTAGCACCCTCCCTTGCCCGTGGTAGCAACTCCCGACACCGTAGGAAGCACCGCCCGACGCCGCTTGCAGCATCGCCGTCGCCGGTGGTAGCATAGCCGCCATCGCCGGTGGTAGCATAGTCGCCGTCGCTCGCAGCGGTGCTCCGTGGTAGCAATGCCGACGACCGACGGCAGCAAGGCTGTCGCCTACGGCAAGACACGCTCGCGCCTTCGGTAGCACGAGCGAACGCCGCATCGCCCCGACGCCGGTGGGAGCACTGTCGCCCTTGGCCGGTAGCATCGGCCGTCGTCTATGGCAGCACGTTCCCACGCCTCTGGTAGCAAGGGCGAACGGCGCTGGTAGCAGACACCTGTGGGAGCACCATCACCGCCGTTGATCGGTAGCATCGGTCGTCGCCTGTGGCAGCACGTCCCCGCGCCTATGGTAGCACGGGCCGACGCCGCTGGAAGCACCACCCAACTCCGGTGGGCGGAATCGCCGCCATTGGCTGGTCCCCGCGCCTCTACTAGCAGGGCAACGCCGCCTAGAGGGGGAGCTCGACGACCTCCATTTGCAGCTGCGGCCGAGGGGGTCTACACACGATGGAGTTGCTGCAAATGAAAGGCGCCACCTGCATCGGCGGCCGAGGAGAGAGAGAGGGGGGGATTTGTCACCAACGATTTGGGAGAAAATTGTGCTGTTGGAGGGAGATGTGGGCCTTAGTGACAGCGACCTAGGTGGAAAGGCAGCGGCGGTGCATGGTTGGGGCGGTGGCGGAGGGTCGCCGGAACTGGGGCAGCGGCGGCGCATGGCCATGATGATGGTGCGACGCAGTGCTGGGTGCGGGCGAGAGTATAGAGAAAAAAGAAACAGGAAGAGACGGATGGAGGAGAAAATCCCTGGAAGAGATAAGGTCAGGGTGTGGGGCTGTGGGCCAACCCATCGCTGTCTCTCGACGCGATTTTCCTAGCTACGTGGGACACGTGTTCAACGCACGAGGCGGAGGATGAAACACCCGCGATCCCCCGGGGACTACAAGATTTTTCCATAACCAAAATACCCCCTACACACAGATCGAAACACCCGATCCCGTCGCCAGCCTTCCCCCAAATTTTCTCAATCGTGTCCGTCACTGCCTCTGCGGCACCCCTTGTTTGCTCCGCCCGCCTACCGCTGGAGCGCATCGCAGCCGTCCGTCGCCGAACCGACCGCCCAAATCCTGCCACGCCACGGCAGTGTTCGTGCTGGTACAAGCGTGCTAGCTAGCATCACCACGGCCTTCGTCGGCCTCCTTCCTTCCCCATCTACCTCTCTCGCCGACCTTTACTACTACTACCAGACATGGAATCCATCCGTCCTCCTGCGCTCCTCTCCCACCTAAGCGGCTCCGCTCGATCTCCCCCTCCTCGCTCGCTACCTAATGCGTGCGCAGATCCGCCGTACCCTCGCCGGCGCGGGCCGCCTACCGCTCGCTCGTCGCCGGCGGACGCGCCGTCGTCGGTCGGTCGGTAGAGATGCCGATGCCGGGCTTCGTCCCCGATCCGGACTCCCGACGATCACGGTCTCTGCCAGGCGGGCGCGGTGGCAGTTCCGTGAATACCTCCGTGTATCCGGGGTAGGTAAGGCAACTCCGCTCGGCTGGGCTGGCTCCAGGTTTGTTGCTTGCGTCGCGCGTTGCCTTCCCCACTCTTTCGATTATCCCTTCCTCTTTTTTCCTGTGAAAGAAATCGACAAATTAAAAAAGAGAGATCCCTATTTTAATTAATTCAGGGTTTGGGAAAGAAAAGAAAAGATTTGATTTTATTCTCGGGGCCGAGAGGTGGGCACGCAGGCGGACGCGAGCGGGTGCGCGAATCCAATGGGGTTAAGGCCCGCCCGCGTCCGCTTTATCGGCTCACGTTCTCTTCTCTCCTCTCTCACAGCCTCCTCCGTTTCCTTCCCTTCCTCTTCTCCTCTCTCTCTCTTCCCCCAGGGCTCTCCCTCCATCGCCGCCGCACCAACGCCTCCGGTCTCTCCCCGCAGATCAGCCCCCGCCCCTCCACTAGCCGGTCAGCCTACCGCCTCCTCCCTGCTCCTCAGGCCCCGGGCGCCGCAAGGTTCCCATCTCCCACCGCCGCCTCCCCACCGGCCGGCGGCGCGCGACGACCTAATTCCTTCCTCCACCACCCCGTTTTCGCATCCGCCACCATATCCAGGGCCCGGAGTCCCGCGCCCTGTGCACGTGCCTGCCCTCCGCCAGGGACCCGTGAGCGGTAAGCTTTCTGAATCCGTCCCGCCGCCGGCCGGCCGGCCATCCCTATCCGACGCCGAGCTTTTTCCCCCTGACTGACCCTATCCGCGTTCCTTCCCTTGCAGGTGACCGACCCCCTGGATAGGAGCCCACCGTGGAGTCGACGGCTCGGCCGCGCGTATGTGATTTGCGGCGGCCGGAGAAACGCCACGCCAGGAAGACGACGACGACAGCGACCACGTGGATGCCTCAGCCTCCGCCGGATCGGCGGGACTTCCTCTACCGGGACGGCCGCAGGCACGACGACCCGCTCCCGCCGCCCGGCACGACGCGGTGGCGGGACGCGCCCTACCACCCGCCGCCGCCGCCGCCCCTCCGCGACCACGCGCGGCCCTCGCCTCGCCGGACCGCGTCTTCGGTCTCCTCAGGTAGGTTTCCCCCTCGCGGACCCTCAGATCTGATGCCGCCGCTGCCGCTGCCGCCTCTGCCTTCCCCGCTGATTCCCCCAACCCTCTCTGCTCTTTCAGAAGGCTATTACAGGCAGGGCGCCGGCGCCTATGACCGCTCCTACCCCGACGAGCCGCTAGGCTACACGCCCTCGCGCTCCGACCGTTACTGGCCGGAGGAAGACGGCGGCGGCGGCTATAAGGGTTTCGGCCGCTACGGTGGCGGCGGCCGGAGGGAGGGCCGTGACATGAGGGGATCCTACCGGCGGTCTCCGTTCAGGAGCTATGGAGGCGACTTCCCGAGGAGCCACCAGGAGCCCCCGCCTCCACCGCTGAGAAGGTCTCCTCTGAGGTCTGTTGCCGTGCCCATCTCCTACGACCCTCCGGTGATAGGGCTGACAGGGAGGATAGGGAGCACCACCCCCGGGTGACCCCCTGGCGGCCCCTGCGCCGTAGGGAGAACAGATCTGATGCTGCGGACGCAGCTGCTGCTGGGCCTCTGTCTGCTGGTCACAGCGTTGCAGCAAGGGCGGCTTCCGAGAAGAACGCCACGGAGCAGTCTGTGGATGCGGCCGCTCAGCAGGCGGCCGAGGACGAGGCACCGAAGAAGAAGCCCCGCCTTGGGTGGGGGCAAGGCTTGGCCAAGTATGAGAAGCGGCAGACTCCTGGTTCTGCAGATCCTGCTGAACCTTCTGCTGATGGGAGCCCAGATGGCGTTGAGCAGAAGGTAGATGTAGGTGCAGGCGCACCTGCATCTGCGGCGTGTACATCTCCAGTGGCGCCAGCGCCTGCATCTGCGCCGTGTGCATCTACCGTGGCGCCTGCGCCAGCCCATCATCTGCACCTCCTTCCAGTTCTCCAGGTATGCAAGCTATTTTGACCTTTTTTTGCTTGGTGTCAACCAGTTGCTTCCCCCCTGTTTAATTCCTTCTCTTTGAATCTAGGTCTGTTTTCTGTTGCTGAATTAGTTATATATTTTTTAATATCCATTAGGTCATATGGATAAGCATCAGAATTAATGGAGAGGAATTAAAACAGTCTGGAATAATTGAAAACAATGTTGTGCTCGAACTTCATAACTTGAGATAACATATGTGTTTCATGCATCTTACCCTAAATACCAAGGGCACACGCCCAGATGTTCCTGCCTTGGGTTTGCATCCATCCTGTTATAGACACCTTCCCCTTGTTGGTTTAGTTGAAATTCATATAGTTGCAAGATTAAACCTCTTGGTACCTCGGTTTCTATCATGCTAGTGCGAAGATGTTTTTTTATTAATGTAAGTAGTCTGTAGAGACCATATGTATCAGATTTCTTGATCGCTGACTGCTCCGTTGCATATTTAACTGCAGTCCCTGAAGATAAATCCTGTGAACTGACAGCAAATATAGTCACGTTGTCCAATAAAGATAACACTGGGGCTGAGGCCCAGGCTTACAATGAAGAAATCCCTTTGAAGTTAGGTCAGCTTGATGGTGATCCCATTGGTTCTCTTGCAAACGTCCTTGCTGAACTACTGCAATATGAAGATTCTTTTTCTGCTGATTCTAGAAAACTGACCAACAGTAGTAAGTTATTGCTACTGAAAGAGAACATTGCCAAGGAGCTCGAAAAGACTGAACTTGAGATCGATTCATTGGAATGTGAACTAAAATTAGTGACTCCTGAATCTGAAAATATGGCTCCTGAAAATGCACAAAATCCTTCACCATCTCGTGGGACGTCAAAAGTTCCAGCCAAGCCTGAGACATGTGAAACATCATCTCCTCTGAGAGAACAAGGGGAGCTCACTCCTTGCAAGATTTCTTTGGAGCAGGATTGTGATGCCAAAGCTGTAGATCTTATGGAAGTCGAGGCAGCGCCTGTTCATAATGTCATAGCAATCTCTTCAGAGAGTGTTGCACACCCAGGAGTTGCTAAAGCTCAGCTTGCTGCAACTGCCGATGTTGCCCCATTGAAGCTTTCTGAAGCAACTGGATCTCAAGTTGATACTGGCAGTCAGAGGCAGGATCATAGTTCATGCCGTGATAATGTTATTGGCGGCAATGACTTATCAGTCAGGCCTTGCTTGCACCATGTTGACACCAGTAATTTAATCCCCTCAATTATTGCTATGAACAATGATATAGCCAAAGAATGTAATGAATTGCTCTTCAAACCCCTGCAACCCTGTCTTGATTTGTCAGCATTGAGTCATTTTTCCAGCCAGAGGAAGGATGACCTGAGTATCAGAAAGAAGCTTGCCATACACAAAAGTAGACTGAGATTCAAAGAGCAATCACTTACCTTCAAATTCAAGGTGCTGCGTCACCTGTGGAAAGAGGATGTGCGTCTCCTTTCTGTAAGAAAACAGCGTCCAAAGTCTAGTAAGCGCACTGATCAGAGCAACCGTGCGTCACAGAGTGGTTCTCAAGGCAGCGTTCCTCTAACCGCTCTCGATTGGGCATGCCTGGTCAGTTTTTTCTTCTTATTCAAAGTACAGTATGCCCTTATTCACTTTTAGAAACTATGCATTGATGCCTTTTCGAACTCATAAATTCCTTCTGAAGATAAATTATCAACTCCCATATGAATCAGGACATCCTTAGCACCACATGTTACTGCTATTGTTGTAGTATTTCTTTAATGTTTTGCATAGTACTCGCTCCGTTTTTTAATATAAGATGTTTTAGCTAGCTCACATGTTGGCTAGGTGCAAACCCAAATAAGTGTACATACACACTAAAACATGTCCAAATACATCTAGATACCTGTGAATGTGGACAAAAGCTAAAACATCTTATATTTATAAACGGAGGGAGTATGATATAGCCAGGTTTACCTGAACTGCACATCCTGGCTTTCTAGTGTGCACATTATTTTGCCTCACTTTTCGTGGCTAATAAAGTGCGGACCTGGCATAACAAATCATTGAAAATTATATGCGATCTCATGTGTCAGTTTTAGTCCCTTCTTTCACCACACGGATGTCTTCCCAGAAAAAATCCAGTTGAACAAATTGCAGGAAAACAGCTGCTACTGAATCGTAATCTTTATTTCATCTTATTTATCAGATATCCAACCTATACACTTGGAAATACATTTTTTTTACAGATATGATATGAAATTCTTTTTAAAATCTATCGCAAGAACAAGCTGGGTTAGAACATGTTACACTTTTGCTACCTCTTGCAGATATGATATGGAATTCTTTTTAAAATCTACCATAATGGATGTCGGAGTGGAATCCAGTCGATACTTTATAAAATGATGACAACGATTTGTTTTACTAATTTCCCACCATCTTGCTTTCTTTTCTCTTCGTACATACCCTTGCATATCTGTGATGAACCATAATATATTGTTCTCTGCATCTGTCATTTCTTACTGTAACCTGCTTGACTGCTCTTACGCGTTTAGTCCCACATTTCTTTTACTTACGGTTATTACTATACTAGTTATCTGCTATTATTTTTATTTGATCCTTATTTGACTGTTGTGTTCCTTATGATCTGCAGCTGGTAATTTAAGCACGTTTCCTACCACGGAAATATCAGATGTTGCAAACAAGATGTTTACAGAATTTCAGTTTAAGCGCTGCAGAAATTTCTTGAAAATGCCAGCACTAATTATAGATGAGAAAGAGAAGGCAAGTACTAGGTTTATCAGCAAGAATGGCTTGATTGAGGATCCTGTTTCGGTTGAAAAGGAGCGGGCTGTGATTAACCCATGGACTCATGAAGAGAAGGAAGTTTTTATGCAGATGCTTGCTTCATTTGGCAAGGATTTCTCCAAGATCTCCAGTTTCCTTCAGCACAAGACCACCGCCGACTGTGTTGAGTTCTACTACAAGCACCATAAATCTGACAGTTTCCGAGAAGTTAAGAAACTTCTGGATCGTCGACAGCAACAACCCACCAGCAATTACCTGGGATCAAAATCTGGGAAGAAATGGAATCCTGAAGGAAATGCTGCGTCTCTTGATATGCTTGGGGTGGCATCAGTCGTGGCGGCCCATGGTCTTGATTATGCAAACAGAGTGGAGAGAACTTCTGCGAAATCTATACTTCGGACTTCTTATAGGTCTGATATGTCGGCTGCGTCCAAAGGTTCTTTGGACAAGGAATGTGCTGCTAATGCATCTTTGCATGAAAGAGAATCTGTAGCTGCTGATGTCTTAGCAGGTATCTGTGGAACTCTCTCCCCTGAAGGAATGGGCTCATGCATAACCAGTTCTGCTGATCCTGGCCAAAAGATAGGCGTCACAGAATGGATTATCTTTTAGCGCCAGAAGTAGACAAAAACTTCGATGAGGAAGGCACTCTCTCAGAACAGGAATGCGAAGTTGACCCAGTTGATTGGAACGATGATGAGAAGTCAACTTTCATTGAGGCTATGAATAACTATGGGAAAGATTTTACTCGAATCTCCTCATGTGTGAAGAGCAAATCATATGATCAATGCAAAGTATTTTTCAGCAAGGCTCGCATATCACTTGGTTTGGATATGATCCATCAACGGACTACTGATACTGGTCTGCTGACAAGTGACACCAATGGAGGGAGGAGCGATGCTGATGATGCCTGTGCTGCTGAGATGGATTCAGCTATTTGTAGCACACAGTCTTCTCTGAAAACGGAGATGGATGTATGTCCTGCTGCTGATGGAACCATCCAAGGGCACGCTCTTTCTGGTTTTACCTTTAAACTGCCAAAGACTGATACATCAGATGAACCTGATGGCGTTGACATAAAATTAGAGGAAGGTGAGATCAAAGCAGAAGATAAAAATGGTAACATTCATGTAGATCATAGGCAGTTCAGTGAAGCCACTCATCAGTCATCACCATCATGTCCTCCTATTGACATCAATTCTTCTGAGGACACTGAGAGTATGCAAAACATAGAGCATGGTAGCCAATTGAGTATGCGTGAGAATGATGCCACTGCCTCTCCAAGTGGACAGCCTGTGGGAGCACACCCGGAAACCACACCCAGTCTACATGCTATTGAAGTCATCCAGCCGAGCAAGGTGTCTGAGAGGATTTGCGCTCAGGTATCCAATATGGAAGGGCCTTCGCACCATGCACCTGAGAGTTCACTCATGAAGGCCGGAAATTTGACCCCCTCTCTCTCTTTACCTGGAGTTGTGCAGTCTTGCAAGGCGTCTGAAGTGATTTGCACTAAGGTATCCAGTATGGAAGTACCTTCACACCAGGCAACTGAGAGAAATTCGGCTCCCTCTGTTTCCTTGCCTGGGGATTGTGGCAGTAAGAAACACTTCTCGGACATGTCTGGTGTTTCCTGTATTCGGCCTTCATTTACTTCAAGTTATCAGCAAATTGTGCCAACAGACCTGCTCCCATCAAAACCAAAGCCACAGGTTACCCCTCTTACCCCAAAGGATTTAATGCCTGTTCAGTTCTGTTCTGACCTTCCTGATCCTACATCAATTCGTTTTGAGGGCATAGCTTCCATAACTTCACCCAGTTTTGGGAATCATGCCAACGGAACTTCAGGGCCCAAGGACATGAACAAGTTCCCGGTATTCAATGAACAATCACGCAATCAGCATGATGCTCTTTTCCGCGGTATTGATGGATACATGCAACACAGACGGGATCATCGTCTGGCAGCTGACGTACCTTCATTTTCTGAAAGCACTGCAAGTGGCACTGGCGGAATTTCTCATTCGGATCAGTTCACATTAACCAAATACCAGAATGGCAGGTCTGGCTGCTCAGGTGTCACAAACACATCTGCTGGTTTTCTGCGGACCGGGCACAGCGAAGAATTACGGCAAGGCCAGCTGAAGCCTTGTTCAAACATGGCAAGCACCGAGAGTCAAGATCAGGTGAAGCGCCCTGGTGATGTCAAGTTATTTGGTAAAATTCTCAGTCATCAATCATCATTGCAAAGTTCTGGCTCATCACTGAATGGAAACAAAAGCAAGCCTCCCTCGCCAAAGATAGACAAACCAGCTGCAATATTCTTGAACAGTACAAGGGATCACATCGTTTATACATCTAGGTCCACAAACACTGCTCACCTTGGGCAGGACAAGCGAGTGGTGAGGAGCTACAACTTTGATGGGAGCACAGTGCAGCCAGAGTCTGTGTTCAGGGTGGCAAAGTCTCAGAGATCATCATTAGCCAGTGTGCCATTTTACTCGGCTAAAAATGGCACACTTGGTGTATATGCAGAATACCAGCAGCCTATGATGCAGCAGCTTCCATCAGATCCGAAACGGGTGGAAAGCTTTGCTGATCTTCAGAAGAGGAACGGAATAGAGTTGATCTCAGGGTTCCAGCAACCTGGTAAGGCCTCGCGGCTTGGAGGCGCTGGGATCCTCGTTAGCGCCGTATCCGACCCGGTGGCTGTCCTCAAGGCGCAGTATGGTCCTGGTTCGAAGATTTTGGGCAACGACGCAGACCATCCCTGGAAAGACATAGGAAACAGGTAGCATCAGCATCTGTAGTATTAGCGGCAAATAGTGCATGGTTTCTTGCTCTGTACCATATTTTTAGCCTTTTGTAACTTGGGATGGAATTAAACAAGGGAAAGCGAATGGCTTTCCTGTCCATATCTTCAGTCGTCGTTAGGCTTTGTCGGTAGCTGTTGGGTCATGTTTTGTCCTGGCATTTAACCTTTTGCACCTTTTATGCAGCTCCATACTTAATTTAGTTTTTTCCTGTCCCGCAGTGCTGTAGGTTTGATAGAGGCGACAAGGATGTTTGTCGGTAGGGCTTTGTTATTATTTATAATTCAGTTTATGCAGAAACCTCACAGATCAGCATTGTAATATGGTAATGTTAATGCTTAACTCAGCTTCCTCCTGTGCTGGAGTTTTGGTGAAATTGGTGATTTGGCGTGGCCCTATCTGGTGTTGTGTTTTGATAACTGTTCTCTGTCACTTCCAAGGTTCTTATCATTGTAACCAGCTTCTGCCTTCAGGAAAATGTACTGGGCTTGCTGCCATGCCGGATATGATCGGCTGCCGACTGAAGAGTATTATAACATTTTGTGTCTTATAATGCGATGCTCTGAGATGATGAATGTGGTGCTGACGTCCAGTTTCTTGCCGGATTATCTTTGCACAGTTCGCTTTGTTGCTTTTTTTTTTGCGCGCTTTGTGTCTGCTCGTTTGTGTGATCGCTGCCTTGCTGGCTGTTGGATGGCAGTGTCAGTTCGCGTTTCTGTTCCGTCATGTTGTTTATGGGTACATGATCCTGCTTTCTTTTGTATCCTTTCTGGTCTCTGCCTCGGCACCTTGCGGCACCTCCCGTTCCAGGTTTTCGCCGTTGTGAAGTGGGGTTTCTTCTTTACAGAATCCTTGAGATGCTTCTGTCTGTGTCGCTTGACCTGTCCAGGCTTACGTTTTGACTCTAGATGTCCTAGCTACTCAGCGACATAGACACATAGTTGAGCTTCTGATTGTTGTGCCAGATGAATTGAGATCTGTATGATCGATCACTCGGGGGCAACGATAGGAAGTGATTAGCAGCTGAATCCATGTCATGATTTGCAATAGGAAGAACAAATAAATATGTGGCCAAATATAGGTTAGTACTTTCACCACGGACAAAAAATACCGAACATGCCTGGAGGCCTAAAGCAAAAACAGAGAACGATTGCTCCCGCGGCATGATATATTACACAAAGTTCCGATGGAAGTGGGGAAATATTTCGAGGGCTCTTGGGTTGCGCTGACACCAAAGCTCCTAAGTGACGAGCATGAGAAGGGAAAGCCATGCCCTTTCGGCAGCCAGACCTGTCGAGATGACGGCGTGCCACCAAAGACTTGACATCGTCGAATTGTTGCCGTGTTGACCTTGACTTGCTTTGACTATGCAATGTAGGATATGTGGGCTCCCACGGCAGAGGATATATCTAGTATTACCACACTTTAGGGGCTAACCTACTCCCAATTTTAAAAAGTCAATTTTAAATGTTTCAAAAAATTATACGAAACATTGTGAATGTTCACAAGAAATTTGCCTACAACCTCCAATAGTTTCAGGTCGAAATCAAAAGGCACATTGAGAAACAAAAAAAAGACAAAATTCATGTCGTGCACAGTGTCAATTTCACTTTTGTCGTTATGTGACTCTGTTCATGATAGATTTGTCTTTTTTGTTTCTTAATGTGTATTTCGATTTTGGTCCTGAAACTTGTAGAGGTTGTAGGCACATTTCTTTTGAAGATTCTCACTTTTTCATATAATTTTTTGGAACATTTAAAATTGACATTTTTGAATTGGTAGCACAGTAGCACATAAGGGGTTTGGGAGCACTAGATATATCCTCCCCCACGGTACACATTGGGTATTACCACAGCACATAGATTGGGCATTTACTTGTGAATTTTGAGAGAAAAACTTTGGGAATTTTCACTTTTCCTCTACTTTGCCAAGTGCCTAATATCCAAATCAGATTTGTTCTTTAACACCCGTTGCCCATTTCACAGCGCAGGTAGGGCTCAACTCTCCAGCACGCCTTTCCTCCTCCCCAACGGCTCCCTCTCCTCCTCCACCTCCCCCGTCGCCGATGTCCGGCCTCTGCCGCCGCCCCTCCTCATCCTCGACCTGGTCTCCCCGCGCCGCCTTCGCTGCAGCCGCACAGCGCGTCCGCGCCGGGACGCTCAGCCCGGAAGACGCCCACCACCTGTTCGACCAATTGCTAGTGCTACCAGCCCCGGTCCACGTGGGCTATTTGAACGGCTTCCTCGCCGCCCTCGCCCGTGCACCGGACTCCGCCTCCTGCAGAGATGGCCCCGCCCTCGCCATCTCCCTCTTCAACCGTCTGCGCCGAGACGAAGCTGGCCCGCGGGTGGCGCCGCCCACAATCCACACCTACGGCATCCTCATGGACTGCTGCTGCCGCGCGCGCCGCCCGGACCTAGGGCTTGCCTTCTTCTGCCGCCTCCTCAGGACGGGCCTGGAGATTGACAACATCACCGCCAACACCCTTCTCAAGTGCCTCTGCTACGCAAAACGCACAGACGAGGCTGTGAGCGTGCTGCTTCACAGGATGTCCCACCTCGGTTGTGTGCCTGATGCCTTCTCATACAACACCGTTCTCAAGGGCTTGTGTGATGACAG
This sequence comes from Poa pratensis, assembly GCA_947311845.1. Classification (NCBI taxonomy): domain Eukaryota; kingdom Viridiplantae; phylum Streptophyta; class Magnoliopsida; order Poales; family Poaceae; genus Poa; species Poa pratensis. The sequence goes on along the minus strand of CAMZMU010000037.1, from coordinate 77,035,663 downwards.
GAGGAGCCAGCGAGCGCTTGACCTGCTCCAGATTGTGAGGAAAGAAAGAGGCGCCTCCTCCCTTGATGTGGTGTCATATAGCACCATCATCCACGGCTTCTTTAAGGAAGGCGAAATAAGCAAGGCATGCAATCTATTCCATGAAATGATGCAGCAAGGGGTTGTGCCTAATGTGATCACATATAGCTCGATTATTGATGCGCTGTGCAAGGCCATAGCGATGGACAAGGCAGAGTTGTTCCTTCGGCAGATGCTTGATGATGGTGTTCAGCCGGATAAAGTGACATATAATAGCATGATCCATGGATATTGCACTCTGGGCCAGTGGAAAGAGGCAACTAAAATGTTCAGAGAAATGACAAGCCAGGGTCTTATACCAGATATTTTTACCTGGAACTCGTTCATGGCCTCCCTTTGCAAGCACGGAAGAACCAGAGAAGCTGCAGATGTTTTTGATTCCATGACTGCCAAGGGCCACAAGCCTAATATCGTCACGTATGTTGTTTTGCTCCACGGGTATGCCTCTCAAGGATGCTTTGCTGATATGGTTAATCTCTTTAATTCAATGTCGAGCAATGGTATTGTAGCCAACTGCCGTGTTTTCAACATTTTAATTGATGCATACGCTAAACATGGATTGATGGATGAAGCTATGCTCATACTTACTCAAATGCGGGAACAAGGAGTGAGTCCAGATGTAGTCACCTATTCAAGTGTAATAGCTGCACTTTGTAGACTGGGCAGGCTGGCTGATGCTATGGACAAATTCAGCCAGATGATTTTCATTGGAGTACAACCAAACACGGTTGTTTATCACACCCTAATTCAGGGTTGTTGTACACATGGTGACTTAGGGAAAGCTAAGGACTTAATTTCTGAAATGATGAACAAAGGTATCCCTCGTCCTACCATTGCGTTCTTCAGTTCAATAATAAACAGTCTATGCAAAGAAGGAAGGGTTTCGGATGCACACGATATCTTCAACTTAGTTATGGACATAGGTGAGAGGCCTAATGTCATTACATTTAATTCACTGATTGACGGATATTGCTTAGTGGGCAACATGGAGAAAGCAGTCAGAGTGCTTGATACCATGGTATCTGTTGGCATTGAGCCTGATGTTGTTACGTATAATACTCTTCTTGATGGCTATGTTAAAAGTCGAAGGATCGATGATGGGCTTATTCTGTTTACAGAAATGTTGCATAAGAAAGTTAAACCTACAACGGTTACATATAGCATCATACTGGATGGGTTATTTCGTGCTGGGAGACCTGTTCCCGCGAAAAACAAGTTCCGTGAGATGATCGAAAGTGGAACTAGAGTGGACATTTGCACATACCGTATAATTCTTGCAGGACTTTGTGCAAATAAGTGCACCGAGGAGGCAATCGTCCTGTTCAAAAAATTAGGTGCAATGAATATGAAGCCTGATATTGCAATATTCAATACCATGATTAATGCAATGTACAAGGTCCGGAGAAGTGAAGAAGCTAAAGATTTGTTTGCTGCAATATCAGGCAGTGGGTTGGTACCTAATGCTTCTACTTATGGCGTCATGATACATAATCTTCTGAAAGAAGGATCAGTTGAAGAAGCTGACAGTATGCTCTCATCAATGGAGAAGAGTGGTTGTGCTCCCAGCTCTCGTATGTTAAATGATATCATTCGAACGTTATTGAGAAAAGGGGAGATAGTCAAGGCTGGAAACTATATGTCTAAAGTTGATGGCAAGTGCGTCTCACTTGAGGCTTCAACTACTTCGTTGTTGTTGTCTCTCTTTTCAGGGAAAGGGAAATATCGGGAGCAAATAAATTTGCTCCCTGCAAAGTACCAGTTTTTTAATGGAGTCATTTGATGCACTTGGCCCAGCTGATAAACCTTGGCATGGCTCAGAGCTCCCTGTCAACTATTTGGACGTGTATTTTTACCGTGCATTCACCAGGATGGAGCTAAGTGATGGTACAACCACGATGTTCTGGTCCGGTGCATGCCTGTTGGTCGTGGATCCTATGGACATTGAACCGTCTGCCCTCTATTTGCACGTGCAAGGACCGTCTGGTGCTTACGTGCGTCCTCGAGCTCGACATTCTGGTGACGGTCCAGTGGACTCTGGAAGTAGTAGAAGCATGGGTATGTTGCTGGCTGCTTTTGAGATCTTTGTGCCTTGGGTGGCTATGATGCATGCAGATGTAGCAACATTTCTACTCTTACTACATCCAGTTTGTTTGTCAGAGGACGGTAGATGGATGATAATGAATTGAATTTGGGACGCTGAGAGGGACGAAAGGCGTTTGCTGGAGTGATAAATTTTACCCGAAAAATTGGAATTTTATACATCATATTTATATGTTTATCCTTTTGCTCACGGCCGGCTTCATTGTACCATTGGATCTTTCTAGTGGTTGGGATCAACCTCCGGAAAACCCTGACCCACTCATTACCTAGGGCCACTTCTTTTGGGCTTAAGCTTATGGAGAAGCTGGCTTCTGGATTCTGGTGGAGAGATCGAAGCTCCTAGAAACGGTTCTTCCCCTTCTTTTAGGCTTCTCGAATTTGGGCTTATATGCTGTATTGGGTTGAGTAATGTCCCTGAATGTGATATATGTCCTAGATAAGTGGAGATACCATATGTGTGCAGTCTATTAGCAGAAAAAAATATGCTAGACGTTAATACCATTTTTGTCACTAGCATGTACACATTCGACCAGTTAACATACAACTACCATGCCTTTATACCCAAAATTTGATCTCAATAATCGTCTCTGTCCTTGCACTGATGGAGTGTCATGCATGGTTTTATGGATGCTGCTAGTTGTAACATTACTCAAAATTTGACAATGGAAATGAGAAGCTGAATGTTTTCTCAGCAGCCAAATATCTGTGTCCTTGAACATTACTTAAATGCTGATATGATCAAATCGGACATACACATGTATAGATCAGTCTGATGAAATTGCAACATGCACCAGTGCACTTGATCAGTTTGCGACACCATGATCAGTTTTGCCCTGGCATTTAACCTTTTGCACCTTTTCTGCAGCTCCATACTTGATTTAGTTTTTGCCTGTGCCGCAGCGCTGTAGGTTTGCTAGAGGCGATAAAGATATGTTTGTCGATAGGTCTTTATTGTTATCATTGTTCAGTTTTTATGCAGAAACTTCACAGATCATCATCATTGTAATATGGTAATGTTAACCTTCAGCTCGACTTCCTCTTGTGCTGGAGTTTTGCTTAGGTTGGTGCTTCGGTCTTGAGTTGTGTGTTCTGATGAATAGGTTCTTATCGTTGCAACCAGCTTCTGCCCGCAGGAAAGTGTCATTTGCAGCTGGCGTTGGACATGAGCGGCACCGGCTGCCACCGACCAAAGAGCCCGCTGCATCTCACAAAATTTCGCATTAGATATAACAGTTATCGCGTTGTAATATGATGCTTGAGACGATCAAATTGCTGTTGGCTTATGCGGTCTCTGGCATTTTCCGCCTCCAGTTTCTTGCCGGATATGTTTGCACAGTTGGTCTGTTGGTTGTGCAGTTGTGCTGGCACTACGAAGTTGTTTGATGGGTGCCTGTTTCAGTCTCTGATTCCGTCTAAGTTATTTATGGCTAGTGTTTCTTTTTCATGGGATCCTCGAGATGTTTCTGTTTGTGCCAAGATCGGTCCTGGCTACGTTTTGACGACCTACTCTGCAACTGGGTTGAGCTTCTGTGTACTATGCCAGATGAAGAGATCCATACCACTATACCAGGGCAACGTAGTGAAAGTGAAGCGAGCAGCAGAACGGGCATGCTGAAGGTGAACTCCTGGTATGCACCATGAAGAGGCTTTAATTTATTTGCTCCCAAAAGTACTTTTGTTAGAGGTAAATTATATGTGGTTGTACGAGTCCATGAGGTAGCCAGGTGGTTTATGCTTTTGCCGCTGAATTCTGAACAACCAAGGCTTCTGTGGAAATGATCACTACCATTAGCAGGGTAGCTAAAATTGTTGTATTTGAATGTTTGGAATGCTTAGCGCGCTCCTTGAACAGATAATTTTAAGCCACATCGGATCCAGTGGATCCTTTCTGCACTTGGTCATTCTTGTACCAGATTATTGATTTCTTGTTGTGAACATCTGGTTCTTCAAGCATGTACTTAGACTGTCATATAATTGAGCGTACTAATGTTGACGGGATATTTCTTCTGGAACTTTTAAGTATAGATTACATGGATCCAGTGCAAACAGAAGGAGAAGAGCTTTTTCGTTCTTTTTTATCCTTTTCACTTTAAGCATAATCAATACTATTTAGGAAACTAGAAGGTGGATAAATTAACCTTGTTTATGACAGTTGAGCAGAGTGCAGTTGTAAACCACAGTATTGTAGTTCCCTATTGTAGTTCGCTTACAGAAGCATTTTGCATAGCCATTTTGGAGGCAGCAAGCTGTGGACTGCTGACAGTAAGCACTAGAGTCGGAGGGGTTCCAGAGGTATATGTCCTTTACGATTTTAAAAGTTCTCTTTTGTGAACAGCCATAAATCTCAGCTAGTCGGACAATTTGCAGCTCCCTATAAACGACTCTTTTTACAGGTTCTACCAGAGGCATTATAGTACTTGCAGAACCAGATCCAGAAGACATGGCATCTCAAAAGAAAAAGGATCCAGAAGACATGGTGCGAGCTGTCAGGAAAGCTATTGACATACTTCCTGGCATAGATCCCCAAACTATGCATCTTCGGGTGAGTTTCGACTCTATACACCTGGCTCACGACCTTATTGTGCATTGGACCACTTACAGAAATGGGCACCCTGCATCAGCTTTTTCCTCTAGTACAAACTTGATATGCAAGTTGTTTCATGTTTATTCAAATCTATTGCGCGACCTTATTGTGCATTGGACCACTCACAGAAATGGGCATCCTGCATCAGCTTTTTCCTCTAGTACAAACTTGATATGCAAGTTGTTTCATGCTTATTCAAATCTATTGCGCCTCGTATGGTGCCTCCTAGAGTTCTTGCAGGTTTAATTTGTTTACCCATGTTTTTTCTTATTTTTCTCCGAGATTTGATGAAATTGTAATAGAGTTTTTCTGCTCCTCTCAGCCAACCGAAGATATCGAAGAAGTCCCAGATATAATAGGCCCACTACAAAGTCAGTTCTATTCAGTCGACGATGACTAGCCTGAAGCGCGAGGGAATACGACTTCGGCTGCCATTTTGCAACCATTTTGGCCTGGAGGTGGTGCATGGAACTTTGACTTTATTCTGATGGTTATATACTACCTTGATAAATGAGGAAGTTTGTTCAAGTTTTGACCAGAAAATTGTGAAAATGTGGTCGTGGGTTCGAGCCCAAAGGTGGGCGTTTCTTTCCTTTTATTTTTCCTTTTCACAAACTGTGAAGTCAGAAAAACTAATTGTAAGTTGATACTATTTCGCTTCCTTGAAAACTGTGAGCCAAATCATGGTCACAAGACAGAAGAGCTAGTTTCGGACTCGATAGCCTCCATGGAAGCTATGGTTTCAGCATAAAGTGTATCTGCATCCTTGCACATTGCCTGATACAAAAGCCCCATCCTCCACTCTTGGTGCAATCGTTGAAGGTACATACATAAGATTGGTTGGTACTTACATAAGATTCACTTTTAAGTTATAACTAACAAGCTAGATCTTCAAAAAAAAAAGGGTCAACCCTACCACTATAAATTTGAAGCCTATGTATGCCAATATGTTAATAACGTAGATTATGTTTGGACAGTGAACTCGTAAGTCTTCATTATCCAAGAAAACTTTCATAAACACACAATATATGGTTAGTTACATAAATCTGAACTCTGTCGGCACAAGAGATTATTTGAGTAACTTACATTACATGCTGGTGATTTGGTGAGTAAAGTTTTTCCATAATTATTTCCTTCTGCTGAGAACTCGCTATATTAAAGAATTAACTGATTTGCTCACAAAGTATTGAAATTGGTTAATGACAAGATAATTATTTGCTATCTTCCTCATACCCTTTTCAGATCTCAGCTTATTTTTACCTTGCGCCATCAGAAAGAGTAAAAGACCCACGCTCTTGAGAGGGGTGTTTTGTAGCCCTACATGTAGCCATTTAATTTGAAAATTCGAAATACAAAACTTGAAGTTTCAAAAAAATCTGGAAAAATATGTAGATGTACCCATGGATATATAATACAAGTGTGCAGAATGTTAATTCGAAATACATTTTATTCTACGCTACACAAAAGGGACATAATTTTAGATCTGGTGTGTGAACAATGCACCTCCAAATATTGTCAAAATTTGTCTTTTTTTGTAGCCCAAAATATAAATAATTTCGGATTGAAACTTCGCACAATTTTAGGATACGGTATTAACTACATCCAGATTTATTTTTAGAATTTTTTGCAACTTTTACATACTATTTCTGAAATTTTAGATTATAGTCCTCCATCTAGCCCGAGCTACCATTGCCTTTTTCGCACGCTCTTGCTCTACCTTGGACGAATAGCGCCATTTGGAAGTAAACCGATTTTCCAAAGACTTGCGGTGGATTAGAAGGCGTCGTCGAGTTAGCCAGGCTCTATCCATTTATTCACTAGACTTAGAAAATCATATTTTTATTCCACTAAAAGATACTTTTTCAACGATTTACCTTTTTTGGAATCAGATGTATATAGACATATTTGGTGCATAAATTCACTTATTTTGTTCCGTATATATCCCATATTGGAGTATCTAAAACATCTTATATTATGGAACGAAGGGTACTTAATAAAATGGTCGTTTGCTAGCCGAGATGAAAGATCTGGCAAATGCCCCATCGATAAACACTATGAAAGATTCGGCACACGGTGAAGGCAACAAAAAGCACACGGCAAAGACCGGATCGGAAAAGATACTGGACACGTGTCCACCCAAACGGTAGGGCGAATGGCGCAGTTATGTCAGGTCTTTGCCGTGTGTCGCACATGACAACGATTTATTCTTTACCATGTGCCGCACAGGGTAAAGACCAATTTTCATTTTTTAAACCATTTTTACTTTATTTATTTCTAATAAATTCATTTTTCTTTATCTATTCTAATAGATATAAATACCACGTAGGTGTATCTTGGTATGTGAAACAATGGTGTCAAACCGAGTTTTCAAATTATTTTAGAAATATCAATTTCCATTTTCTGAGTGCCAAAAATGATTTTTTGTAAAGCAAGTACAAAACATTTGATGCAAAATGGCACCAATCCAATTTTCACGCAAAGTAGTACATATTTGATGGATAATCCAAAAATATTAGGAATTTCTTGCTTTCTACCTAATTTTGCCTATTTATATGACTATGCCGATTTTCTAAAAGTAGTTCAAATTGAACTACAAGTGTGTGATTGTTTGCTATGAATTTTTTTCAAAAATTCATTTAACATACACAACTAGTGATTACATCACATAATCGTCGTTATTTTTGAAAAATCCGTCCCCGTTCAATGAATGTCCATGTTGGTCATTTTGACCATTTTTTCAAAAAACTCAAAGAAAATGAAGAAAACCAAAAAAAATCCTTTGGCATGTAGTCCTTTTATATGCACTAGTTGATAAGAAAATTGATAAACTTGGGTTTTGACAAACTTTTAAAAAAAAATCATTTACAAAAAGGTTTATCATGTATAAACATATATAGGTTTCAAGCCAAATGACCAAGTTATGGCCATTCCCGTGGCGTAGTTTGTGAAAAAGTGCCCATATTTGGTACATATGTGTATCTTGGTATGAGAAACAATGAGACCAAACTTAGTTTTAAATTATTTTTAGAAATATCATTTTCTATTTTCTAAGTGCCAAAATTGAGTTTTTTTGTTAAGCAAGTATAATAAATTTGGTGCAAAATGACGCCAATCCAACTTTCACACAAAGTAGTCCATATTTGACGGATAAACCCCAAATATTAGGAATTTATCGGTTTTTTACCTAAGATCGCCTATTTATATGACTATATGTCGATTTTTCGAAAGTAATTCAAATTTGTACTACAACTGTGTGATAGTTTGCTCTGATTTTTTTCAAAAAATCATTTTAAGATACACAAATAGTGATTACACCACGGAAGCATCGATATATTTGAAAATTTTGACCCGTTTCAATGAATAGCCATGCTGGCCATTTTGACCATTTTTTCAAAAACCTCAAAGAAAATAAAGAAAACCTCAAAAAAAAGTAATCCTTCCGCATGTAGTCCTTTTCTGTGTACTAGTTGCTAGAAAAACGATAAACTTGAGTCTTGACAAATTTTTCGAAACAACCTTTACAAAAAGGTCTATCATATATAAACATATGGGAAATAGTGGGCTACCACCGGTGGTAGCTGTGCACCTTCATCCATCCATCGAATTAACTATAGGGAGCACGGATTGAGCGAACCAGAGCTAGGAGCAAAGCTGACGCCATTACATCGGGTGAATGGTGATAATTCAATCACGGACTGGACCATGCCGTCGAGTTTTTCTCCTCCACGCAGTACCACCCATAGCATCGTGCTATTTCCCAATCCCCCGCCACCGCGAGCCACCTAGACCCACGCACGGCGGCCCTCCTCCTATCTCACCGGCGCGGCGGCCCAGGCCTAGGGATGCAGCCGATATGCCGGGCTCCTCCGCCGGCCGGGCCGCGAGTTCCCCCGAGGTTCTCCACCACCATCCGCACCGTGGACCTCGTGCCTCGAAGCCATCCCGGCTCTGCCGCATCGTGTTGCCAAGGTCGCGGTTCATCAACAACAAAATCTTCCAACCCTGCATTAGAGATTAGAGTGTTGAAATCTTGCAAGATTCCTGCAGCAGTCATGAAGTTAGAGCATGGATAGATTGAGGGGAACACGGCATCTTCGCGGTTGACCCCCATGACTTCATGCACCTCCAATTCATTGTAATCAAGTTGATATTCATTCATCCTTCTTTTCTGAAATTTTAAACAAGACCTCATAAAACATGATTTTGGAGCAACTAAATCAAAGAAACTACTATAGAAACTTGTAAGAGGGCTACACATGCATCAAAACTAATTAATCTAAGCATAGAACAAGCATGCAAACACAACCTACAGTACAAAATCTCAAGAAATACACAACTAAACAAAATTCTACTTGGATAAACGGAGGAGTCACATACCGGAGAGCAAATGGTCCAAATCTCAGCAACAAAGATGGGCTGAGCAAGGAGATCGAAAAACTCGAGCAAGAGCAGCAAGAACACGGGTTTGAACAATGGTGGTGTGTTGGTCGGGAGAGAGAAAGAAATGAGAGGAAGATGGTGAGTGGAGGGCCAGGTGGGACCCACACCATGCCACGGCGCGGCCCACACCCCTGCCGCGCGGTGGGGTGGTGTGGAGGCATGGTGGGTCCCCCTGGTCAGCCCCAGGCACTCCCATTCCTCTTTAAAAACTAAGATTTATGGTATAATTTTCAGAAATTTTTGAAAACTTTCATTTTGCACATTTTCTGGTATTTAAATAATAAACTTAGAGCAGAAATAAATTTTATAAAGACCAATTTCAACTAAAACTTTGCAAGTTCAGTAACACAACAGTAGGTAAAACAAGGTTGAGAAATAAAATGTTGTTTAGTGCTTCTATGCATTTAAAACATATTTGTTAACAAGGTTGATCAAGTCTTGTCACCAAATAAATTTTATATGACATAAAAGAATTAAACCACATGAGACAATCATGTTACCTTAAATTGTATAGCAATAGATCCAATCATAATACTTTGAAATCCTTCTTGAGGTTCATAAATAGGGCAATCAATACTTCCCACTTTGATAGTTCTAAGATTGGCTATTGTATTTACTCCATATATCTTGTCCGGCTTTTTGGGAAAATAAACAGTATGCTCTTTGTCATTAACATTGAAGGTTACTTTTCCTTTGTTGCAATCAATAACAGCCCCTGCAGTGTTAAGAAAAGGTCTCCCAAGAATAATAGACATATTATCATCTTCAGGCATTTCCAACACAACAAAGTCAGTTAATATTAAACAATTATTAGCCACTTGAACAGGAACATCCTCACATATGCCAACAGGAACAGCAGTAGATTTATCAGCCATTTGCAAAGATATATCAGTTGGTATCAATTTTTCTAAATAGAGTCTCTTATAAAGAGAAAAGGCATAACACTAACTCCTGCTCCTAAATCACATAGAGCAGTTCTAACATAATTATTCTTAATAGAGCATGGGATAGTTGGTATACCTGGATCTCCAAGTTTCTTTGGAACCTTACCATTGAAAGAGTAATTAGCAAGCATAGTAGAAATTTCCTCATTAGGAATTTTCCTTTTGTTAGAGACAATATCTTTCATATATTTTGAATAAGGAGGCAATTTAATAGCATCAGTCAAAGGAATTTGCAAAAACAAGGGTTTCATCCATTCACAAAATTTATTATAGTGTTCCTCTTCCTTTGATTTATGTTTCTTATTAGGAAAAGGCATTTGCTTTTGCACCCAAGGTTCTCTCTCATTACCATGCTTTTAGCAATGAAATCTTCTTTAGTATACTTTTTATTCTTAGTATGCTTTTCAGGTTCATCTTCACTCTCCTCTTTATCAGAAGCATCATTTTTATCCTTATCATTGTTATGTTCATTACCACTTTCAGTTTCAGCATCAGAGATAGATATACTATTTGGATCATTAACATGCTCATTTTCTTTAATTGATTCAGGAGATTCTTCAACATGTTTATGTTTCTTCTTCTTCTTTTTCTTAGAAGGGTACTAGTTTCATTAGCTAGTTGAGAATCTTGCTCAATTCTTTTAGGATGTCCTTCAGGATACAAGGGATCCTGAGTAGAAGCACCACCTCTAGTTCCTACTCCATAAGCATGTTTTTCATTTTCTCTAGAAGCATTAACTAGCAGATCTTTTTGTACCTTAGTGAGTTGATCTATTTGAGTTTGAACCATATGGAAATGTTTAATAAGCATTTTAACATCATTAGAAGTTCTTTCCACAATATCATGCAATTTACTCATAGCTCTAGAATTTTCCATCAGATGATTCTGCACTCTCATATTAAAGTTATCCTGCTTAACAATATAATTATCAAATTCATCTAAGCATTGATCAGGAGTTTTAGAATAAGGAATATCCCTATCATCAAAATGTTGGAGAGAGTGTACCTCAACTACTGATGGGTGAGGAATTGGCTTACATAATTCTTCTATTGGTGGTAGATTCTTCACATCTTCAGATTTAATACCCTTCTCTTTAAGAGATTTCTTGGCTTCTCTCATTTCTTCATCACTTAGTTCAAGAATTCCTCTCTTCTTTGGTGTGGGTATCGGGGTCGGCTCAGGTATAGTCCAATCATCATGATTTTGGCTTATTTTATCCATTAATTCCTCAGCTTCATCTGGAGTTCTTTTCCTGAAAACACAACCAGCACAACTATCTAGGTATGTCCTAGATTCAACAGTTAGTCCATTATAGAATATATCAAGAAGTTCATTTTTAGCTAATTGATGTCCAGGCCGAGCTCTGAGTAAAGAACAAAACCTTGCCCAAGATTTAGGCAATTTCTCGGCTTCCAATTGTTTGAAATTAAAGATTCTCTGTAAAGCAGCATGTTGAGCACTAGCAGGAAAATATTTCTGGAAGAAAGCATTAACCAAATCCATAGGACTTTTAATGGATCCAGGAGATAAACTATTAAACCAAGTTTTAGCTTCATCTTTTAATGAGAAAGGAAATATTTTAGTAACGAAGTAACTGCGTTTCTTATGTCATCAGAAAACACACTACTTAAAGTAGAAAGAGTGTTCATATGTTCTACAGCACTTTCATTTTCAGTTCCTCGAAAAGGTTCTTTCTCAACAATAGATATATGTGACAAGTCCATAGAGAAATCATAATCTTTATCTTTTATATCAATGGGAGATGTAGCAAACTTAGCATCAGGAGACAGTTTGTAATTAACAGCACGTCTTGCAAGAAGATTTTTAATAGCACTAGCATCTTTAGAAGCATTGCATTCTTCAATAAATTCATCATCAAGTTCAACATAAGTTTCCTCGAAATCATCACTAGTATGATCTCTTAATTCAGGTGAACTAACAGGTGTAATGGGACTTTCATTAGGTGTTTCAGCATTTTCAGTTTGTTTTGACTTAGCAATTGTAGCATCTAGAAAAGGACCTAATGAACCACTCTCATCAAGCACAGTAGAAGCATCATCAAAACTTTCAGAAGTATTTTCAGATTCAGCAGAAGTAGCAGCATGTGAAGTATGTGTATGTGGTGGTGTGACAAGTTGACTTATAACAGACGGTGAATCAAGAGCAGCAGAAGTGTTCAGAGTTGTACCTCTCCTTGTAGTGGATGGCAATATGCGAACCTCTCATCACGAGGTTTACCCATGATGAATGAATTGCAGCGAACAATATCACTCTCAGGTGAGCTTATAAATAGAGCTATGCTCCCCGGCAACGGCGCCAGAAAATAGTCTTGATGACCCACAAGTATAGGGGATCGCAACAGTCTTCGAGGGAAGTAAAACCCAAATTTATTGATTCGACACAAGGGGAGCCAAAGAATATTTATAAGCCTTAACAGATGAATTGTCAGTTCAGCTGCACCTGGAAATAGACTTGCTCGACACAGTTTATCAGTAGCAACAGTTTTATAGCAGTAGCAGTAGTGAAATAATAGCAGCAGTAAAATAAAAGCAGCAGTAATAATTGAAGTAGACAGCAGGATTAAAATACTGTAGGCATAGGGATGGATGAACGGGCGTTGCATGGATAAGATAATTCATATAATAGTCAAGCGTAGGGCATTTGCAGATAGATAATAATAAAGTATCCAGGTAATAATCAATCATAGGCATGTGTTCCGTATTTAGTCGTACGTGCTCGCAATGAGAAACTTGCACAACATCTTCTGTCCTACCAGCCCGTTTGCAGCGGGGCCTCAAGGGAAACTACTGGTAATTAAGGTGCTCCTTTTAATAAAGCACCGGAGCAAAGCATTAACACTCCGTGAACACATGTGATCCTCACATTACAGCCATCCCCTCCGGTTATCCCAATTGTTGTCACTTTGGGGCCTCGGGTTCCGGACAATTATATGTGTAAACAACTTGCAGATATGATCTAAACAATAATTATCCTCATGATTCAATAACATGTTCAGATCTGAAATCATGGCACTCGGGCCCTAAGTGTCAAGCATTAAGCATAACAAGTTGCAACAATGACATAAAGTACTAACAACGGATACTAGGCACCATGCCCTAACAATCTGATATCTATTACATGAATGATCTCATCCAATCCCTACCATCCCCTTCAGCCTACAGCGGGGATTACTCACACATGGATGGGGGAATCATGGATGGTTGATGGAGAGGCGTCGGTGATGATGATGGCGATGATCTCCTCCAATTCCCCGTCCCGGCAGGGTGCCAGAACGGAGTTTCTGGTCCCCGAAATAGGGTTTTCGGTGGCGGCGGAGCTCTGGAGTGTTTCTGGAAAAAGCGTCGATCCTCCTCGGGTTTTTAGGTCAAGGGGATAAGTAGTCGAAAGGGGGACGCGAGGTGGTGCCGAGGCGGCCACACCACCCCCCGGCGCGGCCCAGCCTCTGCCGCGCGGGCCCATGGTGTGGGGCCCTGTGGCCCCCTCCGTCTCGTCTTCTGGCTCCGTGTGTCTTCTGGAAAAATAGGAACTCCAGGATATTTTTCGGGAATTTTCCCGAAACTTGACTTTCTGCACAAAAACAAGACACCAGGGCAATTCTGCTGAAAACAGCGTTAGTCCGTGTTAGTTGCATTCAAAACACACAAATTAGAGGTAAAACAACAGCAAAAGTGTTCGGGAAAGTAGATACGTTTTGGACGTATCACTTATCCTTTGCTCTAAAAAGGATTGGGCCACTTGCTGCAATTATTATTACTGTCTTTTATTTAGACATATTTTATTTATCTGCAATATCAAAAACCCCTAAAAACTTGTCTGCTAGTATTTACAGTGATTCCTTGATCAAAACTACTTGTCAACACCTTCTGCTCCTCGTTGGGTTCGACACTCTTATTTATCGAAAGTACTACGATACACCCCCTATACTTGTGGGTCATCAAGACTATTTTCTGGCGCCGTTGCCGGGGAGTGAAGTGCTATTGGTAAGTGGAATTGGTAAGGGAAACCTTTACTGTAAGTGCTGTTTTTATTTCTGCTTGCTGCTTTATTTTATTATGGAGAGATCTCCATTCGAATCCCTATTTGGGAATACTACTGCCACTGCTAAGGTAGTAGATGAACCACCGCCTGCTGAATTAGATCCATTTAAAATACCTATGAAAATTGTTGAACGTGTTGTGGATAACCGCTATGTTGGAGATGGAACCATCCATCCTAGTGATCATTTACTATTTATACATGAATTATGCGAGTTGTTCAAGTGTGCAGGTATTTCAATGGAAAAGTCAGGATGAAGTTATTCTCTATATCACTGAAGGGCCGAGCTGCGGAATGGTATAAGATGCTGAAGAATGGCTGATCTATTGGCTGGGAGGAAATTGTACCTCTCTTTTATTCTAAATTCTATCCTCCTAGTGAGATTCATCAAGATCGAAATCGCATATATAATTTTTGGCCTCATGATGGAGAGAGTATTGCCCAAGCGTGGGGAGATTGAAGTCACTAATGCTCAAATGTCCCATTCATGAGCTCCCAAGTAATATTGTTATCAATAATTTTTATGCAAGGCTTTCTCTTCATGATAAGGATTTATTGGATGACTCTTGTTCTGGATCATTTACACGTACTAAAGAAGAAGTTAAATGGGACCTTCTTGACCATATTCAGGAAAATACTGAAGGATGGGAGAACGACAAAGGTAGAAAGTCAGGTATAAATTATGATTACGAATGCATTAAATCTTTTATGGAGACTGATGATTTCCGTAATGTTAGTGATGTTTATTGTCTTGATTCTCAAGTTGTTGCAAATTATTACAAAGCTTTTGCCTCTTATCTTGATGTGCCTAAGAAGGATTTGAATAAATATCATGAACCTTATAAAGATAAAACCAATTCGGCCATTGGCAAAAGTATTGAAGTTCATACTGTTGATCACATTTTGCCAGAACCTTATATTGAAAAAATACCTTTTCCTGTTAAAGTCAAGGAACATTCTCTGATAGCTAGTGTGGTTAATAAAAGTGCCAAGAAACCTTTAGAGCCTGATGAACAAATAACTGTTGAACCTGAAGTAGCAATAGTAAAGGATTTGGTAACTGAAAATGTAGATGGAGAACATATTATCTTTTGTGAGGATGCTTCTAATATTGTTTCGCATCCTGGTAAATCTAGGAAAACAAGTGTTCCTGTGCTTTCAGTGAAGATAGGAGAACATTGCTATTATGGTTTATGTGATATTGGTGCAAGTTCTAGTGCTATTCCTTTTGAACTTATAAAGAAATTATGCATGAAATTAGTCCCTGTGAACTTGAGGATATTGATGTGGTTATTCAACTTGCCAATAGGGAAACTATCTCTCCCATTGGTATTGTGAGAGATGTCGAGGTTTTATGCGGTAAAACTAAATATCCTACTGATTTTCTAGTACTTGGATCTAAAGCTAGTAAAACTTGTCCTATTATTTTCGGTAGACCATTCTTGAATACATGTGGTGCTATTATAGATTGTAAGAAAGAGAAAATTTACACTAAATTTAATGGAGAATTGATGACTCCCAAGTGCAGGAGATCAATTGTAGTACCTTATAGAAAAGGTTGTCGAACCCACGAGGAGCTGAAGGTATTGGTTAGTAAGAATGATAAATTGACAATAAAAGATGCAAGTGTTTTTGGTGTTTTCGGTTGTATAATTGAAGACAGTAGAAATGCAGCAGACAAATAGTAGCAGGTGACAACTCTCAAAGAGAGAAAAGCCCAATCCTCTATGCAGCAAGAGGACAAGCTCAAGTGTGTATTTCTTATAAGTGGAGAACGTTCCCAAGGGCTACCTAGACTCATGGCATAAATATTTTGTCAAGTTTTAATCTTCTTAGGACGGAGCCATTATTAGGTATAGCTAAATAAATATACTAAACCTCTTATGATGGATCTTGTGGCCAAGTAAATGACTGCACAAGAGTTATTAAGATATAAAATCCCACCATAGCATTGCACTCTAAGGTCCCCGATATTAATCCCCTCATAAAGTAACTTCATAATTCGGTCTCAGGTTTACATGTCCTCCCAAGTCTCCCTCACTCCATTACACTACGGTGTTCTCCTATGAGCCCATCTAGGTGAAGTGATGTGCAGTCGACGTTCGCACAACACCATCATAGACTTACATAAAAAGATAAACACTAGACAAAATACCAACACATGTTATATATAGATCATTGCCAACCCATCCTATGCCCCCAGGAACATGACAGAACTACTCACAACGTGAAGACATGATGTGATTCAGTGGTATAAATGATACAGCACAATCTGAAAATATAGTCTCACCACAAAACAATGACAAGTAGCTAATCATACACAGGTAGAATAGCACTTAAACAATAGCTAGGGTTCAACAATCTCAAACTATGAGGGGGATGAAGTGGATCACGAAGATGGTGATGGAGATGGTGCTGGTCATGACGTTGGTGTTGATGGAGACTCCGGAGGGGGATGGAGGAGCCTTCCGTAGGTGATTCCGGCAGCGTTTCCCCCCTCTGATCTTCTCCGGCGGCAGCCTTCTGTCTTCTGTTTCGTGTTTCTCTGCCGCCTCCTCGCGAAACTCCTCGGGGGACTCTTTTTATAGTTGGTATTAGGTCAAGACGAAGCCACGGAGATGAAAACGGACGGCATCGGAGCCACGAGGGGGAAAAGAGGTGGTCCCACGCGGCCAGGGAATCTGACCACGTGGGACCCTCTAGTTTCCAGCTGTGGTCTTCATTTTAGGCCCATTGCGTTCGTCTCGAAAATTCTGAACCGTGCTCTTTGGCCTTGCCCTTTTTGGAGTCCCGAAGCTCCCGGAAAGTCCGAAACCCTAAAAAAGACGTTTTCTGGAAAACAGAGTTAGAACCAAAAGAGGGGGGATTGTTCAGAAAATCCCGAAATCATTATGAAACATGAATATAACATCATATAAGTTGAAAATAAGTTGGAATATCAAGTAATAAAATGTAAAGTTCATGTATGCATTTTAGATGAATCAAGAATCTTATGAGTTTAATTTCTCTAAGTTTGGTAAGAAACTTTATGAAACTGATTTGCCTAATGAGGACCCGAAAATTGAATAACTGGCTGCTATTGCTATTGCTCCTAACAATGCTTTGCTGCAATTTATGGAGGAACATGAAAGTGAGGTCTTTATGGAGGAAAGGAATTAAATTGACAATATCTTTCTTCATCAACCACCATTACTTAAGCATAATTTGCCGGTGGAAGATTTCGGTACCCCTGCACCTCCTAAAGAAGATCCTGTTTTTGATTTAAAACCTTTGCCTGATAATCATAAATATGCTCACATTGATGATAAGAAAACATATCCTGTTATTATTAGTTCTAAACTTTCAGGTACTGAAGAGGCAAGGTTATTGTAAGTATTGAGGAAACACCGAGGGGCTATCGGATATACTCTGGATGATTTAAAAGGGATTTCTCCTACTCTATGTCAACACGCCATCAACATGGAAGATGATGCAAAACCTGTTGTGGAGCACAAGCGTCGTTAATCCCTAAAATGAAGGAAGTGGTAAGAAATGAGGTATTAAAACTCCTCGATGCTGGTATAATTTATCCTATTTCTAATAGTAAATGGGTAAGTCATGTGCATTGTGTTCCTAAGAAAGGAGGAGTTACTGTTGTGCCAAATGAAAATGATGAACTTATTCCTCAAAGAGTAGTTGTTGGATATAGGATGTGCATTGATTTTCGAAAGGTTAATAAAGTTACTAAGAAAGATCACTATCCTTTACCTTTTATTGATCAAATGTTAGAAAGGTTGTCTAAGAAAACTCATTTTTGCTTTCTTGATGGTTATTCTGGATTTTCACAAATTGCCGTTAGAGCGAAAGATCAAGAGAAAACTACTTTTACTTGTCCTTATGGAACTTATGCTTATAGGCGTATGCCTTTTGGTTTGTGTAATGCTCCTGCTACATTTCAAAGATGCATGTCTGCTATTTTTCATGGTTTTTGTGAAAAAATTGTGGAAGTATTCATGGACGATTTTTCCGTCTATGGAACTTCTTTTGATAACTGCTTGCAAAACCTTGATAAAGTTTTGCAGAGATGTGAGGAAACTAATCTTGTTCTTAATTGGGAGAAATGTCACTTTATGGTTAATGAAGGGATTGTTCTTGGACATAAAATTTCTGAAAGAGGTATTGAAGTGGACAGAGCTAAAGTTGAAGCAATTGAGAAAATGCCCTGTCCCAGGGATGTTAAAGGTATTCGTAGTATTCTCGGTCATGCCGGTTTCTATAGAAGGTTTATTAAAGATTTCTCTAAAATTTCAAAACCTCTTACTAATTTTCTCCAAAAAGATGTACCTTTTGTTTTTGATGATGATTGTAAAGAAGCTTTTGAGGCTCTAAAAAAAGGCTTTAACCACTGCTCCTGTTGTTCAGCCTCCTGATTGGACTTTACCTTTCGAAATTATGTGTGATGCTAGTGATTTTGCTGTAGGTTTTGTTCTTGGACAGCGAGTAGATAAGAAGTTGAATGTTATTCATTATGCTAGTAAGACTCTTGATGCTGCTCAAAAGAATTATGCCACTACTAAAAATGAGTTTTTAGCAGTAGTTTTTGCTTGTGCTAAGTTTAGACCCTATATTGTTGATTCGAAAGTTATTATCCATACCGATCATGCTGCTATTAGATACCTTATGGAAAAGAAAGATGCTAAGCCTAGACTTATAAGATGGGTGCTTTTATTATAAAAGTTTGATTTGCATATTGTAGATAGGAAAGGTGCTGAAAATCCCGTCGCTGATAATTTGTCTAGATTGGATAACATTTCTTATGATCCTGTTCCTGTTAACGATAGTTTTCCAAATGAACAATTGGCTGTGATAAAGGTAAGCCCGCGAGAAAGTCCTTGGTATGCTGACTATGCTAACTTTATTGTTGCCAAGTATTTGCCTCCAACCTTTACAGCTCTGCAAAGAAGGAAATTCTTTTATGACTTGAGGCATTATTTTTGGGATGACCCACACTTATATAAAGAAGGAGTGGATGGTATAATGCGAAAATGTGTTCCAGAATTTGAGCAAAAAGAAATATTGAGAAAATGCCATGGAAGTGCTTATGGAGGACATCATGCTGGAGATAGAACTGCACAAAAGGTTTTACAATCAGGTTTTTATTGGCCTACTCTTTTTAAAGATGCAAGAAAATTTATTTTATCATGCGATGAATGTCAAAGAGTTGGCAATTAAATGCCTATGAATTATTCTCTTGTTATTGAACCTTTTGAGCGTTGGGGATTTGACTTTATGGGTCCTTTTCCTCCTTCTGATGGTTATACTCATATATTTGTTGCTGTTGATTATGTTACTAAATGGGTAGAAGCTATACCAACATCTAGTGTTGATGGTGAGACATCATTAAAAATGCTTAAAGATATTATTTTTCCAAGGTTTGGTGTGCCTAGATATCTCATGGCTGATGGTGGTTCTCATTTTATCCATGGTGCTTTTAGAAAAAACCTTGCTAAATATGATGTTAATCATAGAATTTCTTCACCTTATCATCCTCAAACTAGTGGACAAGTAGAATTATCAAATAGAGAGATTAAATCTATTTTGCAGAAGACTGTTAATAAATCTAGAAAGAATTGGGCTAGGAAGCTTAATGATGTTTTGTGGGCTTATAGAACTGCTTATAAAAATCCTATGGGTATGTCTCCTTATAAAATGGTTTACGGAAAAGCTTGTCATTTACCTCTAGAATTAGAACATAAAGCTTATTGGGCCATAAAAGAACTTAATAGAGATTTTAAACTTGCCGGTAAAAAAAGGTTACTTGACTTGAGTTCCTTAGATGAATGGAGAAGTGAAGCTTATGAAAATGCTACACTTTTAAAGAGAAAGTGAAACAATGGCATGATAGGAGAATCCTAAGGACAGAGTTAATGTTGGTGAGAAAGTTCTATTGTATAGGTCTCGTCTCAGATTTTTTGCAGGTAAATTACTTTCGAAATGGGAAGGACCATATGTTGTTTCAGAGGTTTACCGTTCAGGTGCAATCAAAATTACTTCGCTTGATGGTGACAAATTGATGCATGTAAAATGCATACATGAACTTTGCATTATATTACTTATATTTCAATCATATTTGCATCATGTAAGGGTTATATCATTGATTTATATTGATTTTGGGAATATTTCATTGTTTCCCTATTTTTCTGGATTAACCCTGCACAGGCAGAAAACCCTATTTTCTATATTTTGATGTTTCAGGGACCCAAACGACGTCCAAATGACCTAATAATTTACGAGCATTAGTTTTTGGAAAGAACAAAGCGTGGGAGCGAAGGAAACGAACAAACGGAGGCCCGAGGGCCAGAAGAGGGTGGCCCACGCGGCCATATTCCCTGGCCGCGTGGGACCCACCATCTGGGGTCTCGGAGCTCCGTTGTCGTCGATCTTTTTTTTCCGAGCCTCCGTCTTAACCTAAAAACGACTATAAAAATAGTCCCCGACGCCCTTCGGAAAGGAGCGCTGCCGAAACACAGAAACCACGAAACAGAGACCTGGAGTTGCAGATTGGAGGGGGAAAACTCCGGCGGGGCGCTGCCGGCGTGGTCTCCATCTTCTCCAACGACTTCTCCACCGTCTCCATGATGAAGAGGGAGTAGTCCACCCCTGGACTATGGGTTTGTGGAAGTAACTTATGTATCTCTCCTCTCTTGAGCTTCACTAATTAGTACCGTATGAATTGCTGAACATGATTACGGTCATCTATGTAATACCTTTGTGGTGGATCTTTTATGAGTTAATATATGTTTGAGATTGCAATAGTTTTGTTTCAGTTATGAAAGTAGATGCATATTATGTACCCCGTTCTTGTTTACTTGTTATGATCAAGCATGTGTATGAGAGCGTGTGAGGGGGAACGTGTGCATTAGTTGGAGTAACGGGGGGTGGCTAGTGCGGTGAACGTGAGAGAAAGTTCCGCGATCCACTTGGGTGTTTTACCTTACTTTGTTGCCTCACTAGGGATAAAGAAAAATACCTTGCTACCGGAGATGTGACTCCGGAAGATTTTATTAAAAGTCAAATTCAGAAAACTGCATTGTCTGTTTTCGAATAGGTAACAGTTTTGGTAAGAAAAAGTTCGCGTTTAACTTTCCAACTTATGTTTTTGTTGTTTTTATTAAATATGGAAAATTACGAGCCAAAAACGGGGAGGAAACGGTGCCCGAGGGCACCACACCACCCCACGGCGCGGGCCCACCCTTGGCCGCGCCGGGGCATGGTGTGGGCGCCTCGGAGCCCGTCTCCAGCCCGGTTTCGACCTAGACTTTTCTTTTGTTATGAAACTTTTTGCTATATAACCCACCGGATCTCCCGAGGTCCGTATATCATTTTCTCGTCGTGTTTTCGTTTCGGGTTGTTTCTGTTCAGATGTCGTCCCAGGGTTCATCTTCAGAGAAGTACGTGCTGCGACGTTGACGTGAGCTCTTCCGTGACCTCGATCAGGGGACTTTCGTAGGATGGTCAGAAGAAGAAAGGATCACAGCTAGGCGCAAGGATATGGATTAGAGCGTCAAGGAGGAAGTAAAGAAGATGTCGTCAAACAAAGAAGGACAGATTGCTACAAGATCAAGGACAAGCAAACCTACTTTTGTGGGATCAATTAACACTCAACGTGCCTTTTCTCATAATATACAGGGAGCGACACCGCCTATTCCAGATCTTAGCTCTTTTCCTGCAGGAACTGAGGCTCTTCGAGTCACTGATGAGTTTTGCGATCAATATCGAGTTATGAGGATGGAGGTGGAGATACTCCAAGAGGAGAACGACAGGCTTCGCCGCATGCTAGAGCGGTTCCTGTCCCCAATCAAGATCGTCCCACCATCACCGCCGAAGGAGTAATTCATCATTGGTATTGGCATCCCCTCGGTTTGTTCCAAGCTTGGGGGAGTGCCGCGGTATCATCACCATTATCTTTTACCTTTTACTTTTCAGTCGAGTCATATCATGAGTAGAGAAGTTATCATATAGTATGGTTTGCAGCGTGGAAGTATCTCTCCTTTAGTTGGTTATCTATGTATCCCTTGGTGTGAGTTGCCGTTATTGGAATATTAATGAGAAGTTTTATCATTTACTTTCTGCACACTTTATTTTACTTTGCAAATTTCTGTCATATGAATGATCTTGTTGTTAGTATTGGCATCACTTTGGGAGCATCAAGTAAATTTATTTGGTTTTGGCAAACTTAGCATTGGTCAGTAGCAACAATACTTTGAGGCTTAAGTAGAAAAGAGGGGATTGCATGTAGATACGTTATCTCATTATCTTTCTTTCTTGTTGGCTCATGAGCTTAGTATTCTCAAGTTAAAATTATTTGTGTTTACAAGGAAGATTGCATGATTGTTTCTATTACATTTATATTTGTTTGTATCCCTCCACTCTTATGCTTGCTACCTAGCCTTGCTAGCCAAAAACCTGTACTGAGAGAGAATGCTTCTTGTGCATCCAAACCTTGAGCCAAAACCCATGCCATTTGTGTCCACCATAACTACCTATATGTGGTATTTCCTTACCACTCCAAGTAAATACTTCATGTGCTACCTTTAAAGTATTCAAAAGCTACTACTCCTTATTTGTGTCAATGTTTACCAAGCTCATGAGGACGGGGTGGATGTCTTTATGTCAACTGTCAAACAGACTTTACCACCGGACTAGCGGCATATACATCCGCTTATCCATTAATTTTGCAAAAAGAGCTGGCAAATGGGGTGCCCAGTCCCAATTAATTATAACTTTAACCGCTTAATTCTCTTCACATTTTTGCCCTGATTTATCAGTGAA
The DNA here is from genome assembly GCA_947311845.1 of Poa pratensis. Taxonomy (NCBI): domain Eukaryota; kingdom Viridiplantae; phylum Streptophyta; class Magnoliopsida; order Poales; family Poaceae; genus Poa; species Poa pratensis. Next base: position 77,012,650 of record CAMZMU010000037.1, on the reverse strand, counting down.
GCAATGACAAACAGTGAAATATCTGCATGTGTAAACAAAAGAGAAGAGGGATGATCTGCTTGCTGGTAGAAATAACGTCCTTCATGGGAGCCGCTCTTAAAAGTCTGGTTGGCAGGGGTCATATTGTACTTTCCATTTTTCTGATTCGTTGACAATTAACAGACACCTCCCAAAACTTATTTTTACTCTCTATATGATTTCAAAAACTTAAAAAGCTCTAGCACATGATTTAATCCCTGCTTCCCTCTGCGAAGGGCCTTTCTTTTACTTTTATGTTGAGTCAGTAAACCTATTCCCTTCTTTCTTAAGCAAGCATTTGAGTTGTTGTGATTCAACCATCTATATATTAATATTATCAATCATGTCTGTTATCCTTCCTTGTTTTACACAAGTCTTTTATCTGAAGGAATATAACTTTGAAAGTTATCAATGACTGTAAAGAAATTGTGATAATTGAGCATGTAAGTTCTGCAATATAGCTCCGATATAATGACTCTACTTGAAAGACAAGTACAATCTGTTAATTGTTCTCTGACCAAGAACGAAGTTTGCCATCACCAAACTATGATTTTCTTTATGCACCTTTATTGTGATTTCCATTACTCGTTTCAAGATAAGTTTGTCGCAGCAGTGGAACATGGGGTTCCCCTAGTGCTGCCAAAGTGGGTCCACCCCATGTGGGCCCAAGATGAAGATGGACAAGACCAAGACTCAAGTCAAGCTGGCGGTTCACCGTCAGGACACGCAAGGCCTACGTCGACAAAGGGCTCCGGTCCTGGGGCCTGCCGGGTCCCCGAACCAAGCAAGAAGGCCAGGAAGGACCCGAGAGCCCGAGTTCCCGGCAGGAGGCCAGGCTCCCTCTCGGGTACTTCCCCACGTCCCTGTGGATAAGCTCTCCACCTCACCGCAGAAGACTTGGGAAGCAAGGCGAAGGCAGCGCGGGCGGGAAGCACATCCCGTGGTGGTGTCAGCTCCTGTCCACCCCAAGGCGGACGCTCCCACCTAACCCAAAGGAGACGCTAGGCTGAGGAGAGGCCACGTCTCCTCCTAAACTAGATGAGGAGGGTCCTTCACCCCGAAGGTCCCTCATGCCCCTCACGTGACCCTGTGGCAACCCCTTAGCCTATAAAAGGAGGACCAAGGCACGAGGAGGGGGAGGTCGGACGGACACAAGATCGAACCAAGGCAAAGTCAACCAGAGCAAGACTAGACTAGGGCTGCGAAGGTAGAGGGGAAGGTGATCTCCTCCGGGTCAGGATCTGTCCTTCTTCTACCTCCAGCCAAAACCCTTCCGGGTACCCCATCCGGGAGGTTCCATTGTAAGCTACACTATGAAGAACCCATCAATCCAGACATGCAGGAGTAGGGCTTTTAGCCTCCGGGCGGCCTGAACCTGGGTAGCTCCTTGTGTCCCTTTGGTTGCATGCTTTGATCGTGGAGAGGAGAGCTTGATCTAGACTCCGCCCGAGAAGACGATTCTCAGCCTCCTTCGCGCCCCGTGCCGAACCTAAAAGGGGGTATCCTATACTCCCGGTGTCCGTGCATCGAGACACGACATCTGGCGCGCCAGGTAGGGGGCGCAAGCGCTGGATTCGTCTTCTTCTTCATCGACCTCAAGTTCAGCGCCAAGTTCATCGTCAAGTTCATCGTCAAGTTCTGCGTCGAGCTTCTCGTCCGTGGCAAGATCTGCTCCAAGACCCCAGCGCCTTCGGAGCAGCGTTAGTTTCGGCTCTCACGAGAGAGGTGCCGAATCCGACGTCCAAGATGACAAAGAAGAGAAAGGGAAAGGCAGCCTTGGAGTTCCTGCGGTACCCTGGCCTCGGCTTCGTTCTTGACGAGTCCTCGCCAGCACCTGAGCTGAAGATCGCGCCTTTGGAGTCCATTTCGTTCCTCCAGCCGCTTATGTCAGCTCTCTGGTCAGCAAGGGAAGACCTGAGGAAGGTGCCACGAACATTGATGTCCCTCTTTCCCCATGGACGCATGGAGTGAAGGAGGAACTCTGTTCCGACGCGCCAACCACAGTGCCGCTTCCGGAGGAAGAAAACCTCGACCAAGACACAAAAGGCGAGCCTCGGCAAGAAGATCCTCTCATCTACGTGCCCCAAGAGCTCAAGATTCCTCTGCGCAAAGATGGCCAGCCTGGATGTGGTGCATGTACCACAGATCTGACCGGCACAGTCTGGAAGATTGCCGACAGTTCAACGACATCCAGATACGCCAGAAGAACGGTGATTGCTATACATGTGGAGAACCAGGACATATCAGCCGAGATTGCCCTCTCAACAAGAAGCCCAAGAAAGCCAAGGGGAGCGCCACAGCTGGGGTTCCTCAAAAGGGAAGATCTTTCCGGACTTTCGCCAATGCATCCACTCAGACTGAAGAGCCCCCGGAACCTTGCCCACTACCGGCGCCCCCACAGACACAAAGCAGTCAAGGGCAAACTGCAGCTAGCTGGGATCAAACCTTCATCTGCGGAGATTTGGCCCAGGGAGAATGGGATCTCCCGGGTCACATCGTCACAATACAGCCAGGACCAAGTGGACCCCCTCAGAAGTACCGGATTGCTAAGTGGCTGGCATCAGGATCCCGGGTAAAGCAGCTTCAGGGTCTCCGGACCGGCACGAGCCAGCAAGATTGACGGGTCATCAAGCAAGGAACATCCGGGTCCAGAAAGCTAAGACAACCGTGGGGTCTCCGGACCGGCGTCTCTGATACGCCAGCAAGTCGCCGGATCACCAGTTGGGTGGTCTCCGGGTAACTCGAGCAAGTAACACAATGGTCTCCGGACCGGCGCAAGCCAGCCAGTCATGCCCTAGTCGGCATTGGAGGCTATCTCGGTTGGAAACCTTGTCCCCGCCAAGAATTGCTGGGCAAGGCAGAATTATGTCTGAAACACGGCATAGAAGACCCGCCTTGGCGGCAGCGCGACAGAACGATTACCGAGGTAGCCTGAAGGAATCAAAACGCGAGCTAAGTATAAACGTGCTTGCACGGGCTTGTTCCCGGGTACATCTGTTTTATGTGCTTTGGCTAAGGCGAAAGCGGGCGTTCTCCTGGGGCAGCGCCTTCGCGATGACACTGTCAGTTTCCCTCGGGCAGTGGAGTCGTGGGCTGAGGTCCGTGCGGTCAGGAAACGGTGGGTCCTTTGGGGGGTTGCGCCCTGTGTCAGCATTTCGGATCAGTCTGAGTGCCCACGGCTGGTTAGCGCTCACACCTTTGGATCCTTCCCGAGAGCGTAAAGCCCCCACGAGTACGATAAAACTTATATACTTTGGGAAGAAGTTATTTACATTCAAAAGCATGAGTTCATAAGCCAGTTGGCAATATCAGTACAAAAGCATGGTTCACGGCCCTTGGTATTGTCCTTTTCAGGACTTCACAGGTTCACGGGTCGTCTTCTCGGGAAAGGCGCTCCAAGATTTCCTCCACCTGGCGGGTACGTCTGGAGGAAGCGGCGTCTCGGGTTCAGGCGCCTCCAGCTCGGACAGCAAAGAAAGCTGCGGATGCCGCTGACGAAGTGCTGTGACAAACCGGGTCGTCACCTGCCTCACTGCCTGTTCCCCAGCAAGGCGAGTGGCTCTGCTAGCCTGCTCCTTGATACCCTTGATGAGCGAGGCCACGTACTTCAAGAACCCGGGATAGCGGACGAAGGAAGTGGAATGGTCGGCCATGAGAACAGGCGGAGAAGGCACTCCCAAGTTCGTGAACTCCCTCACGATATCCAAGGACCCGTGGTTCATCTGGAGCAAGATGTTGTTCATCGCGGCGGTGGTGTGTGAATCGTCGCTGTTCTTTCTCAAGTGCACCTTTTGCTTCCGCCAGCTCGACCTGCACTCCCTTCAGCTGGTTGGACACCTGCTCGTGTTGATGCCACGCAATCTGAGCTTGAGATTTGGACGCTTCCATCGCCGTTCGCCCGTCAGCCAGCTCCTTTGCCTCCTTCTTGCGAAGGACGGTCATGCGCGCATCTTTGTCCTTCCAGAAATCGTTCGCCTCGCCCAGTTCCCGGATCCTTCTTTCCATGGCGACGCGGCCAGCCGTGGCCTCTTGCTTGAACTTCTCAGCTGCATTGAGAGCCTGCTTCTGCGCCTCGATCGTGGCAGCATCGTCTCGACCCGGGCGGACAAGCTGTCTCTTTCGCCCCTAGCTCTCTGGAAATCCTTGGCGGCCTGTTCTCGCCTCTCCCTCTCGCTCTTGAGCTCGCTCTGGAGTTTGGAGACCTGCTTGCCTAGTGACGAGACGGCTCTGCTTTTGGCTCGAAGGTCATGTTCGACCTCGCTGCGAGCCCAGCTAGCCACGTTCTCCAGGCCCTGCTCAAAGCGGTCCTCGTCCCGCTCCATTCTGATCTGGAGCTCCTCAATGGTGCCGAGGTAGCGGCGCTCTTCGTCTTCCAGCTCGGTCTGTCGTCGCTCCAGCTCCTTCTCGCGGCTGGCCACTCTCTGTTCCCAAGCGTAAAGCAGCTCTTCGTCCGCCGCCAGCTTCAGCTCTCTGGCGCCAAGAGCCTCCTCCCCCGAGGAAAGCCGCAGCTCGCGAGCTTGCGAGTGCTCCCCGCCGCCGGAGGTCGGGGGCACCAACCGCGCCAGTTCGGCGCGGGCAAAGGACAAGAACTCCGAGACGCTGGAGAATGTCTTGGAGAACCCGGGGCCTTCCTCAACTCTCCCGGGTTCATGGCGGGGTCAGCGTTCCCGAGGGCCGAGCCCCTGGGGATGAACCCGCCTGCTTCAAGTCTGCGCGGTCCAGAGGTCGCCTGGGGATCCACGTCGCGCCTCTCCCCAGGGCCTTCCGCGCAAGCAGCTTCAGCCTCGCCTGCAACGACTGGAGCCACCTCCCTGATCCTTGGGGCGGACCGGGGGCTCGGGGGCTCGGAGTCCTCCGTCGGAGGTGTCGGTGGAGCTCGACGCTTCGGCATCTTCGCCTCTCCGGGGTCGTTTGCTTGGCCACTCCGGTGTCGGGCTCCTGTGCAAGAGACCAGAACAAGAAGTCAGGACGACGGCAAAAGGGAAGCAACTCCACATTCAAGGCCAGTTGCCAGCGAAGCTTACCGGCGGGCTCTCTTCGATCCGGAGAAGCTCCATCTCTTCTTCACCAAGTCGTCAAAGAGGTCAGGCAAGGACAGGCTCTCTTCCCCAACCTCCACGTCTGCAAGGGGAGGAGGGATAGCCTCCGACGCCTGGTCAGACTCCTGCATCGACGGCGAGCCCGGCGGCACTGGCTGCTCCGGAAGTCCGTCACCCGGCGGGTTTGTCGCCGCCCCGGAAGGAGCACCGGGGCCTCCGCGCCCGCAAGGTACTCCCGGAGGAGTCGCCTCGTCGCTTTCGTCATCCGAAGACCCAGGTTCTTCAGGGGAAACGTCCCCGCGGGCAAGGCTCTGCCCCCTTGGCCTCTCTCCTGAAGGCTGCGTGCTTTGGGTGCCGGCGGGGGCTCAATCTTGGTAGTACCCGCCACCCCGTACTCATTGCACGCTGGCATTGAAGATCGGATGCCGTCGGCGGCTGGATCCTCGAACAGCGGCAAGATCTCATCCTGGAATTCGAAGGGTACCCATGGCAATACGTAGCCCATGGTCAGAGCCCAGGTAGTCTCTGTCAAGTGGAACCTGGACTGTGGAAGGCTGCTACCCACCTGAGCGAGTTCCCAGAGCGGGCGGCTCCGGAACTGCAAAGGGGCAATCCCTCTGCGAAGAAAGTCTGCCAGGATCATGGCGCCCGTCACTCCCCTTGCACGGAGCGCAGCCAGCCTGTTGATGGCCGAAGCCAGGGCTTCCCCTTGAGAGCTCCTTTCCTTGGAATGTGCCAATCGCTCCGCTGGATAAATGGAGTCATCAGATGGGGGTTGGTCCCATCAGCTTCGACAAAGTACCAGTTGTGCCTCCATTCTCCAACCGAGGCCTTGGTGAATGTTTCCGGGTACTGGTGCGCCGCATCACTCCGGAGGCAGAAAGAGACACCGCCAGCGATCCACTTGGACTTCCCCAGGCGTGGAACGAAGAAGTGGCGGAATAAGGCCACCGAGGGCATGACGCCCGCGAATGCCTCGCAGGCATAGGCAAAGGTAGCAAGCATCATCACGGCATTGGGGTGCAAGTGCAGCATGTGCAATCCATAAGCCTCCAAGATTGCCGCGAAGAACTCGGAGAACGGAGGAAGAAGGCCGACGACGGAGAAATCGTGGAAAGTAATCACCTCTCCTTCTCGTTGGGGACCGCTCCCAGGGCGCACCACCACTCCCTCAGTACCGCGGAAGCTCGCGGCCAGGGATTGGCGGACGCGTTGAATGGCTTCCTCTGACGCATACTCGCTGGGAGAAAAGAGGGCTGAGTCACCCTCCTTGAAGGCGGCGCTCGGCCAGAGAAGCTTCCATCGCCATCTTCTCGGCGGCAGATTGTGACATCTTCCTCACTCCTGTCCTATCCCGCTTAGGCGGCATGGGCGGCATGGGCGGCGGCCAAGGCGGGGGGCGGCGATTGGCGAAGTCAGGGAGAAGGAGTCTCCTGCGCGGCGATTTGGGGATTTCGGCGAATCTGGAGAGGTAACGGCTACAGTGGAAGCCAGTCGTGGCTTATAAGGCATCCCACACGTCGCGTCGCGGCCTCATTACTCCGACGGACGTGGGGATCGAGGGGCGTGCCGATTTCTGCGCGTTTCGCCCGTTGGATTCCAAGATAAGCACGGGGTCCGTATGAATCGCAACGTTCGCCGCGATTCAGTCAACGGGACCCGGGGGCTCGTCTCTACCTCGCCTCGGCGGGTCCCCAACGGAGCAGAGCAAGGAAGACCAGGTGCCCGGGGACCCACTTTGACCTATCTTTAGGCCATGGCCCCGGCAGCTGGAGCAAGAGCCGCCGGGACCATGCCCGGGGCTACTGTCGCAGCAGTGGAACATGGGGTTCCCCTAGTGCTGCCAAAGTGGGTCCACCCCATGTGGGCCCAAGATGAAGATGGACAAGACCAAGACTCAAGTCAAGCTGGCGGGTTCACCGTCAGGACACGCAAGGCCTACGTCGACAAAGGGCTCCGGTCCTGGGGCCTGCCGGGTCCCCGAACCAAGCAAGAAGGCCAGGAAGGACCCGAGAGCCCGAGTTCCCGGCAGGAGGCCAGGCTCCCTCTCGGGTACTTCCCCACGTCCCTGTGGATAAGCTCTCCACCTCACCGCAGAAGACTTGGGAAGCAAGGCGAAGGCAGCGCGGGCGGGAAGCACATCCCGTGGTGGTGTCAGCTCCTGTCCACCCCAAGGCGGACGCTCCCACCTAACCCAAAGGAGACGCTAGGCTGAGGAGAGGCCACGTCTCCTCCTAAACTAGATGAGGAGGGTCCTTCACCCCGAAGGTCCCTCATGCCCCTCACGTGACCCTGTGGCAACCCCTTAGCCTATAAAAGGAGGACCAAGGCACGAGGAGGGGGAGGTCGGACGGACACAAGATCGAACCAAGGCACAAGTCAACCAGAGCAAGACTAGACTAGGGCTGCGAAGGTAGAGGGGAAGGTGATCTCCTCCGGGTCAGGATCTGTCCTTCTTCTACCTCCAGCCAAAACCCTTCCGGGTACCCCATCCGGGAGGTTCCATTGTAAGCTACACTATGAAGAACCCATCAATCCAGACATGCAGGAGTAGGGCTTTTAGCCTCCGGGCGGCCTGAACCTGGGTAGCTCCTTGTGTCCCTTTGGTTGCATGCTTTGATCGTGGAGAGGAGAGCTTGATCTAGACTCTGCCCGAGAAGACGATTCTCAGCCTCCTTCGCGCCCCGTGCCGAACCTAAAAGGGGGTATCCTATACTCCCGGTGTCCGTGCATCGAGACACGACAAAGTTATATGAGGGGAAGTTGCTGTCTAAAATGATTTGTGTATTAATACATGTTGATGCTTCTTGGCCGTATTCTTTATTATCGACGCTTCACTCCATAAACCTGTGGTCTTGTTTACTGAGTTCAGCTTTCGCTTGGGGGAAGTTGATACGTCCATTTTGCATCACTATTTTATATCATAATTACCTGCTATTCATTGATATATTACTTATGTTATTTTATCTTGTTTTGCATGTTTGATGATTATTGGAGAATTAACTGCCGGAGTCAGGATTTAGCTGAAAAAAGCATCGTCAAGACACCCTATTTCTGAAGATCGACAATTCACGGAAAATACGCAGATGTTCCTATTTTATCAGATGCCGAAGCCAGCCAAAAGGGGAGGCTGAGATGGGCCACGAGGGGCCCACACCACCCCTTGGCGCGGGTCCCACCTCTGCCGCGCCGGGCATGGTGTGGCCGCCCTGGCCCACCTCTGGCGCTCCCCCTTCGCGTACTTAGTCCCCCAGAAACCCTAAGACGAGGGGAGTCACCGAGAAAATATTCCGTCGCCTCCACGAGGCGGAAACCACAGAGAGAGAAAAGCTCTCCGGCAAGCAGAAATCTGCCAGGAAAATTCCTTTTCGGAGGGGGGAAATCATCGCCATCGTCATCACGCCAGACTTCATCGGGATCATCATCATCATCATCTCCACCGCCGTCATCATCATCTCCACCGCTCCACTTCGTTCCGCTGTAACATCTAGGGTTATACTTTGTGTAGTTCATAGGGGAAACTTTCCCGATGTTGATTACTACTTGTGGTTGATGCTATTAAGTTTTATCAGTGAATTGAAGTATATGTCCAGATTGTTATTCATCATTATATCACCTCTGATCATGATCCATATGATTTCTTGTGAGTAGTTCGTTCAGTTCTTGAGGACATGGGAGAAGTCATGCTGTTAGTAGTGGAACTATGTTGAGTGATATTTAATGGTTTGATATTTAAGTTGTGGTGTTATTCTTCTAGTGGTGTCGTGTGAACGTCGACTACATGACACTTCACCTTTATGGGCCTAGGGGAATACATTGTGTATTCGGCTACTAATTGTGGGGTTGCCGGAGTGACAGAAACCTAAACCCCCGTTAGTAAACCGGTGCATGAGGGAGTGTAGGATCTCAGAGTTTAAGGCTGTGGTTAGATTTATCTTAATTAATTCCTTGTAACGCGGATGCTTGCAAGGGGTTTAATCACAAGTATGTATTAGTCCAAGTTAGGACAATGCATTAGCATAGGTTCACCCACACAACACTTATCAAAACAATAAAGATTAATCGGCTGTAGGAAGCGAAAGCACTTGACGAAATTCTCGTGTGTCCTTAAGAACATTTTGCCATCATAAGTAAACCAACCGGCTTATCCTTTGCTCTAAAAGGATTGGGCCTAATTATTATTACTGTCTTTTATTTATACGTATTTTATTTATCTGCAATATAAAAAACCCCTAAAAACTTGTCTGCTAGTATTTACAGTGATTTCTTGATCAAAACTACTTGTCAACATATTCTGCTCCTCGTTGGGTTCGACACTCTTATTTATCGAAAGTACTACGATACACCCCCTATACTTGTGGGTCATCATGTACCATATTGAAGTTCTTAAGAATAATTTACCACATTGAAGTGTTTTTCCTTCCCATAGAGTGCAACTACCTCTACCGTGAATAATTTACCACATTAAATGTTTCTCTGGAAAACTCGTAGTGACACGTGAGCTAGTTCTTCAGAAAAATTCGGAGATCATAATATCTGTGTGTCAAAAAATCTGCCAAAAAGTATAAATATTCATACACATATTACTACGTATGCCACAAATTTTAATACATTATATCTTAGGCTACACAAAAAAGACAAAATTCGGAGAATAATAAGAGATTTTTACTGCTTTATACATCCATAAATTTGTTATTTCCCTGTAGCCCAAATAAAACGCCTTTTACCGAAATTTTGCACTAATATACATACCATTCATGCGTACTCACTCCAAAAAAATGGTATTTTCTGAAACTCCAAAGTACCATTTTAAAAATAAAATAAAAACCGAGCTCAGTGGTGCTCATATTTTCGAACATGAACGACAGATCGTATTTTCCCTAAAAAAATATAAAAACGATAACAGCGAATGATCTTTGTTAAATCCTGCTGTAGGGGAACGTCAAGAAACGCACCTGTGTCAAGTGGGTCATTGGGAAGTGTTGTCAAGAAAAAGTTTAAAATGACTAAAAGTTTAGGATGAACACTTGCTAAACTTGTCAAACTAGGGGTAAGAACTCGAATTTACTCGATTTTTTTTTAAACAGATCACCTGAGTGCAGACAGTGCTAGAGATCGACCTGATGCTCTCCAGCTCGCCTCGCGTGTCCCCAGCAACTCAGGTTGAAGAGGGCTCAGGCACAGCGCGCGCGCCGCCCCGCCGGCCAGGCGCATCCTCCTCCGCCGCCGCTCCAGCTCGCCTCACGCGTACTGTACGCCTCCCCAACGCCTCACGCGCCAAGCGTCCCGCATCCGGCAGGCCGCCACTCCTCCCCCACGCCGATGTCCCGCCTCCACCTCCTCCGCTGCCGCTCCTCCTCATCCTCCACCTCGTCGCCCTCACGCTCCTGGTCTCCCCGCGCCGCCTTCGCTGCAGCCACACGGCGCGTCCGCGCCGGGACGCTCAGCCCGGAGTATGCACACCACCTGCTCGACAAATTGCTACTGCTACCAGGCCCGGTCCACGTGGGCTATTTGAACGGCTTCCTCGCCGCCCTCGCCCGTGCGCCGGACAGAGACGGACCCGCCCTCGCCATCTCCCTCTTCAACCGTCTGCGCCGAGAAGAAGCCGGCCCGCGGGTGGCGCCGCCCACAGTCCACACCTACGGCATCCTCATGGACTGCTGCTGCCGCGCGCGCCGCCCGGACCTAGGGCTTGCCATCTTCGGTCGCCTCCTCGGGACGGGTTTGAAGGCAAACCAGATCACTGCCAACGCCTTCCTCAGGTGCCTCTGCTGCGCAAATCGGACAGATGAGGCCGTGAACATGCTGCTCCATAGGATGCCCGACCTCGGTTGTGTGCCTGATGCCTTCTCATACTCCATTGTCCTCAAGAGCTTATGTGGTGACAGGAGGAGCCAGGCGGCGCTTGACCTGCTCCAGAGAGCGAGGAAAGAAGCAGGTGCCTCCTCCCTTAATGTGGTGGCATACAGCACCATCATCCACGGTTTCTTAAAGGAAGGCGAAATAAGCAAGGCATGCAATCTATTCCATGGAATGAGGCAGCAAGGGGTTGTGCCTAATGTGGTCACATATAGCTCGATTATTGATGCGCTGTGCAAGGCCAGAGCAATGGACAATGCAGAGTTGTTCCTTCGGCAGATGCTTGATGACGGTGTTCAGCCGGATAAAGTGACATATACTAGCATGATCCATGGATATTGCACCTTGGGCAGGTGGAAAGAGGCAACTAAAATGTTCAGAGACATGACAAGTCAGGGTCTTGTACCAGATACTCCTACTTGGAGCTTCTTCATGGCCTCCCTTTGCAAGCATGGAAGAACCAAAGAAGCTGCAGATGTTTTTGATTCCATGACTGCCAAGGGCCACAAGCCTGATATTGTTACGTATGGTGCTCTGCTTCACGGGTATGCCTCTGCAGGATGCTTTGCTGATATGATTAATCTCCTTAATTCAATGACAAGCAATGGTATTGTAGCCAACTCCCATGTTTTCAACATTTTAATTAATGCATATGCTAAACATGGAATGATGGATGAAGCAATGCTCATACTTGCTCAAATGCGGGAACAAGGAGTGAGTCCAAATATAGTCACATATTCAAGTGTGATAGCTCCACTTTGTAGAATGGGTAGGCTGGCTGATGCTATGGACAAGTTTAGTCAGATGATTTCTATTGGAGTACAACCAGACGCTGTTGTTTGTCGCTCCCTAATTCAGGGTTGTTGTACACATGGTGATTTAGGGAAAGCTAAGGAGTTGGTTTGTGAAATGATGAACACAGGAATTCCTCTTCCTAACATTGTGTTCTTCAATTCAATAATAAACAGTCTATGCAAAGAAGGAAGGGTTTCGAATGCACATGACGTCCTTAACTTAGTTATAGACATAGGTGAGAGGCCTAATGTCATTACATTTAATTCACTGATTGACGGATATTGCTTAGTCGGCAACATGGAGAAAGCAATCAGAGTGCTTGATACCATGGAGAAGAGTGGTTGTGCTCCCAGCTCTCGTATGTTAAATGATATCATCCGACTGTTATTGGAAAAAGGGGAGATAGTCAAGGCCGGATATTTTATGTCTAAAGTTGATGGCAAGGGAATCTCACTTGAAGCTTCAACTACTTCGTTGATGTTATCTCTCTTTTCAGGGAAAGGGAAATATCGGGAACAAATATATTTGCTCCCTGCTAAGTACCAATTTGTTGATGGAGTCATTTGATGCACTTGGCTCAGCTGATTAACCTTGGCATGGTTCAGAGCTCACTCTCAGTTAGTCGGACGCGTATTTCTTCCGTCCACTCACCAGGATGGAGCTATGTGATGGTACGTGTTCTGGTCCGGTGTGTGCCTGTTGGGCGTGGGTCCTCATCCTATGGACATTGATCCATCTGCCTCTATTTGCACGCGCAAGGACTGTCCGGTGCTTACGGGTGGCCTCGAGCTCGACATTTTGGTGACTGTCCAGTAGACTCTGGAACTAGTAGAAGCAGCAGTATATTGCTGGCAGCTTTTGAGATGTTTGTGCCCTCGGTGGCTATGATGCATGCAGATGCAGCAACATTTCTACTCTCACTTTATCCAGTTTGTGTGTGAGAGGATGGTGGATGGATGATGATGGATTGAATTTGGGATGTTGAGAGGGATGAAAGGCCTTTGCTGGAGTGATGAATTTTACCCAAAGAAATATGGAAGTTTGTATGTCACAGCTATCCTTTTATCCTTTTGCTCACGGTTGGCTTCATTTTGATATGTCCTAGATAAGTGGAAATACCATATGTATGCAGTCTATTAGCAGAAAAAATATGCTCACCGTTATTACCATTTTACTCACTAGCATGTGCACGTTCGATCAGTTAACATACAGCTACCATGCCTTTATACCCAAAATTGATCTTCAGTAATCATCTGTGTACTTGCACTGATGGACTGTCATGTATGGTTTCATGAATTCTGCTAGTTGTAACATTACTCAGCTTTGGCAATGGACATGAGAAACTGTATGTTATCTCAGCAGCCAAATATCTCTTTCCTTGAGCATTACTTAAATGCTGATATGATCAAATTGGACATACGCATGTATATATCAGTTTGGTGAAATTGCAGCATGCACCAGTGCACTTGATCAGTTTGCGACATCATGATCAATTTTGCCCTGGCATTTAACATTTTGCACCTTTTCTGCAGCTCCGTACTTGATTTAGTTTTTGCCTGTGCCGCAGTGCTGTAGGTTTGCTAGAGGCGACAAAGAGATGTTTGTCGGTAGGGCTTATTATTGCGATTGTTCAGTTTATGCAGAAACCTCACAGATCATCATCATTGTAATATGGTAATGTAAACGCTCAGCTCGGCTTCCTCTTGTGCTGGAGTTTTAGTTGTTACAGTAGTGCTTCGGCTCTTGAGTTGCGTGTTTTGGTGAATAGGTTCTTATCACTCTTAACCAGCTTCTTCCTGCAGGAGAATGGTTCTGTGCAGTTGACGTGTTGGACATGAGGGGCACAGGCTACCGCTGACCGAAGAGCGTGCTGTATCTCACAAAATTTCGCAGCAGCTATAACAGTTAACAGTTTCCGCGTTGTAATATGATGCCTGAGATTATGAAAGTGCTGCTGGCTTAGTCTCTGGCATTTTCTGCCTCCAGTTTCTTGCCGGATATGTTTCCCTCAGTTCGCCAGTACATTTTGTGTGACCACGGGGCGTCAAGTTGTTTGATGGGTTTCTCTTTCGGTCTCTGATTCCATCATCTTATTTAAGGCTACATGATCCTGCTTTCTTCTGTTTCCTGCAAGAGAGCTGAGCTTCTGTTTACGATGCCAGATGAGGTGATGAGCAGATGAATGGGCACGCTGAAGGTGAAGTCATGGTTCGCACCATGAAGAGGGTTTAAATTATTTGCTGCGTGCAAAATATGGTTGGTTAGGGGTAAATTGTATATGGTTGTGCAACAAGATAATTATTATTGGTATAATCCACACAAGGTAGCTTGGTGTTTATCAGGCTTTTCCTTGGGATAAATGATTCAACTTGTGATTCGGGACTCGGGAGATAGACACATCTATTATCTATCGCAATGCCTGCTGAAGCTTGGCCGTAAGGTATTTCCCGAATAAACCTTTTACTATCCTGCTCTGCTACTAATTTTATTGTTCAAGGATGTTAGATGAGCTAATGGATATGAATTTGATACACCCAATCGCATCAGTCTGTAGTCTACACATAAATACATCATTTATGCTTAATTTGTGGAGCGTGCACATAGTTCCTGTTTGAGGACACTGCATTGTAAATCTTACCTTCTAATGAACACAACGAGCATAATAAGTTTGTACAAACTACAAAGTAACTTATGGTACCAATATCTGTGTTACCTTTTGAACAAACAGTGTTCTATGATGTAGGTTGTTGTCATGACACATGCATATGGAAACCGTTCTGGAGTACGATATGTTACCGGCGGATTGAAGGTTCATTATGTGCCATGGAAGCCATTCCTGATGCAGAATACATTGCCTACATTATTCATGACGTTTCCAATTATAAGGACCATTCTTATCCGTGAGAGGATTTCTGTTGTGCATGGACATCAGGCCTTTTTAACACTGTGCCATGAAGCATTGATGCATGCTAGGACGATGGGGTACAAAGCCGTCTTCCAGACCACTCGCTATATGGTTTTGCTGATGTTGGAAGCATTCACATGAATAAGGTGCTGCAGTTTACTCTTGCAGATATTGATCAGGCCATATGTGTGTCTCACACAAGCAAAGAGAACACTGTCTTGAGGTCAGGGATATCTCCAGAGAAGGTTTTCATGGTCCCAAATGCAGTGGATACTGCAATGTTTACTCCCTCCCCCAATCGCTTAAGCCGTGATGAAATCAGTTGTGATAAGTAGATTAGTATATCGAAAAGGTGCTTGTTGAAGTCATTCCAGAAGTATGCCGTCTGTTTCCAAAGGTGAGTTATATCTTCAGCTTCTCTTTCCATGAGCCATGCATGAAATAGAGATGGTGAACTACATGTATGTACTAAGGCCAAACAGATTAGTTATTCAGTATATAGACACACTATTTTGATCAGTGTTATCCTTTCTGGTCTGATCCGTGTAATAAATTGTGTGTCAGTTCTTCATAGAATGTTTTGCTTTCGACATTATCATGTTGCACCCTTACTTTCTTGCTCTATGTTGTTTTGGATCTCGCTTGTGTTCCTTCGGTTAATAAATCTATGGATTTGTCAGGTTCGCTTTATTGTTGGAGGTGATGGTCCAAAACGTGTGCGGCTTGAAGAGATGAGGGAGAAGTTCTCCCTTCAGATCGAGTTGAGATGTTAGGGGCTGTACCTCATGCTCATGTACGATCTGTTCTGATATCTGGTCATATATTTCTTAACAGGTATCTTTCTGAATTTTCATTGTTTTGTGTTTAAACTATTGTGTCTTCCATCCATTTATCCCTCTTCATCTGGATTGCTGTGAGACATGCGCTCTTTTTTCTGCTCTTCTGTACGGCTAATTTGCCGTTGATTATTGTATGATACCAGGTGTGTTGCAGTAGTCCTGTGTGTTCCAATTTTCAGTTTGTATTGCGACAAAGAGAATTGCTTTTACTAAACTTGTCCGTTGAATTCTCAAAAACCCAAGGCTTCTGTGGAAATGATCACTACTATTAGCAGGGTAGCTAAAATTGTTATATTTGAATGTTTGGAATGCTTAGCGCGCTCCTTTAGCAGATAATTGTAAGCCACATCGAATCCAATGGATCCTTTCTGCACTTGGTCATTCTTGTACCAGATTATTGAATTGTCATTGTGAACATATGGTTATTCAAGCATGTACGTGGACTATCATTTAATTGACCGTACTGATTTTGTTGGAATATTTCTTGTGGAACTTTTAAGTATATATTACATGGATCCAATGCAAACAGAAAAAGAAGAGCTTTTTCATTCCGTTTAATTTCTTTCACTTCTAAACATAATCCTAATATTATTTTGGAACTAGAAGGTGGACAAGTTAACCTTGTTTATGATAGTTGAGCAGAGTACAGTTGTTAACCATAGTAGTACTGAAACTTGGCCTTTCCCTATTGTAGTTCGCTTACAGAGGCATTTTGCATAGCCATTCTGGAGGCAGCAAGCTGTGGACTGCTGACAGTGAGCACTAGAGTCGGAGGGGTTCCAGAGGTATATGTCCTTTATGATTTTAAAGTTTTCTTTTGTCGACAACCATAAATCTCAGCTAGTTGGACAATTTGAAGCTCCCTGTGAACGACTCTTTTTTCAGGTTCTA
This sequence comes from Poa pratensis, assembly GCA_947311845.1. Lineage (NCBI taxonomy): Eukaryota > Viridiplantae > Streptophyta > Magnoliopsida > Poales > Poaceae > Poa > Poa pratensis. The sequence goes on along the minus strand of CAMZMU010000037.1, from coordinate 76,996,301 downwards.
CCAGATGACATGATAATACTTGCGGAACCAGATCCAGACGATATGGTACGAGCTGTCAGGAGAGCTATTGACATACTTCCTGGCATAGATCCCCAAACTATGCATCTTCGGGTGAGTTTCAACTCTATACACCTGGCTCGGGACCTTACTGCACATTGCACCCCAGCCAGAAATGGACATCCTGCATCAGCCTTTTCCTTTACTACAAACTTGATATTCAAGTTGTTTCGTGCTTATTAAATTCTAATGTGCATCGTAGATGAAAAGACTCTATAGTTGGGATGATGTGGCCAAGAGAACAGAGATCGTGTACGACCATGCAATGCAGTCCTCAGATACAAATTTGCTAGACCGTCTTCCCCAGCGAGTATAAAGTGGAACACTGACTGTAGTCTCATTTTCTGCCATTTCAGAAATAATAGTTGTAGCTGAAACAGTGGTTTTCCCTTATGATCTTTATCACCGGAGTTGAATATACTGTCATCGGTGCTGTCAACTAGTTTCTGCCACGTTCCATATAATAGTTTAGTTCTGCAAGTCAATGTCTGTTCAGTACCACTTGCATTTTTGCAATGACATCTAACATAAGGAAAAAGGAAGCAACTAGTATCTGTGTTTCTGTAATGGCGTAGATACCTCACATGTGGAGCTTGGGCAGGCAAACTGTTTTGCCTTGTGATGATCATAAACTACCTCATATGGTGCCTCCTAGAATTCCTGCAGGTATAATTTGTTTACCCATGTTTTTTTCTCATTTTTCTCCTGAGATTTGACGAAATTGTAATCGAGTTTTTCTGCTCCTTGCAGCCAACCGAAGACATCGAAGAAGTCCCAGATATTATAGGGCCACTACAGAGTCAGTTACATTCAGTCGACGATGACTAGCCTGAAGTGTGAGGGAATACGACTTGGGCTGCCATTTTGCAACCATTTTATCCTGGAGGTCATGATATATATATTTTAGGCTGGCTCCCGCTCTTTCGGTGTTTCCTTGTCCTGTAGTGTCTGAAAGAGAATAAGTTTTACAGTTTTCTCTTTACTAGTTGAAGCTGTAGTGACTGGAATGATCCAAAATCAGCAAGTGCTCATCGATCCAGAAGGCTGTTTAGCACTGCCGCGTCGACTGTCCTGAAGATATCAAAGCGCGCATGATGACTGGAATGAAGGTATAATAGTTTACTAGTAGCCATTTTCATCTGTTGAAAGAATCCAGTCAACTACACTGATTCTGCAGAGATAGTTGTACCATTAGAGATGCCTTGAGTTAAAGTAATGCGTTATGTGGAGATGAATCTTTCAGTCATTCCGTTGTCCTATGTTGGATCCTGCTGGCGTCCCTAACCAGAAATTAGTTGAGATGTTTACCGGGTTCTGTTCTGCCCACAGCGATTAATGAGCGCTCGATCAGTGTTTGGCTACTGCGATGTCATCTCACTGCCTACGTAAAACTGCTGATTCTTTTTTTGCTTAAGAGGTACTACTATCTTTTCGGAGGCTGGACATGGGCTTTAGATGAAGGTCCAAAAGATGTTATATTTGGCACAGTGAACAAAGCCCGTCTATCTAACCTTGTGGTCGTGGGTTCGAGCCCCACGGTGGGTGTATCTTTCCTGCTTTTTTTTTCTCCTTTTTACAAACTTTGAAGTCAGAAAAACTAATGATAAGTTGATACTTGAAAAGCACACCATGGCGAGCTAAATCATGGTCACAAGATAGCCGTGGACAGTTTCGGACTTGATAGCCTTCATGCAAGCTATGGTTTCAGCATAAAGTATATCTTCATCCTTGCACATTGCCATGGAAGTTATCCCAGATACAAAAGCCCCATCCTCCACTCTATGTGCAATCGTTGAAGGTACATACATACATAAGATTGGTTTGTACTTACATAAGATTCACTCGTAATTAAAAAGCTAGATCTTTAATTAAAAAAACCAGATCCGTTTAACCCTACAACTATCAGTGTGAAGCCTATGTATGCCAATATACGCTTGGACAGAACTCGTAAGTCTTCATTATCCAAGAAAACGTTCATAAACACACAATGTGTGGTTAGTTATATAAATCTGAACTCTGCCTATAAAAGAGATTATTTGAATAACTTACACGTACAACAAAGATTGAAGAAACAAACACGTGTCACTGCCTTAATTAGCAGGTCTTTGGGGACATAATTCTTTAACTTCCAGGTTGTTGCATATGCTTGTTGTGGCAGCGTTCTTTTTAGCCTTAAAGATAAGATTCACGTCTTGCAGCAATAGATCATGACAAGGGATTGTGTCGATGTAGTCTAGCCTGATCTCTTCTTTTGTTGCAGTGCCTCGTATATTCTTGAACTTAATGTTGATGAACTCCACTTCTGATGTTTGTTTCTCGCAAGATTTAGGCTTTTATGGATCGGCAATTGTGCAATAGTTCTGGTAAACGGTTATATGATTTTTGACATTCGCCATGGTTATATCCTCAAATGTGATGTCTCTCTCGTATCCTTTTCCTCTTTGCTCTACTTGACATGACTTTATGCATATGCCATTGATTGTGCGAGAGAGGTGTGTCTTATAGATTGTACATTAGAAACTCGGCCCTCGGAGTTGTTGTTCTGAAAGCATACACGTTTTTGGTACCGGTCTCGACCAACAAGCAACCGTCTCCGGTTTTGATATTGCAATCATCACGCAGATATCCTTGGTACAAGCAATGTGGATTCGTCGTTCTCTGGACTGTCTCTGATTGTGTCGGGCTTTAGAAGTACGCCTTTGCAATCTTCAACCGACATGTGAATCTACAGGTTGTTCAAGAGCTTGATATTTTTCACCTTCAGCTCGTTGCACTTGCTAAGCAACAATGCCATCGGGGGTGTGTGTGCATTTTAGCTTCTGATCCACTCAGCATGAATTTTTTAACCACAGTCTCCGTCTATGGTCTTGCCACCGGTCACCGTTAGGCCATCAACATTGTTAAACACGATCCACTTATTCATGTCCTGGTTTGCCCAGGTAGACTTGTTGGGAGCTACCAATTTTCCTCCGAGTCTATATGTAACGCTAGGCTTGCATTGACTAGAGAACGTAATCTTCTTGATGAGATACGTCTTCTCCTTTGGAACCAGAAGCGTGGCCGGCGAAGACGAGGATCAAGCCACATTCCAAGAAGACGAGGAGCAAGCCACAGTCCAAGCTTTCTGAAACGCCGGCGTGTCATCTTGTTGGCCGTCGCCGACAGCTCTGTGGCTTGCCACGTTGACCTTGAAGATGTTTTGCAAATGCTTGCTCTTCTCTCCAAGTTTACGGACGTACCCGGATGCTCCATGCCTTGGAACATTGACCCAGAAAATCGTAATTTTTATTCCACTAAAAATGATTTTTTACGATTTACCTTTTTGAAATTGGATGTATATATACGTATTTAGTGTATAAATTCACTTACTTTGCTCCGTATATAGCCCATTTTGGAAGATCTAAAATATCTTATACTCCTTCTGTCCCTAAATATAAGATGTTAAACCTATTTTAAATGTGGTCTATATAGATCAAAATGGATGAATATGCACACTGAAAATTGTAGATACATGTGAATATGAAAAAGGGTAAACCGTCTTATCTTATATTTAAGAACGGAGGCATGAATAGTAGAGCGCTCTGGTTGGCTAGGCAGTTGATGAGTGAAAATTTGATCCGTTGGCGTTGCTTGCCTGACATAATACGTTGCCCACTTCACAGCGCAGAGCTGACCGGAGCACGCTCTCCAGCACCTCCGCCGCCGCCCCTCTCCTCCTCCTCCACCCCCGTCGCCGATGTCCCGCCTCTGCCGCCGCTCCTCCTCATCCTCCACCTCTCCACCCTCCGCTCCTGGTCTCCCACCGCCGCCTTCGCTGCAGCCACAGGGCGCGTCCGCGCCGGGGCGCTCAGCCCGAAGGACGCCCATCACCTGTTCGACCAATTGCTAGGGCAGGCAACCCCGGTCCCCGAGCACTCTCTGAACGGCTTCCTCGCCGCTCTGGCCCGTGCGCCGGACCCCAACTCCGGCAGGGATGGCCCCTCTCTCGCCCTTGCTCTCTTCAACCGTGTGCGACGAGAAGAAGCCGGCCTGCGGGTGGCCCCGCCCACAGTCTGCACCTACAACATCCTCATGGACTGCTGCTGCCGTGCACGCCGCCCGGACCTAGGGCTTGCCTTCTTCGGCCGCCTCCTCTCGACGGGCCTGAAGACAGACGAGATCACCGCCAGCAACCTCCTCAAGTGCCTCTGCCGCGCAAAACGGACGGATGAAGCTCTCAACGTGCTACTTCATAGGATGTCCGACCTCGGGTGTGTGCCTAATGCCTACTCATACAACACAGTTCTTAAGAGCTTATGTAACGATAACAGGAGCCAGCGAGCGCTCGACCTGCTCCAGACGATGGCAAAAGAAGGAGGTGGCTGCTCCCCCGACGTTGTGGCATATAGCACGGTCGTCCACGGGCTCTTTAAGGAAGGGGAAATAGGCAAGGCATGCGATTTATTTCATGAAATGATGCAGCAAGGGATCGTGCCAGATGTGGTGACATATAGCTTGATTATTGACGCGCTGTGCAAGGCCAGAGCAATGGACAAGGCAGAGTTGTTCCTTCGACAGATGGTCAATAACGGTGTTCAGTCAAATGAGGGCAGATGGATCAATGTCCACAGAATCCACGTCAAACAGGCATGTATAGTAGCATGATCCATGGATATTCCACTTTGGGCATGTGGAAAGAGGCAGCTAAAATGTTCAGAGACATGACAAGCCAGGGTCTTGCACCAAATATTGTTACTTGGAACTCGTTCGTGGCCTCACTTTGCAAGCATGGAAGAACCAAAGAAGCTGCAGATATTTTTGAGTCCATGACTGCCAAGGGCCACAAACCTAATATCATCACGTATGGTACTCTGCTTCATGGGTATGCCTCTCAAGGATGCTTTGCAGATATGGCTAATCTCTTTAATTCAATGTCAAGCAACGGCATTGTAGCCAACTGCCATGTTTTCACCATTTTAATTGACGCATATGCTAAACATGGAATGATGGATGAAGCTATGCACATACTTACTCAAATGTGGGAACAAGGAGTGAGTCCAAATGTAGTCACCTATTCAAGTGTAATAGCTGCACTTTGTAGAATGGGCAGGCTGGCTGATGCTATGGACAAATTCAGCCAGATGATTTCCATCGGAGTACAACCAGACATTGTTGTTTATAACACCCTAATTCAGGGTTGTTGTACACATGGTGATTTAGGGAAAGCTAAGGAGTTAATTTCTGAAATGATGAACAAAGGTATCCCTCGTCCTACCATCGTGTTCTTCAGTTCAATAATAAACAGTCTATGCAAAGAAGGAAGAGTGTTGGATGCACATGATATATTCAACTTCATTATAGACATAGGTGACAGGCCTAGTGTCATTACATTTAATTCACTGGTTGACGGATATTGCTTAGTCGGCAACATGGAGAAAGCAACCAGAGTGCTTGATAAAATGGTATCCGTTGGCATTGAGCCTGATGTTGTTACCTATAGTACTCTTCTTGATGGCTATCTTAAAAGTGGAAGGATCGATGATGGGTTGAATCTGTTCAGAGAAATGTCGGATAACGGTGTTAAACCTACAACTGTCACATATAACATCCTGCTGGATGGGTTTTTTCGTTCTGGGGAAACTGTTGCTGCAAAGAAAAAATTCCGTGAGATGATTGAAAGTGGAATACCAGTGAGCATTTGCACCTACCATATAATTCTTGCAGGACTTTGTGCAAATAATTGCACCGACGAGGCAATCATCCTTTTCGAAAAATTAGGTGCAATGAATATGAAGCCTGATATTGCAATATTCAATATCTTGATTAATGCAATGTACAAGGTCGGGAGAAGTGACGAAGCTAAAGATTTGTTTGCTGCAATACCAGGCAGTTGGTTGGTACCTAATGCTTCTACTTACGGCATAATGGTACGAAATCTTCTAAAAGAAGGGTCAGTGGAAGAAGCTGAAAATATGTTTTCATCAATGGAGAAGAGTGGTTGTGCTCCCAGCTCTCGTATGTTAAATGATATCATCCGACTGTTATTGGAAAAGGGGGAGATAGTCAAGGCCGGATATTATATGTCTAGAGTTGATGGCAATGGATTCTCACTTGATGCTTCAACTACTTCGTTGATGTTGTCTCTCTTTTCAGGGAAAGGGAAATATCGGGAACAAATAAATTTACTCCCTGCAAAGTACCACTTTTTTGATGGAGTCATTTGATGCACTTGACTCAGCTGATAAACCCTGGCATGGTTCAGAGCTCACTCTCAACTATTCGGACGCTTATTTCTTCTGTGCATTCACAATGATGGAGCTATGTGATGGTACAACCGTGGTGTTCTGGTTTGGTGCGTGCCTGTTTGACGTGGATTCTGTGGACATTGATCCATCTGCCCTCTATTTGCACAAGCAAAGACCTTCCGGTGTTTACGTCCTGCCTCAAGCTCGGCATTTTGGTGAAGTTCCAGTAGACTGTGGAACTATCTAGTAGAAGCAGCAGTGTGCTGCTGGCAGCTTTTGAGATGTTTGTGCTCTGTGTGGCTATGATGCATGCAGATGCAGCGACATTCCTACTCTCGCTGCATCCAGTTGGTGTGTGAGAGGACGGTGGATGGATGATGATGGGTTTACTTTGGGATGTTAAGAGGGATGAAAGGCTTTTGCTGGAGTGATGAATTTACCCGGAAAAATATGGAAATTTGTATGTCACAGCTATCCGTTTATCATTTTGCTCACGATTGGTTTCATTTTGATATGTCCTAGATAAGTGGAAATACCATATGTATGCAGTCTATTAGCAGAAAAATATGCTCATCATTAATATCCATTTTTTCTTCACTAGCATGGACACGTTCTATCTGTTAAGATACAACTACCATGCCTTTATCTCCAAAATTGATCTTCAATAATCATCTCTGTCCTTGCACTGATGGAGTGTCATATATGGTTTCATGAATGCTGCTAGTTCTAACATTACTCAGATTTGCAATGGACATGAGAAACTGAATGTTATCTCAGCAGCCAAATATCTCTGTCCTTGAGCATTGCTTAAATGCTGATATGCTCAAATTGGACATACACATGTATAGATCAGTTTGGTGAAATTACAACATGCACCCGTGCACTTTATCAGTTTGCGACACCATGATCGATTTTGCCCTGACATTTAACCTTCTGCACCTTTTCTGCAGCTCCATATCTGATATAGTTTTTGCCTGTGCCGCAGTGATGTAGGTTGGCTAGAGGAGACAAAGAGATGTTTGTCGGTGGGCTTTATTATTGTTATTGTTCAGCTTATGCAGAAATCTCACAGATCACCATCATTGTAATATGGTAATGTTAACGCTCAGCTTGGCTTCCTCTGTGCTGGAGTTTTAGTTGTTACATTGGTGCTTCGGCTCTTGAGTTGTGTGTTCTGATGAATATGTTCATATCATTGTAACCAGCTTCTGCACGCAGGAAAAATGTTATGTGCTGCTGACATGTTGGACATGAGCGGCACGTCTGCTGCCGATCGAAGAGCGCGCTGTATTTCACAAAATTTCGCAGCAGCTATAATATTTTCCGTGTTGTAATATGATGCTTGAGATGATGAAAGTAATGTTGCCTGATGAGGTTTCTGGCATTTTCCGCCTCCAGCTTCTTGCCGGATATGTTTGCATAGTTTGCCAGTACGTTTTGTGTGATCGCCGGTTGTCAAGCTGTTTGGTGGGTGTCTGTTTTGGTCTCTGTCCCATCATGTTATTTAGCTACATGATCCTGCTCTCTTGTGTTTGCCGGATTTGTTCTGCAACAGAGCTGAGCTTCTGCCAGATGAAGATATCTGTACCAGGGCTGAATGGGCACGCTGAAGGTGAAGTCATGGTTTGCAACTTGAAGAGGGTTTAAATTATTTTCTACGTTCTCCCAAAAATACTTCTGTTTTGGTGGTAAATTATATGGTTGTACGACGAGATATTATTATTAGCATCCACAAGGTTACTAATAGGTGTTTAGGCTCATGATCATTCAATCCGTGCGACCCATCTGAGGCATCTGAGCACAAGCATTTTGCCAAGAAAAATGTACATGGACTCGTGTATGGTTATCTTATATAAATGTTACCAACTGCAATCATGTTGTGCATTCATGTGATAGCATTAGAACTACTCCAAGATAGCACAACTAGCGTCCCAAAGACACATTTCTCTATAGCATCAGGCCATAACTTCAGTTGGTCTTTCAAAATGAACCAACTACAGAAAGATTTATACTCATTGTTTATTGTACTTTCATTGTTCATGACAGATTAAAATGTAGCTCCATTCCCCCCCCCCCCCCCCCCCCCCCCAACAGACTTACCAGTGCCAGCTGTTTCAGGTGCACAACGTCACGGCGTTCATGGAGGAGCACGACGAAGTCCTGCTGGTGTGCACCGGCGACAGTGTAAGGAAGTAATGTCTGTGCCGTGTAGAGGGTATGCAGTTTTAGACTCCATCGTTTTTAGAACACAGACCGAAAGGCCCGGCGATAAATTAATAGCGCCAGACGGCGAGTAAGATATACAGTGCTGAACCCAGCATTACAACACAACCCCACACACACACACAAGTAAAAGAAACTGCTAGGCGATTACAAATGAACCCCGAAGAACACCGCCACCGTCCACACAGGTAGACAGGCTCCACAAGGAGGCCTCAAAGGGACGCCGAGGAGCCACGCTCAACAAGGGGGCCACAAAGCGACGTACCGTGGAGATAAGATGAGCGCCGCCGAGCACCGCCACTGATCACAGAAGCTGCAGACACGTAATCACCGAAGATCACCGCCAACGTCCACACAGGTAGACAGGCTCACCAAACCCCTCAACGGGCCGCCGAGGAGACTAGGGCGAAACATCGCCACTGACCACAAAGCTACAGCCAGGCTCAACAAGGGGGCCATAGAGAGACGCCGGTGAGATAAGGTGAGCGCCGACGAACACCGCCACTGACCACAGCAGCTGCAGACAGGCACCAGGTAGCTCCAAACAAGAAACGCCGATGTGCAAAGGGAGTTGTAGACCTTGCCGGAGAGAGCTCGGCGAGAGGTTGCCACGGCAGCCAACACCTCCCAACCTCCGGGAAGCAACCAACCGTGTGCTCCAAAGCGGTGTCTTCAAGAAGAGCACGACGCCAAAGCGCCGCCACCGCCCGATCCGAGGATCTCAGGTTTTCACCCGGAACACGTGACGAGGAGCGAGTTAGTCGCAACGGCGCCTTCAGGAAGGGCACGGCGTCCATGGACGTCGCCGCCGCGGTCCGGAACGAACCCGGACAAAGGTTTCCCTTCGACATGACTCAGAGCCTCCCACCCAGGGCTTGGAGCGTCGCCGAGGACGACAACCGCACCACTGTCACGAGTAGTCGCAAGTCAAACACCACGCCGCCCGCACGGCCGTGGTCATCGACCAGCACCAGAACCGCCAGCACGCCCGTCAACCGACGCGGTTCCCACCGTCCAGGGTCGCCACCCCGGCGTCCAAACTCCTCACACCACCGCTGAACAGAGAGACGAGAACCACCACCGAGGCAGGCACACCCAGCACCTAACCGAGGCAGACGACATCACGAACTTCCGCTTCCACACCACCACGCCGGACCCACGGGCCCGTCCCGCAAGAACAGCGAGCATCAGCCCCCATGGCTGCTGCCATCGCCAGATCTGGGGATGCAAGGGGCTGGTCACACACCTGTTGAGGGAGAAGGATACGCACCGGGATGACGGCCAGCGGCCACCACGGCTGCCGGAAACCGCCGGATCGGAGCAGATGGGCTCGCCAGGGCCCGGGGCCCTGCCCCGGCCCAAGACCACGAGGGGGCCAGAGCTCCCGCCGGCGACCGCACAGCCCAAGCATCCGCGTCGTCCCTCCCGCAGGGGCAGCAGGCAGCGCCGCCGCCAGACGAAGATCCGCCGCCAAGGTCGCGTCGAGGAAGCTGCGCTCGAGGGAATCCCGTGCTCCGCTAGACAGCCGCGCGCGAGGAGGGGGCCTCGCCGCCGCCGTCAACCGCACGGGCGCAGCCCGGCGGCGGCGAGGGAGGAGAAGGATGGGGAGAGAAGGTTTGGCTAGGGTTAGGTTCGCCTCCGGAGTCGCCCCGGAGAGCGACCCGCGAGGCAGGGGAGAAAAAAGTTTGTCACGACCGTCAAGGTTTCGGACCCTTTAGACTCCATCGTAGCTCTAGATATTTGTGCTTACATGTTATGCTTACAAATGCAGTTCATTCTACATTATCACGAATTATTTATGAGATCTTTGAAATTTGATCTTGTTGTCGGCTGAAATTTGATCGCAGGATCAGGACCTGTAGGCGGGACTGAACTGTGTGTTCTCTGTCGCTGAACTTCTATTTAGAGGGAGCAGGCGGAGATGAGCAGCAGCAACGAGGACGTCCGCGACGAGTCGGGATGAGCAGCAACGAGTTTGGAAGGAAACGAAGAATGCATTTTTTTTTTGTAAATTGACATTTGTATACAGTTTGCGACATTCTTTTCCGGACGGATGGAGTACATTTTTGGAAAGATTGACCGTGGGCGACAAATTTGACGAAATTCATCTCAATGAATTCAGAAAGTAATTTTTTTTTAAGAGAGCAGATTTCGTGCTCCGGAGCATCAATGATATTCAAAAAGTTTAAACAAATATTTACGAAATTTAAAAAACTCTGAAAAAATATTATAATATGATATTTTGCACGTTTATAGGATATATTATTGGCTACGTCAATGATTTTTTTCAGAAGTTTTTAAAACTCGTAAATATTTTTTCAATTTATTTAATACAGCAGAATCACTGTGCTCGAGAGCAAATAACGGAACTTGGAACCGTTCGCCCGAACGGAATCAGCTGCCCACTCGTCCGCTCGCTCGCCTCCTCTGTTCGTCCGCATCTACCGTAAGCGTGCGCACTCCGGCCGCCGGCGGGCGGCGACCGGATCACGGCCGGAAGAGCAGGTACACCCCATTTCTTCTCTCCTCCCGTCTCCTCATATGCCCCAGAACAGCAACATATCTTAGAAACCCTAGGTTTGGGTGATTTCTCCGAATTTGAGGGGACGAAGATGGGATCGATCAATAGTAGAGTGAAGCTGTCCGGAGGTGCAGGCGGGTTTGGGAGGCCTCCCGCTGCAGGCGGCGAGCCTGCTGGACTGGTAGTGAAGAAATTGCACATAGATGTTAGATACCATTTTTGTCAGATACTCTGTATCTTTAGTTACTCTGTATCTTCAGTCAGGCACAAGCTTATCACTCTTCACCTGGGCGTTATGAAGATCGGACGGCGGAGATAGATGGAAGGAATCAACGGCTATGATCGCTGCCTGCTGCTGCTACTGTTTATCTTCTTACTTCAGTTATTTACTGTCTTCAGTCATGTAATATTGGAACACCAGAACCGGCCCTTATAAGCCATTCCGTGAGGAACGACAGAGCTATCGATAATGAGTTCTGCTATGAAGCAAACCCTACTTCTAGTTATCTGTTCTTACTTTCCTTAGCAAATCCCAAAATTCATAGATTGGGTCTCCACATCGGGAGTTTCTGTCGATCTCGACTAGCGGGATCTGACAAATTGGTACCAGAGCAAGCGATTTTCGGCCAGAAAAATTTCGGAGGAAGGGGATCGACCAGAGAAAAGCTTGGTTCCACTCCGGGAGGCGAATCGAAAAGGCGTGGCGTCGGTGGTTGGGCTCTCCCCTAAAATCCCACCCTCCTCACCCTTTTCGCGGCGTCGGGGCGTTGGTCGACGGGGGCGAAGGCGGCGGAGACGTCATCTTGACGAGGTCGACGGCGGCGGCTTGGCGGCGGCGGCATCATTCGGGCACAAATTGGGCGTCCGTCACGGTTGCTGGGGAATATCTCTCCCGGTGGTGAAATTCCGGTGACTTACCCAATTCGTGTGCTTCACGGGTGGCGAGGAGCGCTGGTGGCGGCAGGAGTTCCAAGAGCAGGCAAGGGTTCAGGACTCGTTCCTTGGTAAAATTCCGGAGCTCGCCTAGGTCCTCATGGTGAAATCGAAGACCACTTCCGAAGTCGTGGATGCGCAAGAGGTGGCTGCGCTCAAGCTCGACATCGAGCATGTGAACGCCAGAACTGAAGAAATCGGCACTAAAGTGGATGGGGTTCAGCTGCAAGTTGCTTCCTTGAGTGAGCAATTCACGAGGTTGGAAAAGCTACTGCTCGCTGACCGCAATCGTCCTCAGACTCCTGCTCCAGAGACTGAAGAAACTGATAAAGAACAGCAAGAAAAGGAGAAGCTTGAACAAGAAAAACAAGGCAAGCAACACTCTGCAGATGTTCGTTACCATGAAGGCCTACCGCACTGGAGACGTCGTACAGCAACAGAGCCACCCAGGTATGAAAATCTAGAGTCAGATGTGGAACACATTGCTGATGATGAAATACAGCAGAAACATCATTCCTCCTATGAACCGCAATACCAAAACCAACATTCCCAGCAATACCAACAGCCTCACTACCCACCACCAAACAACTATCCATATCAGCCAGTTTACCCTCAATGGGAAAACTATCCCACCCACCACCAAAACCCAAATTTCCAATTTCCTTTACACCCTGATCCTTACAACCCATACAACCCACACTACTACCCTCACTCCCTGCCTAATTGGCAACATTTCTATCACCAAAACCACACCCCACCAATCCCAAACCCACCCACTCCCCCTCAACAAAACTATGCCATCAACAACAATCAGTTGGCACAGTATGCTAATGACAGGCAACCTGAACCACCTGACCGCAACCAATATCACAGAGGGAACAGGAATCATGAGCAAGATAGGGATGCTCAGTTTTATAGATCCATTGCCAAGGCTCCTAAGATGGACTTTCCAAGGTTCGATGGTTCCAACCCTCACGAGTGGCTTAGAACAACAGAGAAGTACTTCACCATGGTTTATGTGCCAGAACATGCAAAATTTGACTATGCTCAGATGTACATCACTGGACGAGCTGACACCTGGCTGCGAAACTCTGGAGTGTTGCATGAAAACCTCACTTGGACTCAATTCTGTGAAGTTCTGCTAAAAAGATTCACTGAAATCAGCTCATATGACATTGTGGATGAATTTAATTCGATCAAGCAAGGCTCCCTCACTATATCTGAATACACTGATAGATTTGAGGAGAAGATGTCCAAGTACAAGAAAGAGAATCCAGATGTCAAAGAGGGTTACTTTGTGAAGTGCTACATCAATGGTCTGAAATCAGAGATTAAACACTACATGAAACCGCTCAAGCCTACAAATCTGTATGATGCTGTTGAGTATGCTCGTGACATGGAACAAGCAGTACTAGCCACAGCTAACAGCCAGCAAAGGAGATTCAGCAATACTGGGAATTACTCCCGAAACAACTTTTCTCCTCAACAACAATTCAAGCCAAGAAATGTCAATGATAGTGGGCCACCTCGTAAAGAAGGGGACAAACCAAGCACTAGGCCAGTAGTTAAATTCACTGAGCCAGGCCTCTGCAAATATTGTGGTGTCAAATGGTTCTTCGGTCATCGATGTGCTCAATACAAGTCGTTAAACTTAATGACTGGTGAAGAACAAGACTGTACCACAGAAGAGGAAGAAACTGAACAGCCTGAAGAAGAAACCGAAACATCTGCACCAGCTCCTGACAAACCTCCTGCAAAATCGAAACTGATGCAGATTTCCATTCAAGCAGCTCAAGGAAAGAGTTCTAAAGCTACATTCACCTTGACTGTGGTTATTGGAGAGAAACAAGGCACAGCCTTAGTGGACACAGGAAGTACACATACCTTCATGGATGTAAAATTTTCCACCAAAATACGCTGTTCCATGACACAGAACCCTCTGGAAACTGTCTTGGTAGCCGGTGGAGGGAAATTACAGACAGGAGCTACTGTTCAGAATATCAAATACAAGATACAAGGCCATGAATTCAATAATGCTTTCAAAATCCTACCTCTGCAAGGATATGATATTATACTGGGTAGTGATTGGTTGGCAGCCCACAGCCCAGTTACCTTCGATTACAAGACAAGGGAGGTTAAGATTCAACTCAATGGGAAAGATAACATCTATTTAACAGACAATTCTTTCAGGAAGGGCATCCAGCTCATGTCGATGAAGAAAATGGAGAAAGAATTGAAAAGGGGAGCCACTGGCTACTTTCTGTTTCCCTTGTCAACTTCATCTGAAACAAAAGAACAAACAGATGATACAGAGCAAGCAGAGGTACCTGACCCTGAATTACAGGAATTACTGAAGGAGTTTGCTGATGTGTTTCAAGAACCAACAGCCTTACCTCCAGAAAGGAGTTGTGATCATTCCATTCCCCTCAAGGAAGGTATGGAACCACCTATGCTTCGGCCTTATCGTGTACCACACAAACAGAAAAATGAAATGGAAAAACAGGTTAAGGAACTACTGGAATCTTGTGTCATTCGACCTAGTACTAGCCCCTATGCCTCTCCAGCTATTTTAGTAAAGAAAAAAGATGGAAGCTGGAGGTTATGCATTGACTACCGTCGATTAAATGCTCAGACGGTCAAGAACAAGTTCCCCATACCTGTCATTGAAGACCTTTTAGATGAACTAAATGGAGCCAAGTACTTCACAAAGCTGGACCTCAGGTCAGGATATCACCAGATCCGAATGAAGCCTAGTGATATCCATAAAACTGCATTCAGGACCTACTTCGGCCACTTTGAATACATGGTGATGCCATTCGGTCTCACCAACGCACCAGCCTCTTTTCAGTCCCTAATGAACGAAGTATTTTCTCAGCATTTGAGGAAATTCTTGTTGGTCTTCTTTGACGACATACTCATCTACAGCAAGACAAAAAAGGATCACATGCAACACTTAAAAATTGTCTTGGAAACTCTGAGATCGCACAAGCTATATGCTAAACGAAGCAAGTGTGTGTTTGCTGCTCCACAAGTAGAATACTTGGGACACGTGATCTCTGGAGAGGGTGTTGCCACAGACCCAAAAAAGGTAGAAGCTGTGAGAAAATGGCCTATCCCTATGACTATCACCCAGCTCAGAAGCTTCCTAGGCATGGCTGGCTACTACCGCCGGTTTATCAAGGACTATGGCCTCATTTGTCGGCCCCTATATGATTTACTGAAGAAGAATGCCTTCAACTGGACAGATATTCATACAGCAGCATTTGAACAACTAAAACAAAGTTTGATTTCTGCTCCAGTTATGGCCCTTCCAGATTTCAGCCAACCATTTGTGCTTGAAACTGATGCAAGTGGTTTTGGACTCGGTGCCGTGCTGATGCAGAAGCACAGACCAATAGCCTACTTCAGCAAGACACTAGGACCAAAGTCAGCAGCTATGTCCACATATGACAAAGAGGCTATGGCCATAATTGAGGCACTCAAGAAATGGCGCCACTACCTACTGGACAGTGAACTCATAATCAAAACTGATCAGAAAAGTCTCAAATTCATCACTGATCAGAAAGTCATGGAAGGGATCCAACATAAACTTCTCCTTAAGCTCTTGGAATTCACCTATCATATTGATTACAAGAAGGGAAAAGAAAATGTGGCAGCTGATGCTCTCAGCAGGAAAGACTGCCCAAGTGCACTGCTACCAATCACAGTAATTCAACCATCTTGGATTGACTCTGTGGAACAAAGCTATATACATGATGCACATTGCACAGAGCTTCTGCAGAAACTAGCAGTTACCCCTGATCCTGCATCCCACTACTCATTACATGCAGGCATATTGAGATATAAGGGTCGAATTTACATTGGTAATGACCACACACTGAAACAGCAACTCATGGATTCCTTGCACTCCTCAGCCATTGGTGGCCACTCCGGCATGGTTGCTAGCTACCAGAGGATTAAAAGAATCTTTTATTGGCCAGGACTAAAGAAAGACACTGAAAAGTTTGTTGCTGAATGTGCTGTATGCCAAAGAGCAAAATCAGAACATTGCCAATACCCAGGCCTACTAAAACCTCTTGACCCACCAGATATGGCTTGGCAACACATCACCATGGACTTCATTGAAGGGCTACCGAAGTCACAGGGCAAGGAGGTGATCCTGGTAGTTGTTGACAGGTTAACAAAAACGGCACACTTCATCCCTCTGTCTCACCCCTACACTGTTAATTCCGTTGCCCAAGCCTTTACTGACAACATCTTCAAACTCCATGGGCCACCTATAAGTGTAGTGACTGATCGAGACAGGATCTTCACAAGTAAAATGTGGCAACAAATTTTCAAGGCTTGGAATGTGAAGTTGAAGTTGAGCACAGCTTACCACCCTCAAACAGATGGTCAATCTGAGCGAGTCAATCAATGCTTAGAGTCCTATTTGAGGTGCATGGTCTTTCAGGAACCTAAGAAATGGGCAGCATGGCTCCCTCTTGCCGAGTGGTGGTACAATACCACTTACCATACAGCCTTGAAAGTTTCTCCCTTTCAGGCACTCTACGGTTTCGCTCCTCCCATGATTAGCGAAGTGTCCATTGCAGGACCTGAAGATTCTGAGGCTCGAGATTTCCTGCTGGAAAAACAACAACTTCTAGCAAAACTAAAAGAAAACCTCACTCAAGCTCAAGCTAGGATGAAAAAACATGCAGACAAGAAAAGGACAGAAAGGCAATTTAATGTGGGAGACATGGTCTATATCAAGCTCCAGCCATACAGACTAGCAGCTTTTGGTATCAGACAACAAATCAAACTTACTAGCAAGTTTTATGGTCCTTTTCGTGTGATCCAAAAAGTGGGCACCTTGGCGTATAAACTGCAGCTACCTGACGGTGTTACTATCCATCCGGTTTTTCATGTTAGTCAGCTCAAGAAGCACTTGGGGCCACTTGCTGTTCCTGAAGCAGGATTACCATTGGTGACAGCCGACGGGAAGATCAAAACTGAACCAAGCAAGGTTCTGGAGACTCGCTCATTGCCCAGGAACAATCAACTTGTGACACAGTGGCTCGTGGAGTGGGCAAATCTGGCTCCTACTGACGCATCTTGGGAAGACGCAAACTTCATCAAGAGTATTTTCCCAGATTTCTACACAGCTACAATCAAATCCTGGTTCCCTGCTAACACTTGAGGACAAGTGTTATCTCCAGGGGGATGCAATGTCAGATACTCTGTATCTTTAGTTACTCTGTATCTTCAGTCAGGCACAAGCTTATCACTCTTCACCTGGGCGTTATGAAGATCGGACGGCGGAGATAGATGGAAGGAATCAACGGCTATGATCGCTGCCTGCTGCTGCTACTGTTTATCTTCTTACTTCAGTTATTTACTGTCTTCAGTCATGTAATATTGGAACACCAGAACCGGCCCTTATAAGCCATTCCGTGAGGAACGACAGAGCTATCGATAATGAGTTCTGCTATGAAGCAAACCCTACTTCTAGTTATCTGTTCTTACTTTCCTTAGCAAATCCCAAAATTCATAGATTGGGTCTCCACATCGGGAGTTTCTGTCGATCTCGACTAGCGGGATCTGACAATTTTCCCCTACTATCTCTAAAATTATCTGGGTAACTAATTTGGGGTTGGGAAGGGCTTGCTGATACGTGTTGCGTTGCCGTGAGAAGACTACATCTCTCGCTGTTTTGCACATTTCCTTCCTATGTGGCATAACACAGTCGTGTATGTACAGATTTTGTATGTATGTACGAATGCAAGAGTATATGTTACTTCGTGCATCATGTGTATGAGTGTATGTTGGAAATTTTATTTCCACTTACGCTAGTGATTAACTGTAGATTGAGCGACCTGTGACAGTATTGATCATATGAGTTTGATTTAAAGTCCACTAGTTCTCTTTGTTTGGAGTATCTTTTTCTTTACTTTAATGAATCAGTTATACTACATCAGATGATATCTGGTTTTTGTTATTCCAGATTTCTCGCACAATGGAT
Organism: Poa pratensis; assembly: GCA_947311845.1. Taxonomy (NCBI): domain Eukaryota; kingdom Viridiplantae; phylum Streptophyta; class Magnoliopsida; order Poales; family Poaceae; genus Poa; species Poa pratensis. The sequence goes on along the minus strand of CAMZMU010000037.1, from coordinate 76,978,342 downwards.
GGGATGTGCAGGAAGCACAGGATTCTTATGGTGTCCGACTTTTTCTTCCCAAACTTCGGTGGTGTGGAAAGCCACATCTATTATCTATCACAATGCCTGCTTAAGCTTGGCCATAAGGTATTTCCCGAATAAACTATTTACTATGCTGCTCTGCTACTCATTTTATGGTTCAAGGATGCTAGATGAGCTAATGGATATGCATTTGATACACCCACTTTCATCAGTCTGCAGTCTACCCATAAATACATCATTTATGCTTAATTTGTGGAGCGTGCACATAGTTCCTGTTTGAGGATCCACTGCTTTGTAGTCTTACCTTCTAATGAACACAACAAGCAAAATAAGTCTGTACAAACTACAAAGCAACTTATGTTACCAATATCTGTGTTACCTTTTGAACAAATTCAATGTTCTATTCTGTAGGTTGTTGTCATGACACATGCATATGGAAATCGTTCTGGAGTACGATATGTTACCGGCGGATTGAAGGTTTATTATGTGCCATGGAGGCCATTCCTGATGCAGAATACACTGCCTACACTATTCATGACGTTTCCGATTATAAGGACCATTCTTATTCGTGAGAGGATTACTGTTGTGCATGGACATCAGGCCTTTTCAACACTGTGCCATGAAGCATTGATGCATGCTAGGACGATGGGGTACAAAGCCGTCTTCACAGACCACTCGCTTTATGGTTTTGCTGATGTTGGAAGCATTCACATGAATAAGGTGCTGCAGTTTACTCTTGCAGATATTGACCAGGCAATATGTGTGTCTCACACAAGCAAAGAGAACACTGTCTTGAGGTCAGGGATATCTCCAGAAAAGGTTTTCATGGTCCCTAATGCAGTGGATACTGCAATGTTTACTCCCTGTCCCAGCCGCTTAAGCCGTGATGAAATCATCATTGTTGTGATAAGTAGATTAGTGTATCGAAAAGGTGCTGACCTTCTTGTTGAAGTCATTCCAGAAGTATGCCGCCTGTTTCCAAAGGTGGGTCATAACTACAGCTTCTCTTTGCATGAGCCATGCATGAAACAAGAGAAGGTGAACTACATGTATGTACTAAGGCTAAACATATTAGTTATCAGCATATAGACATACTGTTTTGATCAGTGTCATCCTTTCTGGTCTGATCCGTATAGTAAACTGCATGTCAGTTCTGCCTCATAGAATGTTTTGCTTCCAACGTTATTATGTTTTTATCCTTACTTTCTTACTCTATGTTGTTTTGGATCTCGCTTGTGTTCCCTCGATTAATAGATCTATGGATTTGTCAGGTTCGCTTTATTGTTGGAGGTGATGGTCCAAAACGTGTGCGACTTGAAGAGATGAGGGAGAAGTTCTCCCTTCAGGATAGAGTTGAGATGTTAGGGGCTGTACCTCATGCTCAAGTACGATCTGTTCTGATATCTGGTCATATATTTCTTAACAGGTAGCTTTCTGAATTTTCTTTGTTTTGTGTTTGAAATATTGTTTCTTTCATCTATTTATCCCTCTTCATCTGGATTGTGTGATATATGCAACTTTTTCTGTTCTTCTGTTTTTCTATTTACCATTGATATATTGTTTCTGTGAAATATTGTTGCAGTAGTCCTGCGTGTTCCAACTTTCAGTTTGTATTGCGACAACGAGAATTACTTTTACTAAACTTGTCCACTGAATTCTGAAAAACCCAAGGCCTCTGTGGAAATGATCACTACCATTAGCAGGGTAGCTAAAATTGTTAAATTTGAATGTTTGGAATGCTTAGCACGCTCCTTGAACAGATATGTAAGCCACATCGGATCCAGTGGATCCTTTGTGCACTTCGTCATTCTTGTACCAGATTATTGAATTGTTATTGTGAACATCTGGATCTTTAAACACGTACTTAGACCTGTCATGTAATTGAGCGTACTAATGTTGACGGAATATTTCTTCTGGAACTTTTAAGTATATATTACATGGATCCAGTGTAAACAGAAAGAGAAGAGCATTTTTGTTCTTTTTATTTTTTTCACTTTAAGCATAATCCTAATACTATTTGGGAAACTAGAAGGTGGAAAAATTAACCTTGTTTATGATAGTTGAGCAGAGTTCAGTTGTAAACCATAGCAGTACTGAAACTTGGTCTTTCCCTATTGTAGTTCGCTTACAGAAGCATTTTGCATAGCCATTTTGGAGGCAGCAAGCTGTGGACTGCTAACAGTAAGCACTAGAGTGGGAGGGGTTCCAGAGGTATATCATGACCTTGTTTAAAAGTTTTCTTTTGTCGACAGCCATAAATCTCAGCTAGTCGGACAATTTGCAGTTCCCTATAAACGACTCTTTTTACAGGTTCTACCAGATGACATGATAGTACTTGCAGAACCAGATCCAGAAGACATGGTGCGAGCTGTCAGGAAAGCTATTGACATACTTCCTGGCATAGATCCCCAAACTATGCATCTTCGGGTGAGTTTCGAGTCTATACACCTGGCTTGCGACCTTATTGTGCACTGGACCACTGACAGAAATGGGTATCCTGCATCAGCTTTTTCTTCTAGTACAAACTTGGTATGCAAGTTGTTTCATGCTTATTCAAATCTATTTTGCCTCGTAGATGAAAAGACTCTACAGTTGGGATGATGTCGCCAAAAGAACAGAGATCGTGTACGACCGTGCAATGCAGTCCACAGATACAAATTTGCTAGACCGTCTTCCCCAGTGAGTATAAAGCGGAACACTGACTGTACTTTTCTGCCATTTTAGAAAAACTAGTTGTAGCTGAAACAATAGTTTTCCCTTTTGATCTTTCTTACCGCAGTTGACTATATTGTCCTCGTTGCTGTCAACTATTTTGTACTACGTTCCATATAATGGTTTAGTTCTGCAAGTCAATGTCTGTGCAGTACCACTTGCATTTTTGCAACGACATCAAACATAAGTTAAAAAAAGCAACTAATGTCTGTGTTTCTGTAATGGCGTAGATACCTCGCATGTGGAGCTTGGGCAGGCAAACTGTTTTGCCTTGTGATGATCATAAACTACCTCGTATGGTGCCTCCTAGAATTCCTGCAGGTATAATTTGTTTACCCATGTTTTTTCTCATTTTTCTCCGAAGATTTGACGAAATTGTAATAGACATTTTCTGCTCCTCTCAGCCAACCAAAGATATCGAAGAAGTCCCAGATATAATAGGGCCACTACAGAGTCAGTTACATTCAGTCGATGATGACTAGGCCGAAGCGCGAGGGAATATGACTTGGGCTGTGCCATGTTGCAACCATTTTGGCGTGGAGGTCATGATATATCTATTTTAGGCTGGCTCCCGCTCTGTCGGTGTTTCCCGGTCCTGTAGTGACTGAAAGAGAATAGGTTTTGCACTATTCTCTTTACTAGTTGAAGCTGTAGTGACTGAAATGATCCAAAATTAGCAAGTGCTCATGGATCTAGAAGGCTGTTTGGCACTGCTGCATCGACTGTCCTGAAGATATTGATGCGCGCATGATGACCAGAATGAAGGTATAATAGTTTACTAGTAGCCGTTTTTTCATCCGTGGAAAGATTCCAGTCAACTACATTGATTTTGCGATAGTTGTACCATTAGGGAGGCGTTGAGCTAAAGTAACGCCTTTTGTGGAAGATGACTCTTTCAATCATTTCGTTGTCCTATGTTTGATCCTGCGGTTGTCCTTAACCAGAAATTAATTTAGATGTTTTCCTGGTTCTGATCTGCCCACGCGATTAATGAGCGCTGGTTCAGTGTTTGGCTATTGCGATGTCATCTCACTGTCTATGTAAAATTGTTGTTGTTTGTTTAAGAAGTGTCTTTGGGATGCTGGTTGCTGGACATGGGCCTCAGAAGATGTGCAAAATATGTTATATTTGGCACAATGATACAGATGTAATGTAGGTATGTTGCAAAAATAGTTCTGATTTTGTGTGCCTTTCTCTGGCTGGCTATGTACTCATGCCAAATGTAGAATAGCTAATCCAAAGTGTCGCGGTATCTGAGGTAACTAGCAGTCTAGCATGTACGCTTTGTTCTTTGATTCTTTCATGAGAACAGCAAAATGTATTAGTACCAAAAAAGGGCCGTTACTTTTGTTTTGTTTGTTAAAAATGAGCTATTACTGGTGCATGGGACTTTGACTTTATTCTGAATTTTGATCTGGCATAAATACAATTCTTTCTTTTGGGAAAGACTTGGTCATCGTGAATACATCGAACTAATGATTTCTATATACCTTGATCAATGTGGAAGTTGTTTGAATATGGATTAGAAAATCATTGACAAATGAACAAAGCCCGTCTAGCTCAGTTGGTAGAGCGCAAGGCTCTTAACCTTGTGGTCGTGGGTTCGAGCCCCACGGTGGGCGATTCATCCATTTTTTGATTTTTACTGCAAACATTATTAGCGTCTGCGTACGCATTTTTGGTTGGTACTTGCAGAAGATTATTAGTTTGATGAAACATAGCAGCTAGCAGGGATTACACGTGGTCAGTAAATTCTTAATTATTCAAGAACACTTTCTTAAGAAAGAATCAAATCGAGAAATTGTTATATCTCCGCATGCGAATAACAGGGATTATTATGTTTCGTGAGTGAACTCTCAACTCTTCCTTTTAAACCACATGCTCGAGGGGTGCCCTGCTTTAAATTAATAAAGCCACACACGGCAAAGTCATACAAATAGTTCGACATACAACAAAGGGCACATGCCAGTCACAGAATAGAGAGTAACAAATGGCCTCAAGGCACATGTCAACTCTTCCTTTTCGTTGACATAGGATCGTACTGAATTTGGACGCAAATCCTCGTACGTATAGCAGCATTGTTCCTAGAAAATGTGCGTGACATAAATTCACGATGAATCATAGTAAATGATTAATTAGTAATTACAGTACATATAACAAAACTTTACCTATACAAAAGATTATTTGAATAATCTACGCGTATTGCCTCAACAGGTCTTCGGGTCGACATTGACGACATTCTTTAGCTTCACATTGTTGCATATGCTTGTCGTGGCAGAGCTCTTTTTCCCCTTAAAAATAAGCTTCACGTCTTCCAACGACATATCACGGCATGGGATTGTGTCGCTGTAGTCTAGCTTGATCGCTTCTTTTGTTGCGCTCGTGTCTCGTATATTCTTGAACTGAATGTTGTTGAACTCCACTGCTGAAGTTTGTTTCTCACACGCCTTAGGCTTCAAAGGATCGGCCATCGCGCAATAGTTCTGATCTACGATTATAGGATTCTTGACATTCGACATTTTTATATACTCGAAGCGTGATGTCCTTCGCGCATCCTTTTCCTCCTAGCCACGACTTGATGCGTACACCATTCATTGCGTCGGAGAGGTGTGCCTTATAGATTGTTACATTGAAACTCGGGCCTCAAAGTTTTTGTCATCTAAACTTCCGACGCTTATTCCATGACCCGGGCCACACGTTATTCTCGAAGCATATAAGTTTTCGGTACCGGTCGGTCTTGATCGACAAGCACTCGTCTTCGGTTCTGATATTGCAATCACCCACTCGGATATCATTGGTGCGAGCAATGTGGATTCCATCATTCTCTGGACTATCGTCGGGGGCGGTAATGTGATGCGCTTTAAAAGTACATATTTGAAATCTTCGACTCACATGTGGATCTGCTTGCTATTCAACAACTTAATATTTTCCACCTTGCGCTGATTTCAAAGCCATTGGGGGCGTTCATGCATTCTAGCGTATTGTCCACTCGATATGAGTTCTTCCACCACATCTTGCCGTTTTCGTCTATAATCCTGCTACCGGTCACCGTTAGTCCATCAACATTATTAAACAAGCCTTTTCCTATTCTCTTTTGGCCAGGTAGACGGGGCCGGTCCTGAGGGGAGCTGGAGGGGCGACCGCCCGGGCCCAGAACAATTAGGGGCCCCTCCAAGGTATGTGCTGTGTATTAGAGAGAAGGTAAGACAGATTTTTTTTTTGAGAAAACGAAGTTTTGTTTTTGTTTTTTTAGAACTAGAAACTGAAGGTTTTTTTTTGAGGGGAAGAAACCGAAGGTAAGATCGAGCGATGGACAGACTCCCCATTCTCGAGCGAGCCCATCCATATAGGCCCAGCCCAGCCCGACAACCCTCCTCGTTCCATTCCGCCCCGCCTCCGCTACAAGCTGGCCACGCCGCCTCTTCTTCTGGAGTCCACCCACCAACCCTTCGCCGGCTCCTGGATTCCCCCGCCCCGCTTTTTCTCCCCTTGCTGCGCGGCGCGTGTCACGCCAGCCATGGCGATCGACCGCGAGTCCCCGTTCAAGGAGCCCCGCGTCAAGGACCGGAGGATCACGGTAACCTTTCCCTCCCGCGACGCACATTCCCCATTTCTTTCTTGCCCTCCTTTTGCTTCCTTCTCTCTCTTTCGCCTCTGCTCCGCGTTCTTGGTTCGTCGTGCTCCCTCTTTCTCGCAAGAAAACTGTTTCTTGGCTCGCCATTTGTAATCGCATTGGGCGGGTTGCTGGTTCTTAGGGTTTCGGGCGAGTCCTGGGCGCAATGGCGATAGATGAAAGATTGGTACTTTTTCGTTGCTAAACCCTCTTTTGAGTTCCATCCCCTTCTTGCATTGGGTTCGGTTGTGTTCTTGCGTTCTTCCTCGCGTGGAGTATTTGGTTGACGTTGGTCGGGATGAATCATGGTTGCGAGACCAGTTCGTGATTCTGTTTCCCATTTGGTTGGTTCCCGCAGACGAACACGTTGCGGGCATGGTTTCGGGGTGAGCAGTTTCTTGACCAATCAATCTGTCATCGTGTGGCGTGTGCAGGGCGGTGACGGCTCTGAGCCGGAGGAGGAGGAGGATGCTGCGGGGTCGGAGGAGCAGCAGGCTTCGGCGGCGCGCAGGGAGCTGGGGCCTGCGTGGCTGCGCCCTCTGCTGACGGCGCGCTTCTACACGAGCTGCGAGGCGCACCCGCACCCGCGCCGAGGCGGCGAGCGCAACATGTTCTGCCTCGACTGCGCCGCCGCCGCCGGCGCCGGCGCGCTCTGCGGCATGTGCGTCGACCACGGCCACCTCGGCCACCGCGTCATCCAGATCCGCCGCTCGTCCTACAGCAGCGTGGTCCGCATGTCGGACATCCGGGGCCTCGTGGACATGGACGGCGTGCAGACCTACATCATCAACGGCGCGCGCGTCGTCTTCCTCAACGAGCGCAGCCTGGGGCACAACCACCAGCAGCACGGCCGCCTCAAGGGCAGCACCTACGCCTGCGTCACCTGCCGCCGCGGCCTCCACGACGCCCGATTCTGTTCGCTTGGCTGCAAGGTCGCCGCCGGCTTCTCCTGCCATGACGGCGACACCTGCTACTCCCCCTCCTTCCCCTCCCTGATGCGCAACCAGAGCTGCACGCCGCCGACACCGCCGCCCACCATGCCGCTGCACCGGCGCAAGAGCATTCCACACCGGGCACCGTTCGGCAACCTCGTCTGCTGACTCGCTGCTAGCCAGTGCTAAGCCTGCTGCAGGGTTGCAGTGAATTTTTGACAGGGAAATGGAGCCTGCTGCAGGATTGCAGCGAATTTTTGACCGGGAAATGGAGACTATTGAGTGGACTTTCATTACTGTTATTAATCCACATCGTTAGGACAGATAATCTTTTGCTCTGCAACTTCTAGTTTTTTTTTGCTTCTGGTAATGTTCTTATTTCTAGTGCTAAGAACTTTTTGGGTGGTAATAGAAATTTCTGGTATAAGCAATCTGGTAAGATTGGAGTAGTTTTTTGGTGACTCTTGCAGTTGATCTGTATGTAAGTATGGTTGCATGCTAGTAGAAGAGGAGATTAGTGATGTTGCTAGAAGCATAGAACTGAATCACTTTTGAGGCACCTGCGACAAATTTCCCGGCATTGTTGTTGTTGCCGTTTATCATTTTCTTGACTTTGATGGGCTGCCATTCTTTTTTTTTTCTCATTTGTGCTGCTAAGCTAAACTTTGAATCCATTTTGCTCTGATTATGCGGACCAATGCCTTGAGCTAAGCCTTCTTTGAATCATGGTTAAGGTGAAATGAAATTGAAATGCTTTTGAGTTTGCAGAGGTGGTATTTGATTTACGAATGCAGTCTGCAATCCTCTGCTTGAGGAGCAGAGCCTAGTTTGTAAAAAAAATCTGATGGGATAATGTAACCAACAATCCCAACATATTTGCACATTCTATTCCACAGGTCACATAAATGTGTTTTATTTTTTCATGGAAATGTTCTACCTCGAGGTGTGTAATCGGACACGCTGTTATACTTTTGATATGATACTACTGTTATGTACTATCCCTTGTATGCATGTTTTGTCCAATATGTTTATCGAATCAGGCTAATATTAAACATGAAAAATCATCATGCCATTAAGCATTGCCTGGGGTATCAATTCCTAAAATCAGCGTGTCATTAAACTGTGGTTGAAACGATATGATTGGAAATCTCCCCATCCCAAATTGTAGTTCCTAAACCAAACTTACGGCCATTACGGAGGCTGCGCAGCGGGAATTCGAGCAGCTCATAGAAATTGCAACGGATGCAAATATACCGAACATATTAAGTTTGACATATACCCTGATTTTTGTTGTTTATCATTGATGGAGGGCTCGTCTATCTAGTTTGTCAACTTGACCAACTTATCATAGAAAACTTCATATGTTATATTTTTCAATGATATAATTTATTTTATATAGGTCAAATTGATGACTAAGATACACGCGTAAACCGGACCGGAAGGAGTACCTCACACAAATAAGATGACCGTGTTCGTGTCTTTTGACCATCAGATACGATATCAAATTTCCGATCTTGTATACATCGACACCCAGCAGCCTGTCGATACAGAGAGTAGCATGGCGCATACGCACATGAAACACAAACACATCATCCAGGCAGACGTTGACCACGATGATTGCACGAGGACATCAAGGCAATGCGTAGAGCTGCTGATGACACGTTGATGAATTTAGTTGTGGTGTAGTTGTACTTGATGGCGTACATGTCTGTGCCGATGATAGGTCATGGTGTAGGCCGCGCTGCCGTGCTGAGGTCCTCGGCGACGACACTATGGTGGATGAATATGGTAATAAATAGTTTGGTGAGTTGTTAATATAGTAAAGATAAATATATGTTTAATCCTCATTAGTTTGGTCTTAACAACAATACTAAGTAATGAAATTGGTAATTCAAACGAAATCTTTGTTGACCGACTGAGTTGGATTCCTCTCGTCGAAGGACAATCTTTGGGAAAATTTGTACCAATGGTTCTGCCTTCAGCTTGATACATCAACATTGCAACAAATTTGGTAAAAACAACATAAACTAAAACACACGTTCCCCCTCACATGCTCTCATAAACATGCTTGATCATGACAAGTAAATAAGAACGGGGTACATAATATGCATCTACTTTCATAACTGAAACAAAACCATTGCAATCTCAAACATGTATTAACTCATAATAAAGATCCACCACAAAGGAATTACATAGATGACCGTAATCATGTTCAGCAGCTCATACGGTACTAATTAGTGAAGCTCATAGAGAGGAGAGATACATAAGTTACTTCCACAAACCCATAGTCCAGGGGTGGACTACTCCCTCTTCATCATGGTGTCGGTGGAGATGTTGTTGGAGGGGAAGGAGACCACACCGGCAGCGCCCCGCCGGAGTTTTCCCCCTCCAATCTTCAGCTCCAGGTCTCTGTTTCGTGGTTTCTGTGTTTCGGCGGCGCTCTCTTTCGCGAAAGCCCTGGGGGTCTATATATAGTCGTTTTTAGGTCAAGACGAAGCTTCGGGAAGAAAGATCGACGGCAGCGGAGGCCCGAGGGCCAGGATGGGGGACCCCACGCGGTCAGGGAATCTGGCCGCGTGGGCCCACCCCTTTTGGCCTTCTGGTCTCCGTTTCTTCGATTCCTTTGCGCCTACGTTTCGTTCCTTCCAAAAAAATGATCCCCGTAAAGTTTCAGGTCATTTGGACGTCGTTTGGGTCCCTGAAACATCAAAATATAGAAAAAGGGGTTTTCTGACAGCGCAGGGTTAATTCCAGAAAAATGGGGAAGTTGTTAATTATCCCCAAAACTCAATATAAATCATGAATATAACCCTTATATGATGCAAATAACATGGAATAACATGTAATAAAATGTAAAGTTCATGTATGCATTTTACATGCATCAACATCCCCAAGCTTAACCCATGCTCGTCCCGAGTATGAAGGTGATAAAACTAACATGGACTTTGCATTTTAATACTATCAATGGATATCAAAGGTGATTACTATTGCTACATAGAGTCAAATGATTCATTCTTCAAAGGAATAACAATATGCAAGATAAATTATGAAGTGATATCAAATACTCAATGTAAAGATGTTCAATGATAAATTCACAAAGTGTAATATAGAAGAAAGTACTATGGACCAAATGTATGCATAATGAAAAGTAAAAACATCCTATGGTGGTCATAGAGTACTTCTTATGAAAACTGAATATAAAAGGTGGACACTTTGGATAGATAAATAAGTAGAGGTAAAGCATGAATAAGTTTCATCTAACTTCCAAACACTTCTACTTAAGTTAATGCTTGCAATGTGGTAGTCATTGGTGTGGAGCTCTCATTACCCCTATCATAGCATCTTGAATGATTAATGTTTAAAGTGAAAGCAAATATGAGTGGTGTGCTTGACAATGTATTGGTTGAATGTCTCATGTCCCTTGAATACAAGTACCTACACCATGTGTTACTCACTTTGGTCCACAAAGTAAATTCAAATAAAGGTCATTGCAAGTAATAATAGTATCATCAAGAACTGCACTGGGGTACCTCTTGCCCCTTGACATGAACAAGCCCATGTCAAAACAACAAGACAAACAGACAATGAACAATCTCAGCACTCTTTTATTTACTATGGGTATAGCTTTTTATTATGAGGTGCATCACTGAATGAACATTATGGTTATGCTGTAAATTTCCACCATGAATGATGCATGGCTTAGATTAGCGGCCCAGGCATTTCTCTAACCATTTATACAAACTCTTTGAACTTACTAAGTATCCACATTCATTTCACCCATGATAGGCATCCATAAACAAAAGTACATGACATCAACTAAATATAAATAAGTGCAATGTTGAAAGCTTGCCATGTGACAGCACATATGGGCTAACTCCCAACCAAAACAATTGTCAAGCCCACAACTTCATAATTTTAATCACAATGGTTCATGCTTATTAAATGCAATAAAAGTAAATTGTGCATCAAGTTCGTGAGAGCTTTTAACCAATTTTTCCCATGACAATCAATAACATAAGCATTTAAATTCAGAAATGTAGATAACACAATATAACATGATAAACATACTTGGAATAGCATAAAGCTAATAGGTAGATATGGTGGACTCACTGGAAAAACTTTGGTTGAAGGTGTTGGGAAACAAGCTTTTTACTTGTTGTAATTTTTGGGCTAGCAATAGGGAGAAAGTTGACCATCTAAATGCATGCATAAGTGTCCATAGAACTAATCAATCCATGTTAAACCAAGTAAAGTTAAAATTCAACATCTAAACATGGTAAAAGATAGCTCTTGACAACACACTTGCAAATTAACATTCATTCAAAGCACATGAATTATGCAACTATATGTATCTTTTAAAATCAACTCAAACATCCCTATCCCAATATATTTAATAGCATCCAACATAATTCAACCCAAACTTCCAGTAGCTCTCTCATATATAAATGATAGTGGTGGTCTTATAAAAATCAAACCGAAATAACAAAAGCAAAAAAAAACAGACGCTCCAAGTTTATACGATAAAGTGCTTTGATCGAAAAAGAAGTTAGACGTGTGCAAACCGAGAGTGTGTTGGTCCAGTGGGGTTGTCTTGACATCCCCAAGCTTATGGTCTTCACCATCCTTGGATAGCTCTTGGTGCAGCTCCTCTAATCCCTGTGAAAAAACTTCAAAACACCGTTTCTCCCATTTCTTTTCTGTGGGGTGATATTAGTAGTGATAAACAAATAGGTTCCTTGCTGCATAAAATCCTTAGGCAAAAATTCATATGAATGTCCAGAGAGTATATAATGTTGTATGCCTACTCATAAACTCAATTGAATCAAAAAGATTCAAGCAAAAAGCTCAAAGAATGCATCAAACAATATCAAGACAGAATCTGTCCAGAAAAACAGCAGCAGCAAAACGCATTTTTCTACCCTACTTAAACTCGTCAGAAAAATCTGAAAAAATCACGTATACAGAGGATGAAAAGTTGAAGCTACAGTTCAAATTACAGCTCAATCGGAGTTACAGATAAAAAATGAAAAATCAAACCGTGCACAGACTTCGTGCAGGCAGAAAACTCTCCGAAAATGAATAGCAACTTTTCAAACCCAAAATAGGTAAAACTTGGTTCTTTATTAAAAATCCCAGAAACAAAACTAACAAACTACTCTCTTGTTACAGCAAGAGGACTCAAAGAAAATCTCAAACAAAAACAACCGGGTTGCCTCCCGTAAAGCGCTTTCTTTATAGCCATATAGCTAGGCTTACTTACTTGATAATCAAAGGGGACGTAGCTCATGAGGGAGCTTGAACCTTGGTGTGTCCCTCTTCCTTGGGAAGTGTTCCATGCTCTTCTTGTGTGGAAACTGAAACTTCACATTCCCTTCCTTTGAATCAATAATGGCACCTGTAGTACGAAGAAAAGGTCTTCCCAAAATAATAGGACTAGAGGTTTTATTCCCCATGTCCATGATTAGAAAATCAACAGGCACAAAAGTCATGTGTAACTCTACCATAACATCACTTACTTTTCCTAGAGCATGTCTAATGGAATCATCAGCAAGTGCAAGTTCAATAGAGCATTTCTCAATATTTTTAAGTTCAAGGACTTCATATAGTTCTTTAGATAATATAGAGACACTAGATCCTAGATCAAGTAGCATGGTGTGTCTCTTTTCCAATGGTTACTAGTACCTTAGGGATCCAGATATCCCCAAGCTTAGGTGGTATCATAGCTTCTTGATTGTACCTAGCAATCTTTTCTTTTAAGACATGATTAGCAATATAGGAACCAAAACCAGCCTGGTTAATATTAACAGAAGGATCACTTGCAAATTTTTGTAAGATAGAAATTAATTCATGCAAGCTACACTTCTCTAAATCAACAAATGGTTCCTTAACTTCACTAAGCATTTTAACTTCCTCAACTTTTTTCTCTTTTTGAGATATAATGATGTTCTTTAATGAGGAAACTTCCTTAGTGAGTTGATCTACTCTTTCAAACAAAATATCATGTTTTTCGAATTTGGATATGAACTCCTTATTGAGCTCCTTTTGAGTAGATATAAATGATCTAATGGTGTTTTCCAAATCACTAGAAACATTACTACTAGTGGTATATTTGTTTGGAACATATGGGGGCTTATTATAAGAGTTATAATTGTTGTTACCATACCCATTATTACCATAGTTCCTAATGAAGTTGACATCAACATTTTCAGGATTATTACCAACTAGTTCTTGCAAAGGCATATTTTCAAAATTTTGTTTATTAATAAAAGCAAGAATGGTGTCCATTTTAGATGACAAATCATTTGTTTCTTCTATAGAGTTCACTTTCTTAGATGAACTAGGTGCTCTATCAGTATGCCATTGACTATAATTTTGCAAGATACTTTCCAAAATGTTCTTAGCTTCTAAAACAGTTTTTCCCATGAAAGCACCTCCAGCAGCTGAATCAAGTATATTTCTAGACATGTAATTTAGACCATTGTAAAAAGAGTGTAAAATGGTCCATTCATTAACCCCATGTGATGGACAAGTTCTAAGCATGAGTTTAATCCTATCCCAAGCCATGGCAACATGTTCATTTTCATTTTGCCTAAAAGAGAGGATATTGTTTCTATTTTGCAGTATTTTAACAGGGGATAATATTTCTTAATGAAAGCTTCTTTTAAATCATCCCAAGAATTAATACTACCAGTAGGTAATGAATGTAGCCACTCTTTAGCTTTTCCTCTAAGTGAGAAAGGAAATAACTTCAGTTTTAAGACATTACTTTCAACATTTTTAAACTTTTGCATGTCACAGATTTCAATAAAATCATGAAGATGCATAGAGGCATCCTCAACAGCACTACCACCAAATTGTTCCCTAGTTATCAAGTTTAACAAACTAGGACTAACTTCATAGCTCTCAGCAGTAATCTCAGGTGTGGTGATAGGCTTAGCAATAAATTGATCATTAGGAGTGTTTGTGTAGTCACACAATTTAGTTCTATCTCCCATTTTAACAAGTTTTTATGTGTTTTTAATTTTTTATGCAAAACTGAAAGTAAAATGACACTAATGCAACTGAAATAACAAATGCAACACAAAAATGCAAAACTGAATATAAATATGCAAACCGAAATATAAAGATGATATGCAAGACAAGAACAAAACAAAATAAAATGATTGTAGGTAAAGATGGATAAGATGATGCTCACGTAGGTGCAACCTCCCCAAGCTTAGGTTGTTACACAAGTTGGTGATGAAGTTGACTTGATGTGAGTGATCCTTGGATAAACCTTTCAGCTATGGTTCCCCGGCAACGGCGCCAGAAAATGTCTTTGCTGATCGCTGAGTTGACGAGGGAACTTGATGCGGTGTTGCTTCTTTGCTCCCCGCCAACGGCGCCAGAAAACGTCTTGATACCCTTTCGTGTTACCCCACAATGGCGCAAGAAAACAGTTGCTAGCCCCTTCGCGTGGTACCTGCGTGAAAAGTAAATGGGTTAGGTTGAGACTCCAAGTGCAGAGTGTATGTAGTAGTGGAAGACAGTTTTCCCCACGAGGGGTGACTCGAGGGTTTAATATCGAACTCTCGGGGAACTAGTATTTCAGGTGTTATCTCCTTATCCTTCTCTTGAGAACCTGCAACAAAATAAATTGTTTTGTGCCCTCAACCTCACCAAGTGGTTGTCAAGCACAAGGTGTGAGAATGATAATAAAATAATATGCAATGCAAACAATAAGTAAATATGCAATGATGGTAAATAAATATGCAAGGATGGTGGTAGTAATGATAAATGATATTTTTGGGTTTTTTATGATGAATGCAAGATGTAAAAGTGTTTTTGTATTTTCGGATTTAATAATGGCAGCAAACAAAAGTGATGATAAAAGTGTTGGAAAGGTGTTTCTTATGATTAAAAATGGACCGGGGTTCATGGTTTCACAAATGCACTCTCTCTTGATAACGTGGTAGACAATGGAATACTAAAATTGACATGAAAGATGGCAAGACATGGTTTGACAAGTTATTAATAATATGGGCATCACGTCCTAACATAGAGATCTCAAGTATAAGTTGTTCTCTCTCTTATGCTCCACCAAGATGTGAACTAAATCATAACACCTTAGTAATTAAGATAAATCAGAGCATAGCAATAAGTTCAATGACATGAAGTTAAAATAAGAACATGCTAGATCTAGTCATGGAGGTAGTGGCAGAGGTCACATCCACTCTCCGGTTGCATGGTATTTTTGTTTATCCCTAGTGAGGCAACAAAGTAAGGTAGAAAACCCAAGTGGATCGCAGAACTTTCTCTCACGTTCACTGCACTAGCCACCCCCGTTACTCCAACTAATGCACACGTTCCCCCTCACATGCTCTCATAAACATGCTTGATCATGACAAGTAAATAAGAACAGGGTATATAATATGCATCTACTTTCATAACTGAAACAAAACCATTGCAATCTCAAACATGTATTAACTCATAATAAAGATCCACCACAAAGGAATTACATAGATGACCGTAATCATGTTCAGCAGCTCATACGGTACTAATTAGTGAAGCTCATAGAGAGGAGAGATACATAAGTTACTTCCACAAACCCATAGTCCAGGGGTGGACTACTCCCTCTTTATCATGGTGTCGGTGGAGATGTTGTTGGAGGGGAAGGAGACCACACCGGCAGCGCCCCGCCGGAGTTTTCCCCCTCCAATCTTCAGCTCCAGATCTCTGTTTCGTGGTTTCTATGTTTCGGCGGCGCTCTCTTTCGCGAAACCCCTGGGGGTCTATATATAGTCGTTTTTAGGTCAAGACGAAGCTTCGGGAAGAAAGATCGACGGCAGCGGAGGCCCGAGGGCCAGGATGGGGGACCCCACGCGGTCAGGGAATCTAGCCGCGTGGGCCCACCCCTTTTGGCCTTCTGGTCTCCGTTTCTTTGATTCCTTTGCGCCTACGTTTCGTTCCTTCCAAAAAAATGATCCCCGTAAAGTTTCAGGTCATTTGGACGTCGTTTGGGTCCCTGAAACATCAAAATATAGAAAAAGGGGTTTTCTGACAGCGCAGAGTTAATTCCAAAAAAATGGGGAAGTTGTTAATTATCCCCAAAACTCAATATAAATCATGAACATAACCCTTATATGATGCAAATAACATGGAATAACATGTAATAAAATGTAAAGTTCATGTATGCATTTTACATGCATCACACGGAAAAATAGCTGAGACGACAAAGTAAGAGAGAGATGCACATCGACACACCGAGCCTAGATGTGCATGCTGTAGTTCTAGTAATAGATCATTAATTCATGATGCCTTCTAGGCCCAACGATATAAAATTTAAATACCCAATATGCAGAGGCACAAAAAATTACACACAATGGGATTAAATCGGGTTAAAATGAGAATATTCATCTCTTCCTTGAGGAAGCCTTGCTCCTTTTATAGGACTCTAGTGGTAGGCGGTGAGCTAAAGTCACATGTCCTCCGGTTGACCAATACGTAAGAATCTGTCAGTTATGAATTTGATCCTCCGGTAGGTTAGAGACAACGAGAGATTTATTCATTATTTAAGACAATGAATTTCCGTAGCCCCTCTAATATAATAAAGAACGCCAATGATCCTTGTGTTGGTACTATGTTACACCTAGTCAAAATGTGAATGTGATTGCAAAGTTCGTGAAAGATGGAGCCCAACATTTAATGCCCCGTCATGAAAGAGAGAAGACAACTCCTCAAAAAAAAAGAGAGAAGACAGCTAAGTAGAACTAAAAACACCTAGTTTTGTTCATATGTGGTCATTGATTCATATTTGTTTTGATAAATTTTGAAGTCGTGTATTTAAATATTCATTTATATAATCATGGCAAAAAAAAACATGTTCTAGACAGGTTGTACTTCCATCAAGAGTATGACCAATGCACAATAAATCATGCGGTAATCTTACTGATCGATTAATTAAAGTTTTCAAAGGCCTTCATACAAAATAGTTACAAACTGTACAATCTTACAAGAAACAGCGAGAGTTACTATTTTACGTATTCAGCTGAGGCGCCTTCAACTCTTCTTCACCAGTTGGCTCTCAGCGCAGGCGCATCTCGTCTTCTCCCCACGGCCAGGCCAGCCCAACGGCCTTCTCGAACATTCCCTCCCATGGCGCTGCTCCGAGCTCTCCGTCTCACCGGTGAGCCCTCTCGCCGCCCTTCTTTTCCTGCAGCGTTGTGTCCCTGCTCCTGGTCCGCCGCCTCCTCTTCCTTTCCGCCCTATTCGGCTCGTGGAACCGATTGGCATCAACGTTTCTCCACGGCCACCACCACCGCCATCGCGCGTGCGCCGTAAATGGGGGTCAACCTCTTCAAGTGGCTCACAAGGACCAGGTTCCGAAGCGGTTCGTCTTCTCCCCTCGGCTTCATACATCGCCTTAGTACAACAAGCATCGACATTGCAACAATTTACAGCAACAACATAATATAAAAGCCAAAACATCAGTAAGTTGGGCAATACTTAATGGTCTCACAGTTTTAGGACTAGGGTGTTCGGGTTGGCGATCGTCTAGGACACTGCTACTTGGTCCTAGCAGTCATATGGGTATCCATCAGGTAACCACATAGCCATACCCAACTCCGCCCACGAATACCCATGTACAGAAAATATCATACAAAACCGTGTCGAAGAGGGTGGATATACATGAGGCTAGCCACAGTGAGAGTAACTTAGCCAGTAACATCACACATTTTAAAACAAGTTTGCTTATGTGGCAGGTAATTAATGAGTAGAGAGGTGCTTGTGATAACTTAGCTAGTTACTGTAACATCATGCATACCAAGGCAAAATGAGTCTATAGTCTAATAATTGAAGTCTTGCATGATACCACATATTTGTTATTCCCCACTGTGAAGATAGTAACATAGGATGTAACATCAGCATGTTACTACTCAATGTTACTCCCCACTGTGAGCAACTTGAGTACTCGATTTTTTAAATATATTTTTCTAGACAAACAATGACATTCAACCTGCACATGATTGTCATGGATAGCCAAGGATCTGCCCACTCTATGGAGGCGATTGAAAGGACAAGGATGTCGCCTAGAGGGGGGGGGGGGTGAATAGGCGATTTAAAACTTTTCCGGTTTTAGGCTTGATAATTGCGGAATAAAACTATGTGTTTAAATTAACAAGCCAACAACCTAAATAAACTAGGCTCACCTATGTGCACCAACAACTTATGCTAAGCAAGACAAGCAACAAGGTGATAGCAATAGAATACTTCAAGCACGAAGGCTGTCACAATGTAAAGTGCATAAGTAAAAAGCTCGGGTATAGAAATAATCGAGGCACGCGGAGACGAGGATGTATTCCCGAGTTCCTCCTTGTTAAGGGAGTACGTCTCGTTGGAGAGGTGTGAACCAACACAATGGTTCAACAACCACAAAGGTTTCACCTTCTTCTCCGATGAACCGCACCACAAAGGTTTGGTTCACCTTCCACTATCGGAATCCTTCGAGGCAGAAATCCGGAGCCTTTCAACAACGATCCGGGGCACAACCCACAACGGGATTGGGGGCTCCCGAACAGATACAAGTGACCACACAAGGGTCTCAACCACCACATGGGCGTCTAGGGTCCAAAGACCCAAGAGTGACAAGTTCACAAGCTTTCAACTTCCACGAATCCTCGTGGAGAGCACAAAACCGATGCAACGAAACAATGGCAAGAGCACAAGGCTCAAATCCTTCACTCTCGAATCCCACCAAAAGCAACTAATGCTTATGGGGGGAGAAGAGAGGAAGAACAAGGTAGGAGAAACACCAAGAACTCCAAGATCAAGATCTACTAGGTTCCCCTCACTTAGAGGAGAGATGGATTGGTGGAAATGTAGATCTAGATCTCCTCTCTCAAATCCCTCAAATATATGCAAGAATCATGGGAGGAATTGGGACAGGGGCAAGCTTTCCAAGGTCAACAATGGAGGAGAGAGAGAGGGAAAAACGTGCTTGGAAGAGCTAAGTGGCTGAAGGTAGGTGGAGGGGTATTTATACCCCTCCCAGAAAAAGAGCCGTTGAAGCCACTTAGTCCGGAGTTTCCGGTCTGGGAGGCCGGAGACTCCGGACCAAAAGGGCGGAGACTCCGGACGCAGAAAGCTAGGAAAAAGCCGATGCAGAAAAACTCAAACCGGAGACTCCGGACCACGAGGGCCGGAGACTCCGGCCGGGCGGAGACTCCGTGGATACTCCGGACCAACTCCGGACGCTATACAGCAAGCGCCGTCCGCGGGGCGCTTCGCTCCAAAATCAGGGAGGCCGGAGACTCCGGCCCTGAGCACCCCTGAGGCCGGAGACTCCGGACAGGAAAAGCAACACAGAACAGCAAATCCTGAAATGCAATAACTTTTGCAAGGAAGCTCCAAACGAGATGAAACCAACGAGGTTGGAAAGGTAGCGACAAGAGCTTTCCTACAAATATAGAGGAGATATCACACATGGGAGGTGTGGACCTTATCTCGAGGAGGACCGGTAATATTTCCAACACCGAGAACGCAACAAGTTTTCCATCCGGACTCCGTTTTCAATGATCTTGGGCTTGCTCCTATGATAATCACAAGCACTACAAGATCATGCATATACACATCATAGTCCATCATGTGAGGAGGATAACACAAGAGGAGAGTTTGACCTCTCTACAAGAGACGAACCGGTAAAACCTCCAACATCAAAAACACCACAAGATATCCAAATGAAATCCGTTTTTGATGAACTAGAGCTTGGTATGGAGATGAACACAAGCTCTAAATTCTCACATGGATAAAAGCCAAATAAGAACCAAGAAAGATGATATGCCAAGTATGCAAAGGTTTGAGCTCTCCATAAAGATGCGATCAAGTTACTCACTTGAGAGCCCCTCTTGATAGTACGCCGTCTATCCTATAACCCGGTCTCCAAACTAACAACACGAGACCGGTAAAAAAGAAAACCTATCAAGATCATACATTTGCCTTGCGCATTCCACTTGAGCTCGATGATGACGATCTTGACTCTCTCAAGTTGGAACACCTTTCTTGATTGTGCTTGCTAGCACATGCTTGATGAAGACTTCTCCAAATGCTCCCACATACTCCTTTATGGGAGAGCCTCGCTAAGCTCCGTCTTCATGTAACCACTTGCGCTTCATATTCTTCTCTTGATATAGATGATGGCTTGGAGATAAACATGAAGTTCACTCAATCTTCTTTTCCAAGTCATGCTTGCAATAAGCTCAACTCTTCACATGACCATTCTTCATATAAACCCTTGAATAGAGCATTGATCATCATGTAATCTTCTAGAGTCCAACACATGAACTCCAATCTTCTTTATGGACAAAGTCTATAAAGATATTGAAAGGACAAGGATGTCGCCTAGAGGGGGTGAATAGGCGATTAAAACTTTTTCGGTTTAGGCTTGATAATTGCGGAATAAAACTATGTGTTTAAATTAACAAGCCAACAACCTAAATAAACTAGGCTCACCTATGTGCACCAATAACTTATGCTAAGCAAGACAAGCAACAAGGTGATAGCAATAGAATACTTCAAGCACGAAGGCTATCACAATGTAAAGTGCATAAGTAAAAACCTCGGGTATAGAAATAACCGAGTCACGCGGAGACGAGGATGTATTCCCGAGTTCCTCCTTGTTAAGGGAGTACGTCTCGTTAGAGAGGTGTGAACCAACACAATGGTTCAACAACCACAAAGGTTTCACCTTCTTCTCCGATGAACCGCACCACAAAGGTTTGGTTCACCTTCCACTATCGGAATCCTTCGAGGCGAAAATCCGGAGCCTTTCAACAACGATCCAGGGCACAATCCACAACGGGATTGGGGGCTCCCGAACAGCTACAAGTGACCACACAAGGGTCTCAACCACCACACGGGCGTCTAGGGTCCAAAGACCCAAGAGTAACAAGTTCACAAGCTTTCAACTTCCACGAATCCTCGTGAAGAGCACACCGATGCACCAAATGCAAAAGACAAGAGCACAAGTGCTCAAATCCTTCACTCTCAAATCCCACCACAAGCAACTAATGCTTATGGGGGGAGAGAGAGGAAGAACAAAGTAGGAGAAACACCAAGAACTCCAAGATCAAGATCTAATAGGTTCCCCTCACTTAGAGGAGAGATGGATTGGTGGAAATGTAGATCTAGATCTCCTCTCTCAAATCCCTCAAAGATATGCAAGAATCATGGGATGAATTGGGAGAGGGGCAAGCTTTCCAAGGTCAACAATGGAGGAGAGAGAGAGAAAAACGAGCTGTGGAAAAACTTGGGCTCTTTGGAGAAGAAGGGGCCTTTTATAGGTCTCCAAAAAAAAGAGCCGTTGCAGGAAAACTGCTTAGACCGGAGACTCCGGTCTGCTTAGACCGAAGACTCCGGCCCCCGGAGACTCCGAGGTCACTCCGGACCCCCATCCGAGGCTGCCGTCCTGAGTAGCGAAAAACGAAACGCGCAGACCGGAGACTCCGGTCTGGGACCGGAGACTCCGGCCAGGAAAAAACTGCAGCAACACCGAACACGAAAACTAAGATATCTTGAGCATCCGAACTCTGTTTTCGATGATCTTTGGCTCGTTGGAATCGTAACGAAGAGCTTCACAAGATCATGCAGAGAAACATCATAGTCCAACAATGGAGGATAAAACCAAATGGGGAAAGGTTAGACCTCTCGATAAAAGAACAACCGATAAAACCTCCAAACCAAAACCGTAATATGTTTCTCATCCGGACTCCGTTTTGTATGATCTTGGGCTTGTTTGAAAGATACTCACAAGCACAACAAGATTATGAATATACACATCATAGTCCATCATGTGAGGAGGAAACCACAAGTGGAGAGTTTGACCTCTCTTAGAAAAGACAAACCGGTAAAACCTCCAACATCAAAAACACCACAAGATATTCAAATGAAATCCGTTTTTGATGAACTAGAGCTTGGTATGGAGATGAACACAAGCTCTAAATTCACACATGGATAAAAGCCAAATAAGAACCAAGAAAGATGATATGCCAAGTATGCAAAGGTTTGAGCTCTCCACAAAGATGCGATCAAGTTACTCACTTGAGAGCCCCTCTTGATAGTACGCCGTCTATCCTATAACCCGGTCTCCCACTAACACATGAGACCGGTAAAATAAAAACCTATCAAGATCATACCTTTGCCTTGCGCATTCCACTTGAGCTAGATGATGACGATCTTGACTCTCTCAAGTTGGAACACCTTTCTTGATTGCTTGCTAGCACATGCTTGATGAAGACTTCTCCAAATACTCCCCCATACCCATTATGGGAGAGCCTCGCTAGCTCCGTCTTCATGTATCCACTTGCACTTTATCTTTCTCTTGATATAGATGATGGCTTGGAGATAAACATGAAGTTCACTCAATCTTCTTTTCCAAGCCATGCTTGCAATAAGCTCAACTCTACATGACCATTCTTCATATAAACCCTTGGATAGAACCTTGGTCATCATATAATCTTCTAGAGTCCAACACATGAACTCCAATCTTTTCCTATGGACAAGATCTACAAGATATCTCAATGCAAACATTAGTCCATAAGGATTGTCATTAATTACCAAAACCACGCATGGGGCAACACATGCACTTTCAATCTCCCCCATTTTGGTAATTGATGACAATCCCTTTTACGAGGGTTTATATAATGAATTAAGCAACCATGCAACACAAAGAGCAAGGATGCAAGAGCATGAAAGGCAAATGCTTAAGAACGAAACTAAAGCATAAAACCAAATTCCCTTAAACCCTCTAAACTTCTCCCCCATTGGCATCGATTGCCGAAATGGGAGGAAAAATTTAGAAGGCCAATATAGTAAGAGCTCCCCCATAATGTGTGCATTTCTCATAATATGAGTGAAATCAAATGCATATCCAATGACGAATAGTTGGAAGGAGATCAAACTATATTGAGGATCCAAAGATTGCAAAAGAAAATCAAATTGAAAGATACTTCGACAAAAGAAGTAACCAATCAAAGGATCCGAAAAACCAATTGAACATAAGAAGATATTATGATAAGACCAACCAAGTGTTCTAAAAAACAAGAGGGAACTCCCCAAGGTACGTGCACAAGTAGGATTTTATTTCAATATGTGTGCACAACATGGAATCCTCACTCCCTCCTAGATAATTTTGAACACAAACACAAGAGTTGCAAATAGGTCCACAAGCTTATTAAGATGCAAACATATACCAAATGAAAAACAAAGCTTGTGCCTTTTAG
The DNA here is from genome assembly GCA_947311845.1 of Poa pratensis. Taxonomy (NCBI): domain Eukaryota; kingdom Viridiplantae; phylum Streptophyta; class Magnoliopsida; order Poales; family Poaceae; genus Poa; species Poa pratensis. The sequence goes on along the minus strand of CAMZMU010000037.1, from coordinate 76,954,817 downwards.
AAACCACCAAAAATCAAAGCAATAAAAGTGGTTACTAAAGAATTGGAATACCAATTAAAGATGTAACTATTTCATGTGTATAAGTTTCTAAGTAGACACCAATCACGAAGATATAAGTCCACAAATAAACATGCACACACAAAATAGATACAACGGTGAAGAACATGATATCCAAGCGGAAGTCATATATATACCAATAAGATCATTGCTTAAAAGCATAGCACAAAGCTCAATTTTATCTTAAAGGATATAGATGAACTTCCAACACACTCATCATAGCATCAAAAATATCCACAAGGGATAAGGTGAAAAATGGGATGCTCCGAGAAAGATAACAAGTATCGCAAAAGGCAAATGATTTTGAAAAGCATCAATATTGCATATGTGAGACATAGAGTAGAAAGTGCTAGATTAACATATATGGGATTGATGAATCATGAAAATGATTATATATATTCCCCTTGATATGTAATCATCCCGGCTTGCCCACATTTGCAATAAAGTTGTTTTGCAAGAACCAAATGAATTGCAACAAAAGAGATTCATGCCATGAAACAACCTACACAAGGTTGAAAGCTAGAAAAATGCATGAGGTAGATACTTGTTACCGAGATAGCATTGGTGATGTAGAAGATAAGAGTTCACGATCATCCGAGCTTGGCTCCAATAAGCACATGGTGATAACACCTTCCTTGTAAATGAGACAAGCTTCCAATGCATCTCCGATGTACCTAAAACAAATTCAAGTACAAATGGTACCCAAACTCATTGGGTCCAAAGTAGTTAGAGCAACTACAATACATAGGACAAACTCCACATAAATATGTGCATATTGATATGAAATTGAATTTCATGCACATCTTAGCCATTTAGGATTTGATGGAGTTTATCCTATATATTGGATCAACGAAAGTAAGCATGCCATAAGATATACATAGTAAATATGCATGCACAAGACTTTCAAGAACCAAATGAGATACAATTTGGACAAAACACCAATTAAACCAAGAAAGCACACAAGTGTGACAAGAAAAAAATTGTCCAAATTATATCAAAGACCCAAATCAACACATGATTGAAGATACCACTTTGAAAAGATGCCAAATGAAAGTAAGATACCAATTGATGAAAATATCATCAAGGAATAAACCAAACCCTCTACACTTCTCATGATGGCACAAAGTACCAAGACGAAAATGTTTGTCTTCCAAAGAGACACGTCATCGGGATCAAATACCAATTGAAGACAACTAATGTTCAAAAGCATATAGGATTGCTCCCCCAAGATTGTGCATTATTTATGATCTTGCATTTGAATACAAAATGCACACAAATGGGATCATCACTCTCCATACATATATATTCAAACACTAGTCATGTTCAAGAAAGCAAGAAATGCAAACCAATTTAAAGAACGGTGTTCTACTCAAGTAGGATAGCTTCCCAAGAATAGTGCATTATCAAGAAGTATGACTTTTGAATGTCAATGCACAAGAATTGGATCATTGCTTTTCCTAACACAAGAAGACATAAAACAAATTTTGAGTAGAGCAACAAGGATCCAAAAGATACAAGGAAGACAAAGAGAGTTAGATCAAAAAAATCCTTGGCAATAAAATAAGGCAATTCAAAGCAAGAGACAAAGTGAAGATGGTCCACAAATTTCACCACACATATGAGTATCACTTGTCAAGGACAAGGAGTATATAGAGATATTTCTCGGTGGTATATAGAATGATATTGAAGACCAATTTCACAACAAATAAGCATATGGCAAAGATAAGATTTAAAGGCCAAAGCTTAAATAGATAGATATTCTTGATAGCTTCAAGTATTCACGCGATCATGCAAAGCCACTACAAAGAGTAGCTTGAAGCAATCGATTTCCCAAAAGGATATGCGAACATATTTGGGGAAAACCGTACCAAGAATGTCCATCACAAACAAGATCCAAAAGATGATTAAACAAAATCATTTTACCAAAATGGAACTTGTTTGAGCAACATGCCACATAGGAATAAGATAATGAAGAATATCAATTCTAGGTGGCAATACCTCACATGTTCACATTTTCTAGGCTTGTAATATGCACATAGCTTATTACTCCCCCATAATGTGATAATCCATTTTTTAAAACAAGAGGCAAACAAAACCAACTCGAGAAATTAATGGACATTATAGAATTTGAATTTCTCATGAGCATACCACATAGAGAATAGATAATATTATATCAACACTAAGTGGTATTCCTCATGTACACACATTTTAGGATTGTGAAGTGCACGAAGCATATCACTCTCCCAAAATGGATAGTCCATTAATCTCTCAAAGAGAGCCAACAAGATAAGATATCAAATAAAAGCAATAAGGCTCAAACAAGTAAATGGTGTGCAAACCAACATACACATACTTGATTACTCAAGATAAGTAAGTAGAGAGCACAACACATACAAAACTAGCAAGGTACAAAACCTAACACATGCAAGGGTGCAAGCAACTTTCAATGTATATATGATTTAAATAAAAGTTACCGCAAGGAGGAACATTGGATATGAGATAGAACAATATAATCCAAATGACTTGGCTTGAGAAATATAATTGATGAAGATCCCTTAATTCTTCATAAGTAGCCAAGTCTCCAATGCCCTCCAACAACACCTATTGATCAAGTTTTAGCTTGTTGGTCCCCAACCAAGTTGGGTCCTAAGAGGTTAGTCACAATAGGTTGGCAACCCAAATGGTTCTTTTCTTGACACCACTTTGAGTACCAACATATTTGGCAAACACATTGCCAACCTTATCCTTCCGAAGAGAATAATCATCATCAATAATAATGGGGTTGGATAAGGTACCATTTGTGCATGAAGAAGCAACGTGACCCTTCTCACGGCATAGGTAGCAACATCTACTTCCTCCTCTCTTCTTAGTTGGAGTCTTGACTTGAGGAGGGGTAGCTTGATTCTTCTTGGGAAGAGGCCGTTCTTCAACTTGAGGAACTTGAGGCTTCTTCCCTTGTTGCTTCTCACTAAGAGCCTTCTTCTTCAAAGGGCAAGATCTAACATGGTGCCCTTCAACTTTGCACTTGAAGCAAACAATCTTGGCCGAATCTTTAACTTGTTCTTGGCCCTTTTTCTTCTTGTTGAACTTGGACTTGTTCTTGATATTGGAGTTGAATCCAAGTCCACTCTTGTCATTGGGGCGTCTTTGAACACTCAACATATTGTCAAGTGTAGAATCCCCAACATGACGCTTTTCCAAGTCTTTCTTCAAAGAAGTGACTTGGGCCTTGAGCTCATTTAATTCCTCTACATGGTTAGTATCAACACAAACACTAGAGGAAGTAGAAGCTTCATTGTTAGAGCAACAAGGCATGGAAAGTAATTCATCACAAGATGTAGCAACATTGTGAGTGGATGAATTACTAGGACTAGCACATGGCAATAAAGCATTTTAGTAGAAGTTGTGCCTTTGTCCACATGAGGCTCACAAGATGTTACCTTTGTATGATAGCCTCATGAGCTAACTTTAGCCTAGCATGGATGCTAGAAGATCATCATTAGAGCTAGATAGCTTTTCATGACTTTCTTCCAATTTCCTATACTTGCTAGTTAGCAACTCAAGTTGAGCCCTTAGCTCAACATTCTCCTTCAAAATAGATGCTTCACAAGAAGTGGAGTTAGTAGCACAAGCATCATTAACATTAGAAATGGAAGAAGACAACTTGGCAAGCTCATCATTTTAGATAGTTGAGTTTGGAGTTGATCATGAGACTTGATAAGGAGAGAGTGTTCACTTTCTAAAGCCTTGTGGGCTTTGTCAAGTCTCTCTATATCCTCAATTAGTCTAGCATTGCCAACACCAAATTCAACTTTTTCCTTTTTAAGCACTTTATATTTAGCAATAGCATGATCTCTTTCCTTAATGATTTTAGCAATAATAAGATCATTTGATTCATCAAGAGATTCAAGTTTCTCCTCAAGAGACACTCGAAGCTCTTGCTCTTCCTCAAGGGCATTCATTAAGGATGCCTTTTCATCGGCATCCTCTCTCTCAATTTGACATTTCTCGAGAAATTGAGTTTCCAAGTCCTCAATGATTTCCCTACTCTTAATAGCATAAACAATGATTTCACTTAGAGGAGGGATAGCTTTGCTACCTTTGGGGAGAGCACCAAATACCATCTCACCCTTCTTTGTTATGGATTCAACATCCATAAGCGCTCCATGAGAATCCTCATCCACATCATCACAAGATGTAGAGGGTTCCAAAGGTGGAGAAACCTTTGAATCCTTAGCCATAAGGCAAAAATGAGTAGTGGGCAAAGATGGTGAAGAGATACTTGAAGCACCATTGAGATCCACGTCTTGTTCCAACAAATGTTGTGATTCCTCTACATTGTTAGCCACACAAGAAATAGAGGATATGGAAGTATTGTTTTCATGGCAACAAGACGAATGAAGCATATCATCATGAGATTTAGTTAAACAACTATTACATGATATGCAAGGACTAGCAACACTAGCATGTAAAACATTTGTAGTGCTAGAAGTGTTTAAGTCCAAAGATAGATCATTGCAATGAGATAGAGATGAAGTATAGTCAATAGAATATTCACCATCAACAAAGCAATTTCTATCACCACTCACCATATCATTACCTTGTGTCAAAACATGTTGGTGAAGTGGAAGAAGATGTGAACTCATCACGGCCGGAGGTGGAGGGAGAACAATCATCCTCAATAATATTGGACACTTCATATTTATCTTGAAGCTTGGTCCATAGCTCATGAGCGTTCCGAAAAGGCATGATTGATGCAAGAACTACATCGCTCAAAACACACATAAGACAATTAGATACACGAGTATCGAGATAAGAGTTTTCCTCATCCTCTAAAGATAACTTTTGGGAATCCTTTGGAGGAGAAAAACCCATATCTACAATTCTCTTAAAATTTGGGTTTATGTCCCTAAGAAGGTTAAGCATGCGAATTTTCCAAACATCATAATTTGTGCCATCTATTATATATTAAAAGTGAATTATGGGCTAACCAGAAATTAGAGAATTAACTAGAAAATCCCACAAAAAACAGAAACATCTGGCCGTTTATTTTTACAGCAGTAAATCACAGCCAATTGATCTGTTAAGTACAAGTAAATTACCCACCTCTGCCATTATGTAAAATACCTTTTCGTTTCTTCTTCCCGTGAACAGAAAAAAAAACTGTATTATGCACCGATGCGGAGGAATAGATCGATCTACAATATGGCCATGTACCGCTGCGGAGGACTAGATCGATTTTCCATCTACGAGACGGCGATGGATGTCTCCTGGTCAGCGTCTACTAGTACAGAGAAGGCATCACCCAACAGGAGGAAATTGCACAAACCACCACTTGTTGGTGCTAGTTTTGCGCAAAACACTTACTTTTGGGGTTTGTTGCAGAGAACACCCACTATTGGGGTAATCAGTTGCACAAAGGTCTAATCTGGTGTTTGTCTTTGTTAACTCATTGTTAACTGAATGCTGACAAGTGGGTCCCATTTTTAAGTGCCAATATGGCCAATAAAATCGGTCACGTCAACCCTTTCTCATCGCCGAGTAAGCCATTTCGTCCACTGCTCCGGCTCTGCGCAGTTTTCTCCCCTAGCCCTAGCTCTGCCGGTTGATTAGGTCTTCTTCTCCCTTGTATTCCTACTTTACTGCAGGTCAAGGATACAAGGCTCCGCAAGAATGAATGTCGAATATTAGTTTGTAATGGCAGTATTGTAACTTGGCAAGTACTTGATGCTAAAACCAGATGGCTACAATTTTTACCATGTTTTGGTGCTAGTGGTCTTATTTTCTAAATATTATGGCCAATTTATAAATGTTATGGTCCTCAGGTGATATTGGCAATTTTTATTTGCCTATTAAAAAATGGTCAAAAAATTGTCTGTTTTGTTCTTGACTAGAAGGCTGGCGTGGCCGGTTTTATTGGCCATATTGGTACTTACAAATGAGACCCACTTGTCAGCATACAGTTAACAATGAGTTAACAAAGACAAACACCAGATTAGACCTATGTGCAACTGATTACCCCAATAGTGGGTGTTCTGTGCAACAAACCCCAAAAGTAGGTGTTCTGCGCAAAACTAGCACCAATAAGTGTGGTTTGTTCAATTTCCTCCACCCAACAGTGTCCGCTGCATGCCCGCGTGGTGTGCATGCCCTCATCCCTTCTGATCAGTCGTCCGGCAGCGGCAATGATTGGCCCGGCCGTTCAAGGAACGAGTATGTGTGTTCTCTCTGATGCTTTTTAATTTAACTACCCACTGCTTTGCAAATTAACTAGTACATGTATGCAACTACGATCGAATCAGCTTCTTCAGTTTTTCTAACATGGTTATGGATGCACGTACTAATCTATGGCCCCATCGTCGCGCACTGCGCCAGCGCCGGCGCAGCCGTATTCATCTGTCTTCCCGGCTAGCCGATCTCCAACCCAAGTGCGTGCACATGCATATCAAGTGGAGCCTGCATGTCCGTCGCTGATGTGTTAGTAGAGCGGCTGACGAGGACATGCCGGCCGGCCGGCTAGCTAGGGATGTACTCCACTCCACAAAATACAGTTTGAGCCATCATGACTAATTTCGCAGAGGCGTGGAGCAGATCCATGTTTGCTACAACTATACAACACCGTGAGCCAAGCTACCAGTTGGGTAGCTAAAATTGTCATATCAGTATTAGCAGTTTTGTCGAACATGCATAGATCCGTTTTCTGGAGCATATGCATGACGGCTAACTACTCCATCAACAGAGTCAAACTGAGTGCTAGGTCAATGGACGAAGGTACAAGCTCCAACCCTATAAAGCTGAAGACCAGGTAGAGTCTAATTTTTGACAACTGATAGGATACAGATATATGCAAATTCGATAACTGAAACTCATCGTTGGTTTTGGTTCAAGAAATATTTTCACAATATACAGCAGCGGAAGTTGTTTCCTTCTTCCTGGACATAATTGTAAGACAATCATTAAACTTGGTTTCTAAATATTCGTTGATCTGTTTGTGCAGCTGAGCATCATACCTTAATAATTCTTTGCATACTTGGATCTCCTCCCGTCACCCTGAGTACCGAGTCCTGACACCCTCCTCCCATCAGCACAGTCATGCAAAATCTGCCGGCCGGCCTCCACCAAGGCATGCACACCAGAGGCTCATGTTTCAATCTAGGTTGCCTCATGGACGGAACATGTTACTAGCAGAGACTCATCCCTGAGGATCGAATATTTTCCGTACAGGGAAGATCTAGGTACGACCAAAATTGCTTCGTAGAGAAATACCCGATATAGGTACGTATGTACTTTGATGTGATATGTATCTTACCTAGCAGCTGACCTTCCATCCTCATTTCCCCTTGCACAGGCATTGCGCCATCACCCAGCCTATGGGGATATACTTTGTCAAATATGATAAATGAAAATCTCTTGCACAAACAAACAATCGTGATTGTCACTTCGAATTTGGTCAGGAAATTCAACGGTGAAGACTTATTATTTTTGTGTATACACAAAAATCCAATGTTACTGATCATTTAATTTTAACCAGGGCTATCTTTGCGCACAACAAATGGCGTTTAAAGTGTACTTGGACATTAAGATGAGACAGAACAAATCATCGAGAGGTATGACATATAAGAATGCAATCACTTACAAATGTTTTCAAGTTACAACTTATTTGTTTATGGTGCAGAAATTTTATAGGCATAGTGAAAGGGAAGTTTTCCCAACGATGCTAGAAGTTGATGAAAGAAACAAAGGAAAGATTGAAGAACAAATGTTTTACAACAGAAAATCATTAAAGAAATTATAGCATTACGATATGGTGACGTAAAAAAGAAGGTTTGCCTCTAACCTTGATGATCAGGTATATTTTACCTATACTAATTTTGTAATGTTATCTGATCGCTTTGCTCATATTTGAAATTAGGAATTTATATGCACAACCAAAGCAACAATTGATGAGATTATAGCAGATAAAGGCTGGTGGTACATGGCATGCAAGCTTTGCTATTCTGCTACAAGAAAGGAAAAGTATAAATATATTTGTAATTCGTGTAATGAAATAGCTGAAAAAGCAGATATACGGTTACTATGATCTCTATATTAGATTGTCTTTCAGTGTTTTATATTTTTTAATACCAGTGAGCAATAACACTATAATATTCGTACCTACTTAAACTGAAGGTAAGCAATGAGACGACAACAACAACATTTGTAATGTTTAATGAGGTAGCACAAAGATTTTTAGGCAACATAAGTGCAACTAACCTTCTAGAGAAAGTTGGAGTCACCAACACAATTCCTGATGTTATTCAAGACCTTCATGGTACCAAACTCATATTCTGACTAAAGTTGACTTCAAGGAATTTGCTACAGTGCACGAAAAATTATAAAGTGAGCTACACTTTTGAACCCAATGACAAGCTTCAGATGGAATATTTAAACGAAAGAATTGAAGAGGTATGCTCATTTACAATTCATACTTTTCCAATGGTTTATGCAATTATAACGAGTATGTTGTTTTAGGGCACACTAACCCTCTAATGAGATCTATTTGAGTTTGGTGTGACGGAAGTTTTCAAGGGTCAAGAGAGAAGGATGATATAATAGGATCAAGAAGAGTGAAGAGCTTAAGCTTGGGGAGGCTCCCATGGATCTCCCCAGCATATTTCAAGAAGACTCAAGCGTCTAAGCTTGGGGATGCCCAAGGCATCCCCTTCTTCATCGTCAAAATTATCAGGTCATCTCTAGTGAAACTATATTTTAATTCTTTCACATCATATGTGCTTTTCTTGGAGCGTCTGTGTGCTTTTATTTTCAGTATTGCACTTTTATTTTCAATAAAGCTTGACTGGACCCTAGCATTCTTGATTGGGAGAGAGACACGCTCCGCTTTTTCATGAGAATACTCCTATTCTTCACTTATATTTGTTGAGTATTCATATCTAGCGCTGTTCAGCTTTTAGCTCTTGTTTTCATGTATCTCTTGTCAGAGCTATTAGCTTTCTTTTGTAGAAAGTACTCTCTTGCTTCACTTATATTTGTTTGGAGAGTTGATGAAATAAATTGATTGGTGTTTGGTTGGTTCAGAAAATGTTGCATGTGGTAATTGGTATAAGGAAAAACTTGCTTAATCTTGTAGATCACTAAAATGGATAACTTGATGCTTGTCAATTGTTTTGAGTTAACAAGTAGATCATGATTAAATTGTGCATCACATGAGTTAAGCCTATTAGTGAAGAACTACCGTAAAGCTTGTTGAAAATTTGGTTTGCATCGGTGGTATCTCTAAGGTCTAGATATTTTCTAATAACAGGGTTTGGTTAACAAGGAAGACGGTATGAAGTCTTATAACGTTTGCAATATGTTTGTCATATAAAACTTGGTGTACGGGTTGATATTCTTGTTTGCTTACATAACCTTGCTAGCCTAAACTCTGTACTGAGAGGGAATGCTTCTCGTGCATCCAAATCCTTGAGCCAAAATCCATGCCATTTGTGTCCACCATAACTACCTATATGTGGTATTTCCTTGCCACTCCAAGTAAATTTTTCATGTGCTACCTTTAAATTATTCAAAATGTTATTATTCCCTTTTTGTGTCAATGTTTACTAGCTCATGAGGAATTAGTGTGGTTATTCTTTATTCTATTTGTTGAATGGACTTTTACACCTGGACTAGTGGCATATACATCCGCTTATCCAATAACTTGCAAAAAGAGCTGGCAACGGGGTGCCCAGTCCCAATTAATTACAACTTTAACCAATTAATTCTCTTCACACTTTTGCCCTGATTCATCAGTAAGCAATGACAAACAGTGAAATACCTGAATGTGTGTAAACCAAAGAGAAAGAGGGATGATCTGCCTTGCTGGTAGAAATAACGTCCTTCATGGGAGCCGCTCTTAAAAGTCCGTTGACAGGTAGAATACTGTTCTCACCCGCTACCATTCGTTGACAATTAACAAACACCTCTCAAAAATAGATACTCCTCCATGGTATGTGATTGATGGAAGGCACCCGAGGATTCGGTTAGCCATGGCTTGTGTTAGCAAGGTTGGGAGGAGTATCAAATATTTTATGCAATCTCTATATGCTTTCAAAAACCTAAAAGCTCTAGCACATGATTTAATCCCTGCTTCCCTCTGCGAAGGGCCTTTCTTTTACTTTTATGTTGAGTCAGTTTTCCTATTCTTTCTGTCTTCCACAAGCAAACACTAGTGTCAACTTTGTTACAACATGCGTTATATGCAATGTATTGGACTTGTTATACTACTTTGTGTTGACAATATCCATGAGATAAATATGTTGAAAGTTGAAGCAAATGCTGAAACTAAATTCTTCCTTTGTGTTGATTAAATACCTTTTATTAGAAACTATTGCTTTATGAGTTAACACTTATGCAAAACTGTTTGATGCTTGTCTCGAAAGTACTATTCATGAAAACGTTTAGCTTGTGTGATTCATTGTTTACTCATTATCTATTTGGTAGCAAATTATAGACCATTGACTTGGATCACTTCATTCATTTACATGTGCCTTGCAATATTATATGATCAAGATTATGATAGTAGCATGTCACCTCAAAAATTATTTTGTTTTTATCGTTTACCTACTCGAGGACGAGTAGGAACTAAGCTTGGGGATGCTGATACGTCTCAAACGTATCTATAATTTTTGATGTTCCATGCTTGTTTTATACCAATTGCTACATGTTTTGCATCTACTTTATATCACTTTTATACATTTTTTGGGACTAACCTATTAACAAGATGCCGAAGTGCCAGTTCCTGTTTTCTGCTGTTTTTGTATTCCAGAAAAGCTAGTCTGGAAATATTCTCGGAATTGGACGAAACTACACGGGGGTCCCTATTTTACCAGAACACACCTGACGGACGAAGGAGCAAGGAGAGGAGCCAGGAGGCCACACGCACCTAGGGCGCGGGCCCCCCTCTGCCGCGCCCTAGGGTGGTGTGGGCCCCTCGGGGGTCTCAGCCGCCGCCCTTTCGCCTACTTATTCCCCCCGACGCGAAAACCCTAAGTACCTGAGCAAATATCCACGAAAAGTTCCAGAGACGCCGCCGTCGTCAACCCTAGCTCGGGAGGGTTCAGAACCTCTTCCCGGCACCCTGCCGGAGAGGGGAATCGTCACCGGAGGCTTCTACATCGCCATGCCTGCCTCCGGAGTGATGCGTGAGTAGTTCATCCTTGGACTACGGGTCCATAGCAGTAGCTAGATGGTTGTCTCTCCACTTTGTGCCATCATGTTTAGATCTTGTGAGCTGCCCTACATGATCAAGATCATATTATTGTAATGCTACATGTTGTGTTTGCTGGGATCCGATGAATATTGAATATTATGTCAAGTTGATTATCAATCTATCTTATATGTTATTTAAGATCTTGCATGCTTTCCGTTACTCGTAGATGCTTTGGCCAAGTAGATGCTTGTAACTCCAAGAGAGAGTATTTATGCTAGATAGTGGGTTCATGCCTCCGTTTAACCTGGGACAGTGACAGAAAGTTCTAAGGTTGTGGATGTGCTGTTGCCACTAGGGATAACCTAACGATGCTATGTCCACGGGCATATGTGTTTGTTTACATTACGCACTTTACTTAATGCAATTATCCGTTGCTTGCAACTTAATACCAACGGGGGACTCGGATGACAACCCGGCGGTGGATTATTAGTCATAGATGCTGTTGGATAACGGTCTATGTATTATGTCGTAATGCCCAATTAAATATCATAGTAGTCAACATGTCATGTATATGCATTGTCATGCGCTCACTATTCGTCAATTGCCCAGCTGTAATTTGTTCACCCAACATGTTAGTTATCTTTTATGGAGAGACACCACTAGTGAACTGTGGACCCCGGTCCATTCTTTTACACTGATTAAACAACCACAAACTGCAAACTGTTCCTTTTTCATTCTCTGCAATTTAATACTCATTTTCCACACCATACGTTTAATCCTTTGTTTTCAGCAAGCCGTGAGATTGACAACCTCACTGTTTCGTTGGGGCAAAGTAGTTTGATTGTGTTGTGTGCAGATTCCACGTTGGTGATCGTATTGCCCGTGCGAGCCACCAACAACCTTCTGAAGAGTTGCTGCTCCTACTGGTTCGATAACCTTGGTTTCTTTCTGAGGGAAAACTTGCTGCTGAACTGCATCATACCTTCCTCTTGGGGTCTCCCAACGAGCGTGTGATTCACGCCATCATGAACCAACACAATGGTTCAACAACCACAAAGGTTTCACATTCTTCTCCGATGAACCGCACCACAAAGGTTTGGTTCACCTTCCACTATCGAAATCCTTCGAGGCGGAAATCTGGAGCCTTTCAACAACGATCCGGGGCACAACCCACAACGGGATTGGGGGCTCCCGAACAGCTACAAGTGACCACACAAGGGTCTCAACCACCACACGGGCGTCTAGGGTCCAAAGACCCAAGAGTAACAAGTTCACAAGCTTTCAACTTCCACGAATCCTCGTGAAGAGCACACCGATGCACCAAATGCAAAAGGCAAGAGCACAAGTGCTCAAATCGTTCACTCTCAAATCCCACCACAAGCAACTATTGCTTATGGGGAGAGAAGAGAGGAAGAACAAAGTAGGAGAAACACCAAGAACTCCAAGATCAAGATCTACTAGGTTCCCCTCACTTAGAGGAGAGATGGATTGGTGGAAATGTAGATCTAGATCTCCTCTCTCAAATCCCTCAAAGATATGCAAGAATCATGGGAGGAATTGGGAGTGGGGCAAGCTTTCCAAGGTCAACAATGGAGGAGAGAGAGAGAAAAACGAGCTGTGGAAAAACTTGGGCTCTTTGGAGAAGAAGGGGCCTTTTATAGGTCTCCCAAAAAAAGAGTCGTTGCAGGAAAACTGCTTGGACCGGAGACTCCGGCCCCCCGGAGACTCCGGGGTCACTCCGGACCCCCCATCCGAGGTGCCGTCCTGAGGAGCGAAAAACGAAACGCGCAGACTGGAGACTCCGGCCAGGAAAAAACTGCAGCAACACCGAACACGAAAACTAAGATATCTTGAGCATCCGAACTCCGTTTTTGATGATCTTTGCCTCGTTGGAATCGTAACGAAGAGCTTCACAAGATCACACAGAGAAACATCATAGTCCAACAATTGAGGATAAAACCAAATGGGGAAAGGATAGACCTCTCGATAAAAGAACAACGATAAAACCTCCAAACCAAAACCGTAATATGTTTCTCATCCGGACTCCATTTTGTATGATCTTGGCTTGTTTGAAAGATACTCACAAGCACAACAATATTTTGAATATACACATCATAGTCCATCATGTGAGGAGGAAACCACAAGTGGAGAGTTTGACCTCTCTTAGAAAAGACAAACCGGTAAAACCTCCAACATCAAAAACACCACAAGATATTCAAATGAAATCCTTTTTGATGAACTAGAGCTTGGTATGGAGATGAACACAAGCTCTAAATTCACACATGGATAAAAGCCAAATAAGAACCAAGAAAGATGATGATGCCAAGTATGCAAAGGTTTGAGCTCTCCACAAAGATGCGATCAAGTTACTCACTTGAGAGCCTCTCTTGATAGTACGCCGTCTATCCTATAACCCGGTCTCCCACTAACAAAATGAGACCGATAAATAGAAACCCTATTAAGATCATACCTTTGCCTTCCGCATTCCACTTGAACTAGATGATGACGATCTTGATCTCTTCAAGTGGAACACCTTTCTTGATCATGCTTGCTAGCACATGCTTGATGAAGACTTCTCCAAATACTCCCCATACCCCATTATGGGAGAGTCTCGCTTAGCTACGTCTTCATGTATCCACTTGCACTTTATCTTTTCTCTTGATATAGATGATGGCTTGGAGATAAACATGAATGTTCACTCAATCTTCTTTTCCAAGACATGCTTGCAATAAGCTCAACTCTTTCTTCATATAAACCCATTGGATAGAACTTGGTCATAATATAATCTTCTAGAGTCCAACACATGAAATTCAATCTTTTCCCGTGGACATGATCTACAAGAATATCTCAATGCAAACATTAGTCCATAAGGATTGTCATTAATTACCAAAACCACGCATGGGGCAACACATGGCCTTTCAGATATCTCAATGCAAACATTAGTCCATAAGGATTGTCATTAATTACCAAACCACGCTTGGGGCAACACATGCACTTTCAATTCCCGCTGCACATTCATATCTCCCAGTAGAAAGAATAGGCGAGACAACAAAGTCCAACAGAGAGGCACATCGACCGAGGAACCTCAACCATGCATGCTATAATTCCGGTAATCCATCCTCAATTTCTGGTGTCTTCCATGCCCATCGATATATAAACTAAAATACCTAGTACAGTATGCATAAAAACAACAGAAAGTACACCCAATGGGATGGAATCGGAGAAAAACAACGAATAAGTTATTTTTCCTTGAGAAAGCCCTGCTCCTTTTATTGAAGACTCTAGTAGTAGGCAATGATGTGAAGTCACATGCCCTCGGGTAGATCAGTAGGTAAGATTATCTAAGTGAAGCGTGTTGGTTGCCGGGTGCATATGCAGTCAATATTTAAAAGGAAAACGCTTCTAATCCCCCCAGGGGATTGCGTCTCGCGTCCTCAGCGCGACACCCGTCCAGATCGAGCGAGACAACCATGTACATGGGACCCACCACGTTAGCCTTATCTCTTCCTACTTTTTCTCTCCTCCACTCGTTCCCTTCCCTTCCCTTTTCCCCCTCTCGACGTGATGCTGCTGCGCAAGCTCCACCATGGCGTTTTTCGCCGATGCTACGCCGTCGTTCCTCTCACTCGCACGTGCCACCACTGCCACGCGACCTCCCTCTCCTTCCTCTATCTCCACCAGTGTCGCGTGCCGCCTGCGCGCTGCTCCTTCTCACTTTTCCGCTCATGCTTTCTCCTCCGACAGGCGGTGGTGCTCGCAGGGGAGCTGCAAGGCCGGAGGCCGAAGATGTTGCAAGCGGCAGGCGCCCGCGTGCTCGAGAAGGGCGGTGACGACGCCGACCCTCTCCTGCTGCCCCGTCCCCGAGCTCGAGAAGGGCGTTGCTCCCGTCGGACGGCGGTGTGCTCCCACTGGAGGGCGGTGTTGCTGTTGAAGGAGGCTATGTGGACTAAAATGAATAAACTTATACACTAAATGTTTTTAGATATATGTAGATAATGTGAATTAAAAAAATTATATATAGGAACAAAGGGAGTAACCAACATACGATTTTAAAAGTCTCTGAATTCGAAAGAGAGAAGACGACTAAGTAGAATCAAAGACGCCTAGTTTTTTTTTTCGTGTGTGGTTGTGGATTCATATTCGTTTTGACTGGTCGCACTTTCCTTGAGACTATGTCCATTTCGGAATGAATCAGGAGGAAGTCTTACTGATCGTTCAATTTAAATTTTCAAAAGGCCTTCAAACAAAATAATTTCGAACTTACAATCTTAGAAAATTTATCGGATTTTGATGACTGGAGAGTATTACGTATACTCCTTCTGGTTACGTAAACAGCGGAGGCGCCTCCAACACTTCTTCACCAGTTGGAGTTGGCTCTCAGCGCACGCGCAGCTCGTCTTCTCCCCTCGGCTAAAACCCTAGCCCAGCCAACGACCTTCTAGAACATTCCCTCCCATGGCGCTCCTCCGAGCTCTCCGGCGAGCCCTGCCGCCGCTCTCCTCTCCGGCGGCGTCTCTCCTCCGCCGCGCCCCGGGACCTCCTCCTCCTCTTCCTTTCCGCCCTCTACGGCCCCTGGATCCGATCGGGCCTCGGCCGTTCTCCGCCACCGCCGCCGCCACCGCCGTCGCTCGGGCGCCGGCAATGGGGGCCAGCCTCTTCAAGGGGCTCACGGAGACCAGGTTCCCGAAGCGGCGCCCGGGGTTCGAGTCCCGGCGGAAGAGGGCCAGCCTGCGCCCCAAAGGTGCGGTGATCTTTTGCCATTCCGCGTTTCTTAGCTGCGAGGATGCGACGATCTGCGCGGTTATTTTGGATTAGCATCGTCTGAATTGTGGGTCGCTGCTATGCCGATTCGTGTTGAAATGTGACGCCGCCCTCGCGGTTTCAGTTCGGTTGACACTGCTGATGCTGCTTCTGTTGGTCCACAGGTCCGCATTTCTGGGTTATGTGCAAGCCGGGGGAGCCTATCCCGGCGAGCCAGCCGAATAAGGGCAGCGTGAAGGGGAGGAAGGAGAAGAAGCGGATCAAGCAGCGCAAGGACTTTATCATGGTGAGCATTTGTTCAGTTCCCTTTATTGCTGGTTTAGTTGTGTCATTGGTGGATGCAAGGTTACCAAAGCTAAATTTAACAGGCTGATGAAATTCTAAGAACTAGCCATGGATAGGGCTGCGTGGAAGTTAGCTATCCATGTGCCAGAACCATGACCTGGTTTCGAGATCTTATGGGTTTCAACTCTAGCCTACCCCAACTTGTTTGGGAAAAAAGGCTTTGTTGTTGTTGTTGTTGTTGTTGATGAAATTCTAAGAACATAGGTAGATAGATACCCAATACCGAGAAGAGGTTAGTTTGTTTTGTGCCACTGAACAACTCTAAATATCATCTTGCAGTGGCACTAGCTATTCACAGCTTATTTGAGTAGGTATTTAAAAAATTTGTGCTAATACCAACATCTGCGTGTCTACTAACTCACCATTCTCTCGCAAAAATAAAATAAATACTAACTCACCATTCTATACTTTTCTTAGTTTTACTTTCCTGCTTAGTTATGTTCTTTAATGGACTACAAGCATGCTAGTTTCAACTGTGTCAATACGCAATAGCATCATGCAGCTTACCTTCATGGAACCAAACTTGTCTTCTTGACATGTAGTTCTAACAAACTTTTATGAACTAATGATGTTCACCTATGCTTCTTCAATATGTCTAATTACCATGACCTGAATTCTCTAATTATAATCATGCTAATGCTGGATGGCATTCCATTCCTTTTGAATCAAATGCTTACATTCATATATCTTGCTTTGTCAGGCGGAGAAGAGGAAGCGCAAAGCACAGTATTCTGTTGCTGTGAAGAGAAAGGAGGCAGAAAGGACAGAAAGGAAGATGGCTGCAGTGGCAAGAGATCGGGCATGGGTGGAAAGGTTGGCAGAGCTACAACAGATTGAGGCAAAAAAAAAGCTGCAACGGCTTAAGGAACCCCTGCAACGGCAAGGCGTCTAACTTGTTCTGCTGCTGTGTTTTATCCCTGTTTTACCAGATAGCCTAAATATTGTCTGTCAATCAAGAATATCACAAGCCTTTTGGGTGGAACACTGCCTGTACAATTTCTTTCAACAGCAATCCCAAAATGGTGGTTCTTGTTTTGAAATGATTTTTTCTTTCAATTTTGTCTTTGCAATGGAGTATCTGTTCTGTGATGTATTGAGAATAAATCATATGATCTTGGTTGTCGGCTGGTGATCAGAAATGTTCAATGCCTGCAACCTTCTGGTACAGTTCTTTGTATTGAGTTTTGATTGGAACTACTAATGATTTTTAGATCAATCGCCCATCTTCCTTGCCTCTCTTTGCATTCTACTCTCTCAAGTTTTGATATCTTGGAGGAGTAGCTCATGTTCCATTGCAAAATGCCCCATAAAGTTCGTAGTTCTGGAGAAGCAGATTTGAAGTAGATGGAAGTTTTCATTTCATTGCTTCCAGTTTGCACATATTTAGTTTTGTTGGAAATTACTGCTTCCTGATGACCCATTTCCTTGTCCATAATACCCTGGCGCCATCTCTCCAGATTTAGCTGCCTGGTAATTGTGGTTCGGACTTGCAAATTGTGCAGTAGATATACAGTGATCATGCTTTGTAGACTTTTTACCTCCTGAACTTGATGAAGGTTCCTTGCAAGCACAAAGGCTGCTGCTGTTGTACTGGAAATCTCATGAGAATCAGATAGGCTGTTATAGTGGTTTCCAAGCAATATATAGTGGCCACCTGGATTAAACATACCTGTGTGAACCATCTCTGCAGTACATGGGCCATATGAAGAGTTCTAGACATATTTTGTAATCTTTGGTTTAAATTTTGTGCTAGTTGTTGAATCCCTTTTGGAACTTGATGGTACTCACTGAAAAGACCACTAAATTTCAAGTGTTTGAGATGAAGTGGGCTTCAAAGAGGATATAATTCAAGAGTTTGGCTGGCGATAACCGACAAATCTCCTTCAGCCCTCCTACTGGTCAAAATGCCCCACTTGGAGGCTACATGGGTTGCAAGGAGGTGAGTCCATTGTGTGACGTTCCAGAATTTGCATTTAGTCACCATCTTGTTAGACGGTTACAGCTGACATGGGACACTAGATTCTTTGCTTCCAAGAGACAGATCGTCTTAAAACTTAGAATACATGTAGCGTAGCAATCATTTGGCACCTTGTGAGACTTGGGCTAGCATTATTCCTATCGGGTGCAGTTGCTGCACCGTCTATCCGGCATCAATTTTTATGTGAAAAAGGTCATTGGGAACCTATTCCATTGTGACCAATGCTAATCATATATGATCACTGCACATTCCTCGTGATAAAGTTGATTCGTTTTTATCAGTTGTTTGTCTTATCCTTATATTATTCAGACATCGAAGTGCTTTCTGAAATATTGCGGAGCTGTATCCAAAGTGTTTTCATATCACATGAAAATACCATGGTCCATGAATGCTGAAGATGGAGAGCCTGTCATAGATTTAGCTTCAGTTTAGGGGTCTACCGATATCATATCAGAAGGTAGACATGCCAAAACATGACAACTATAGAAGTCACACTAAACAATACATATGCTGATACAGTCATATAGCAGGCTGGATTTTCCTCCATAGACATGAAATTACTTCTCTTTTGAATTCACTAACTAGCATATGTACTACATAATGCAAAACACTTTGGGTAGCCCGTACCCATACTGGAGAAACTAGACGGGCCCTTTCCACTTCACCATCTTGTACTTTACTCATACTGAAATATCTACAGGATATTAATCATTGCGGAAAATTTACATATGAAAAGCCAGAGTGCTATAAGGAACTGATCCAACTCTCGGCCATTTATCAGGAAGAAAGTATTATGCATGGGTGGAGTACCAATAGCTAGCCTAGTACATCTGTTCTCTCCTATCGTGGAACCATCGCCACCTGTAGCAAAAACCATAAAGCAGTGTTAAAAAATCACAGCAAATAAATCGGAACAAACTCAAATTCTGTAGTATTAATTGCTTGTTTGGTCACTAGTTTTTTTGTGTAGGAAGAACCCCATTAATGAAGAAGCAGTGAAGCATGAATATGCAGTTGTGTCATCAAAACAAAAGAAACATCCCTTTCTTTTTGTGGAATATGCACTTTTTCCTAAACAAACTACTTTTTGATAATAAGATTACGGCAATGTTTTTTCATCTCTGAAATCGGACATCTGAAGGGAAACAAATGCCAATGGAAAAAAGAAGTAATCATAACGGCAATATTGTCATAATTTTATTTTGTTTTATTTGGCTGAAAGTACCAGTGGTAGTCCCAGCGTGGGTTGATCTTGGACATGCGGTTTACCCCGTATGGGTACTCGGACACGGAGCGGCGGGCGTTTCTGAAGGCGCAACACCCGCAGGCGCAGATGCAGATGAGGAAGACGAGCACGACGACGTTGAGCACGGAGATCTTGTGCCAGTCCTGCCGCACCTGCTCCATCACACCGGCCTTGCACGAGTTGCACTGGTAACACAGGATGTTCGGTGCATTGTTCCAGTGGAAGCAGTCCTCATCCTGCGCTCCGACTGGCAATCCACCGCTGTATGTGCATGATGTTGGCGGCTTGCAGCAGCCAGACTGCAGGGTAAAGTAATTTGGAGTAGTTAGTAGCGGAATATATATTTCTTGAAGCTTGTCTTGGAGTAGCAGAAGTGCAGGAGCAGTAAATTCAGGACCAAATAGGCAGCAGCAATAAACTTGTGCCCAATTTTCAGACAAGACGATGCAAGTGATGAGTTACATCAGTAATTTTTTTTTCGAACCATGTACATCAGTAATTTTCTTGGCTAATTAGTTTGTTGCCAACTTCTTTGACAGTCTGTTGGTTTTTGTACAGAATTGAACTGTGTGTAGTTCAGATTAAACTGTGTTGCCCTACATGTGCTGGAATCAGTAGCAAGAACAACAAGAGCAGTAAACATGGAAGAAAATGGACCAGTGGCTGTCACTGCAAACCTGTACTGGCGTGAGATCATGCTGGAGGTAATCCATGGGAGTCCAGTTGGAGATCTTAGGACAGGCCTTGGACCCAACTACGCACTCGAGTGCCGGCTTCCAGTACTTGATGTCCTGCATATGCTTCTGGAGCCACGAGGAGTAGTCTGAGATGTGGTACTCCCTGTATGGCCTGCCGGGAACCTGCGTGCCACCGCCTCCCGCCGTGACGGCGAACCCGAACATGGTGAGCCCGAGCAGCATGCCGATGAGGAGCATCACGGCGAAGAGGTACAGCCACAGCGCCCAGGCGACGTGGAAGCAGGCGCCCACAAAGCCGGCGAGGGAGATGAGGAGGACGATGAAGCCGATGATGAGGAGCGGCGTCTGCAGCATCGACGAGCACGACGTCGTAGAGCCCTTGGCCAGCCAGAGCCCGGCTCCGATGACCGGGATCGAGGCTAGGAGCGTCGCCAGGTTGAGGTAGCCGATCATCACGTTGCTGAAGCGGTGAGGGTACATGCCGTCCATCTTGATCCTGATGCTGTTTCAGGTTCTTCCTGCTCCTGCTACTGCCGTGTTCTTATGTGTGCACTGCTGGCCTTTGGTTTATATGATATGGCTACGGGTGTTCTTGGCTCTTCTTGCCCTTTGATTTGGCTTGTCTCACTCCCTCTCTCTACTGATTGGGGTGGTAATGTTCTTGGAGCGGCCTGGTTCAGAGGTTACCTTTCTTCTCTCCTTGGGAGGGAGGACTACCCTTTCATCCTGATGACTGTGCATGTGTCCCTGCAATGGGTGTACTTGTGTGTGTTTTCTAATGCTGGCTTTGCTTTTGTGGAGGCCGATCTTTAATAATGCCGTGATGGTTTTTGGAAATCTGGGGCTCCTCTTGCGCCTTTATCTTGGGTTCAAACTTTAGCTTTATGCACTTGAATGATTTCACTCCGCGTTTTCTGCCTTGGCAGCCTAGTTTAGGCCTTCCATTCTAAAGTATGATTCTATACTAAAATATGAAGCACTGCCATTTCACAGCCATGGAAACTAAATAAGGTCCACCGGATAAGAATTTCAGAGCAGAGGCAACAATGATATTGCCTTGCGAATTTCTGTCATAATATATTGAAAAGAATTAAGCATACGTCTTCTTATTTGCTGGAACAAGAATAAAACATCTTAGCAGATTTCCTTGTTTGGTATTGATTCTTCATGTAAAAAGCACCAGAATTATGGCGAGGCATCGTTCTTGATGTGTGGGTGCCTTAGCCCCTGCCCTGATGCTTAATCATGAAGTAAATTGTTTTTTGGAGGCTGGGCATCTGGATTCTGGCTTTCTGGGCTACCAAGGATAAGGAGGCAACTGGCCTTTTTTTCCTTCCTACACCAGAATTCATGAAGCAACCTGCTTTATAGCCATAGGTCACTTTGCATGCAAGTAAAAAAAGAAGAAGAAGAAGGGGCCCTTACCTAGTCGTCGTGTTGCCAAGATCAGTGGCGAATAAAAAGGGCACCATATGCATAATGCACCGCCTTTTTCATCCTCTGCTCACCCTTTTTCTTCATTTGTGTATTCGCTTTGAGCAGGATAAGCTCATCAGGACCCCGCGACCAATCAGGTAAAATAAAAGCGCATTCGTTTCGTTCTAATGACGTATGTCGCGCTGGTAACCACATACTTTATGAGATTTTTCTTATTAGTGGCCTGGCTTTCCTTGAGGAGCTTTTGTGGGGGTGTGAAAGTGTGTTCTGAACCTGTGATTGCTTGCTTGGCAGACAGAAAGCACGACGAGGGTGGTCGGAACCGAGAAGACGACGTTCGGTGGCTCGAGACGGAGAGCCTGATGCTCCTCGAAATGTTATCAACGTTTGATCACGAAAGGTTTGAGGTGCTGGTGATCTTTGATGCTGACGGTTGGATCATTGGTCACTGGTGTCGCATGTTCATGGGCTGCCTCGACTGTGAGACCACACGTACGTCAAGTGTGGTGGTGTTGTTTCGACAGGAAACAAATGGTGCGTCTAGCGACGAAGTGGATACACTTTTTTGTGAACGGCCGCATGCACAAGTAGAAAGGCCACTGAAGCCTCCAATGATTCTGCCGTGATTGCACTGAATAAGTCTAAAGAAGTGCTTGATCCAACGGCTGCCGTTTCCACGGAAGACGGGTTCCCGCCCAGCCGTCGCCAAGAGCATAAAAGATGGAGACCAGCGCTGCCTCTCTGTTGATTTTGAGCCTCGAACAGAACGGACGAACGACTCTTCCCTGCTCCTACCTTTCGAACGCTCTCGGATTTCTCAGTCTCCTACCAGTATTACAAGGACAATAACTCAAATGAAAAAAAAACACGGAAAAAAACTACTCCCTCCGATCCGGTATAATTGTCGGAGGAAATGAGCTGATTACGTGCAAATTAATGATCAGAACTTCAGAAGGCAATGTGCATTGCACCCAGTCCCAGATATCTCAGACGAAAAGATGATACTCTCAGACCTCACATGAATGATCAACTGAGTGAACAGTATCCGAATGATCTATGAAAGAGGATTAGTTAACCAGAGTACAATAGCTAAACCCAATACTAAAATAAAATAACTAAGATCCTCCAGTCCACAGACATGCAAATGCTTATGCGTACGAAATTCTATCCACATCACAGGAGAAAACAATTTGATACTTGGCATCTCTACTTCTCTAGTAAGATGATCAGTATCTAAACCCACGACCAGAGCAGAGCCCAAACTCCCAATGGAGTCCCAACATGAAGTACCGAAGGGGCAATTCAGTACAGATGGTCATGAAACAGGCGTCTCACTCTCAGGTTCTTGTGAATTACAGAGCACACAGTCAGTCTCCTCGGCGATCGACCTGAATGTGGCACCGTTGAAGCATGTCTGTCGAGTTAAGTCTGTCGTTGAACAGCAGCCAGGCAAAAGCTTTAATCTTGGATGAGCACTTCCAGCTCCAGCCGAAGTTATGCAAACCTTGGGAAATTATTGAGGATGGTGATGTTGCCTCATTGATCACTCCAGAACAAGGCCATGCCAGCGTTCTCCCAGTCCAGATATCTCGGACGAAAAGATGATACTCTGAGACCTCATATGAATGATAAATTGAGTGAACAGTATCTAAATGATATCTGAAAGAGGATTAGTTAACCAGAGTACAATAGCTAAACCCAATATTAAAATAAAATAACTAAATCCTTCTGTCCAGACTCCAGCGACAAGCAAATACTTGTGCGTACGAAATTCTATCCTCGTCACACGAGAAAACAATTTGATACTTGGCCTCTCTAGTAAGTTGATCAGTATCTACACTAATGTCGAGAGCGAGCCCAAATGCCCAATGGAGTTCCAACATGAAGTACCGAAGAAGCAATTCAGTACAGACGTTCATGCGATATGCGTCTCACTCTCAGGTTCTTGTGAATCACAAGGCATGCAGTCAGTCTCCTCGGTGATCGGTCTGAATGTGGCACCACCATTGAAGCATGTCTGTCATGTTAAGTCGGTCGTCGAACAACAGCCATGCAAAAGCTTTAAGCTTGGATGAGCACTTCCAGCTCCAGGTGAAGTGTAAATCTTGCTCCAGGATTCATTGCCGCTGGGATCTCTCTGGACGAGTGCAGGTCGAGGACAAACTGTTTGAATTCATAATACTGGCTCAGGGCATGCAAGGACATCACTAACAGAAGACAAATGATCTAAAGCACAAGAGTGCAAACCTTGGGAAACTGTTTTTGAGGATGGTGATGTTATCCCCATTGATCACTACAGAATAAGTCCCCCCTAGGGATTGAACAGTGCGCCATATCAATAAATTACCGGAGAGATTCACGTCCCTCCACCAGAAAGAACGGATAAGCCCAGCAACATGTGGGACAGAGGAAGGATAGTACTTCCAGATAAGCTTGACCCATGGAATGTCGAGCTTGTGATAGAATTCATGCAGGAATTATATGCAGAGAGAATTATTCTGGGACTGAAAGATTGGTGATGTCTAAACCACCACTTATTTTGGGCATGAAGACTTTGACTCCCTCGGGATGTTTGAGGAAGAATGAACAGAAGGCAGGAACAGAGCTAGGAATGGTTTTGGGCACTCAAAGTAAGCATATAAAGTTTGAAGTAGGCAACTAAGACTAAATTTGACAACAATTTTCGTAAATAAAAATTGAGAGTTAATAATACAATTTTTTTGAGTTATTCAATATATTATCGTGTGCAATCCATGCATAGGGTGTAAACGGACAACCTGGCTTCGGTTAGAGCACCATATCAATATGAACAGTTACTCCCAAAACATGATGGGTCATTTAATGCTATCCATTGCTTCCATCAAAGCATTGCTGATGTCGTAAAATGGGGGCAAACCTTAGTGTCATCTGAAGTCCACATTCAGTAATCCTGTTGCTGGAAAACAATGTTCCTTTTGGCGGAGTGTTCAGTTTCGTCAGTTATTTGACTTATTTCCTTAGCAATCAAACAGTAACCCTGCAGCGTGAGTTTTGTTCAAAACTGGGTCAAGTTAGTTCGGTAGTTAGCTAGTTTAGCTCACCGCCGTGACCATGTCATGGGATGGCATGATCAAACGTGACCACGTCATATGATGGCTATGGGATGGCACGGCCCTAGACTCGTTCAGGCACGTTTTCCGTTTTCACTTAGCAACTGCAGTATGAGATCGACATTATTGCCATGTTCGAAAAAGTAAGACATACTGTTTGATAATAAACTTTAACTGATACAATGATATTTTTTAGGCTTTACAAGCCTGTAGCTTATAGTGCAATAGGTTTACTGTAGTTTAAAAGTGGCAGGGCACTGAAGGTCAATGGTCATAAATGTCCAAAAATGCAAGCACTGTTAATTCAGTGACTAACAACTAAGGCAGGAATACGTTCTATAAGGAAGTCCGATAAGGTATCTACAGAACGTACATCTTGGAGCAACGTCAGATGACCAAAAGAAGCACCAGTTTACTAATCAATCAATCCTTATATATATTCAACTACAACCTTATTTCCTTTGCTTTATTTGATTTTGGCTGCAAATGTACACATAAGTTGACAGCATATATAGGGACCAATTAATCACTGTGAACTCACCAGACTTCTATTCGTGGAGGACTGCTGGGAGTATAACCATAGCACAAGCAGTTCCATGCAGAAGATGCAAGGGCAAATGGATCATCCAGCCAATTTATCTTCATAGAAACTTCATCTAGAGAAAGCGTGCCAGTTCAGTTAAGAAGATAAAATCAGTGCTCGTATCCAAAAGGATAAAAAACAGTACATGTATTCTGTAACTAAATTTAACAGAACATCGGTCAGGTAATGTGATAGACATATCCAACTATAACTTAAGGATTAAAGAGCAAGAACAATATGTGCTCCCATCAGTTATGATGTCTATTTCACTATAATAGCCCTCAGCCAACATGTACTTCATATGCTGAGGTTCAGCGAACTCCAAATATCATGATAATATAGCAAGAGCTCGACAAACTCACGGATGACGCCGGCCGTGAGATGCTCCAACATTAGTAATGTTTTCACCATTAGCAAACGGATCACACAGCAGATCTTCTTTGAAGTAATGGACCGAGAAATACATGTGAAGGTGATGCCGCTTGTGTTATGGAGTCAGATTAGGAGCTGTGTCCATAGGATGCATGCCCAGCAGCTAAGCAACACTGCAACATCCCAGAACACCGCAGTGGCACCATAACCTAGCTCAATCTTGCCGGGCGCACATAATAGACACTGGCCCACAGCGTTGAGAGCAAGCTCCAACAAAGAAAACACTTATCTGCTGAATCCATCTAAAATTTGGTACTTTACAGGGAGCGATTTTATTTGGTCATGATATTTCCCGTTCTTTGAAAATAGAGACATCAGCAATGAAGTAGTTGAAGCTTCAAGGGAGATGCCTTTGCCATCAACTTTAGACATATAATTCCCTGCCTTGACTATCTCACCTTTTTCCAAAAACATTCTGATGATATCATTTATAAGACGAGAGGTGGGAGCACAACCACTCGTCTCCATTGATGAAAACATATTTTCAGCTTCTTCCACTGATCCTTCTTTTAGAAGATTTCTTATCATTATTCCATATGTGGAACCATTAGGTACTAAGCCACCAGCTGATACAGTTGCAAACAACTCGTTAGCTTCTTCTTTTTTCCCAACCTTGTACATTGCATTAATCATGGTATTGAATATTGCAATATTTAACTTCATATTCATTGCACCTAATTTTTGGAACATGGCGATTGCCTCATCAGTGCAATTGTTTGCACAAAGTCCTGCGAGAATAATAGTGTACGTGGAAATGCTCACTGATGTTCCACTTTCGATCATCTCACGGAACTTATTTTTTGCAGCAACAGGTCTCCTAGCACGAAATAACCATCCAGTATGATGTTATATGTAACCGTTGTAGGCTTAACTTTCTTATGCAACATTTCTCCAAACAGAATCAACCCATCATCGATCCTTTTACTTTTGAGATAGCCATCAAGAAGAGTATTATACGTAACAACATCAGGCTCAATGCCAACAGATACCATGGTATCAAGCACACTGATTGCTTTCTTCATCTTGCCAACTAAGCAATATCCGTCAATCAGTGAATTAAATGTAATGACATTAGTCCTCTCATCTATGTCATTAACCAAGTTGAAGATATCGTGTGCATCCGAAACCCTTCCTTCTTTGCATAGAAAATTAATTATTGAATTGAAGAACAAAATATTCGGACAAGGAATACCTTTGTTCCTCATTTCATAAACCAACTCCTTAGCTTTTTGTAAATCACCATGTGTACAATAAGCCTGAATTAGGGTGTGATAAACAGCTGTGTTTGGTTGTACTCCGATGGAAATCATCTGACTGAATTTTTCCATAGCATCAGCCAGCCTGTCCATTCTACAAAGTGCAGCTATTACACTTGAATAGGTGACTACATCTGGACTCACTCCTTGTTCCCGCATTTGAGTAAGTATGACCATAGCTTCATCCATCAATCCACGTTTAGCATATGCATCGATTAAAATGTTGAAAACATGGCAGTTGGCTACAATACCATTGTTTGACATTGAATTAAAGAGATTAATCATATCAGCAAAGCATCCTTCAGAGGCATACCCGTGGAGCAGGGCACCATACGTCACTATATTAGGTTTGTGGCCCTTGGCAGTCATGGACTCAAAAATATCTGCAGCTTCTTTGGTTCTTCCATGCTTGCAAAGTGAGGCCATGAACGAGTTCCAAGTAAAAGTATCTGGTATAAGACCCTGGCTTGTCATTTCTCTGAACATTTTAGTTGCCTCCTTCCACCTGCCCAAAGTGGAATATCCATGTACCATGCAGTTATATGTCACTATATTTGGTTGAATACCATCATCAACCATCTGCCGAAGGAACAACTCTGCCTTGTCCATAGCTCTGGCCTTGCAGAGTGCATCAATAATCGAGCTATATGTGAACACATCTGGGACGATCCCTTGCTGCCTCATTTCATTGAATAGATTGCATGCCTTGCCTATTTCCCCTTCCTTAAAGAAGCCATGGATGACGGTGCTATATGCCACCACATCAAGGAGGAGGCACCCCCTTCTTTCCTCACTATCTGGAGCAGGTCAAGCCTCGCTGGCTCCTCCTGTCGTCACATAAGCCCTTGAGAACGGTGTTGTATGAGAAGGCATCAGGCACACAACCGAGGTGGGACATCCTGTGAAGCAGCACGCTCACAGCCTCGTCTGTGCGTTTTGCGTAGCAGAGGCACTTGAGAAGGGTGTTGGCGGTGATGTTGTCAATCTCCAGGCCTGTCCTGATGAGCCGACTGAAAAAGGCAAGCCCTAGGTCCGGGCGGCGCGCGCGGCAGCAGCAGTCCATGAGGATGTTGTAGGTGTAGAGTGTGGGCGGCGCCACCCGCGGGCCGGCTTCCTCTCGGCGTACACGGTTGAAGAGGGAGATGGCGAGGGCGGGGCCATCCCTGCCGGAGTTGGGGTCCGGGGCACGGGCGAGGGCGGCGAGGAAGCCGTTCAGAGAGTGCTCGGAGACCGGGGTGGCCTGCCCTAGCAATTGGTCGAACAGTTGGTGTGCGTCTTCGGGGCTGAGCGTGCCAGCGCGTACTCGCGCTGTGGCCGCAGCAAAGGCGGGTTGGGGAGACCAGGAGCGTGATCGCGGCGAGATTTCGGAGGCGGAGGAGGAGAAGCGGCGGTGGAGGTGGAGGCTGAACATGGGCGTGGTGGAGCAGCGGCGAGGCATGAGGATCCCCGTGGCGAGGCAGCGCAGCTGGCCCCCGAGGTGGAGTATGGCGCCCAGCTCTCACGAGGCGGCCCCGCACCGGCTCCTTGCCGGCGAGACGGAGCGCCTTGCGGCGGAGAGCTCCTCGCCGATGTTCTGTTGGCAGACAGGTTCTCACTTTGATTGGAGTGGACTAGTGGAAAGCTTGTTCTGTTGACAGGTTCAGTTTGCACTGAATCCATGTATAGTGTAAAATGTCAGTGTCTCTAGTGTGGCTCAGTACTTCAGTGTCTAGCTTTTTTTTTCAGCGTTATCCATGCTTTAATTTATCTTAGTACTGTATAATGCCTTCCAAATCACCCAAATCAGTTAGCTGAATGTTTAGCCTGTCCAGAATTTGCTTGGTTCGCTGTCACCAAGGTTTTGGTTACCGTTTTGAAAAAAATCTCGGAGGGGGCCGGGATGTCCGGTAACCATGGTAACCGGAAAATTACCGGCGGTTACCAGACGAGATTCATACTCAAAATTTGAAATTCAAACTTAAAACGATAAATAAAATTTAAAACAGATTTTGGGAGGAAGAATTTGATCCAAATTTAAGCGGTCTGGGATTTTTTGCTCGGTAAACTCATTTACCGGAGGGGGCCGAGAAATCCGGTTACTGGCCGGTAACCGCGGTAATTCGACCAGTAACCAAATCCCTGGCTGTCACCCGAATGCGAAATGTTGTACTGTCTCATCTTCATTGCAACCAAAAGAGCAGAGCTCATTGTCGACGATTCCTTGCTGGAACAGAGTTCTTTTTTCTTGGGCAGCGCTGTAGGTATCACCGGGGAAGAACTCTCCTCATTTCCAGTCATCACTTCACTGTTGACTCTCTCATTTCTCAAGTATACAGAAGTTGGGACTAATTTCTTAGGCTTAAACTGTCCACATTTCCTTTCGCACTGTAACCAGAGACGTATATCATGTGTTGTTCCGTTTTCAGTATCTGCGGTTTTGCCCCTTTGGTCATCGCCAGTCGTTTTCCCCCACCATCCATTCGTTGAGGTCCGGCCACCGTTAACATTCTCCACTCCAACAACAGCCGGTATCTGTCACCGAACAAGCGAAGCGGCCGGATGGAGAAAGGAAAAAAGATGACCCACTAACTGTGGGTCTCATATGCTGTAGGTGTTGAGAATTGGGGTATATTGCTGAAAATTGTTTCTCTGAGCATACTAAACCACAATAATCCAAACACGAACAGGCACTCGATCGAAACCTTGAGAGAGTGCAGAGTACATATGCGTGCATGGCCACTAGGTTCTAGGCTGCAAGAATTATCACCGGATCAAAATCTCCTCTTCCAGTCATGCATCGACACACGGTTGAAATTGTCGACATTTTCTATTGCACTGTTCACAAGTTACGGTGCACCACAAATGACCATCCTTGTTACGCAATGTCTGGCTCTCTTTCATTCCTCTGTTAAATTATACAAGTGTCAGGTGACAGCATAAGGACAGCCTTCGGGCATGCCATGATAGAATACACGATGTCAGCATGGTGGCAACTAAATTACAAAATGTCATCAAATGAGCAACCGCCTAAGGGTAACCCTAGGGCTGAACAGATAGCCAAGGATAAAAGACTGATGTATAGTTTGTAGTTGTACAAATCTTGCCTAAAATCGTGTGATTCTTGTGGAACTATCTTTGATCTTATACTGTATTATTGTACTCAATTTAGAATATGCATAGCTAGAAATATAGATCCACTT
The DNA here is from genome assembly GCA_947311845.1 of Poa pratensis. Lineage (NCBI taxonomy): Eukaryota > Viridiplantae > Streptophyta > Magnoliopsida > Poales > Poaceae > Poa > Poa pratensis. The sequence goes on along the minus strand of CAMZMU010000037.1, from coordinate 76,924,571 downwards.
GAAAATAAAAACAGGTAAACCAATCACCCTTTTGAAGAGCACAAATCATGTTTCTTCTGAAGATTTACCTAATACAGTTCACAATGATGCACATTCAGGAGTAGCGGTAATTTAATTGTCAAACATGCTTCAAGGTCGAGAAAATTTAAACAGGATACTGTGCATGAGTCAACCCTCTCTGTCATATCTTCTCATACTCAGGAGCTGCAACTGATTACTGCTTATTAGTCCCAGCAGCAAATAAACATGCTTCGAAGTAGCTCACGGCATAGGGAGGGAGGAAAGAGCGCCGTCCGAGCGTGTTTTCCTCAGTTGCGTTAGTCCGCCGTTCAAATCAATAATTTTTGAAGTATTTGCATTCACGGCAATGATGACCTGGAGCAGAGCATCCAACATAAGTTTGTGGAGCATCCAACTCTGTACCATCATATATTGCAGTGCATTAACAAGTACAGGAGCAGGAACTTTTGATCAAAATCAGGTTGAAATATGAACTCACCTCCTAGCACACAGCGATGTTGACACCAGAACACGGTGGTTTAATGACGGCGAGAGATAAATAAGGATTGACCACCAGATGTGTCTGTAACGGATATCAATGTGAGGACGCTAGCATTGCAGACATGAATATGAAAGCAGAGAATGTGCCACGAAGCAGGTTCTGGACTATGGCCTTCTTCCCGCGATCCATTCCACATGACTCGTTACCAGAGTTAAGAGATAATCACCCAACACCAAACAAGTCAGTATAGGAACAGCTGCAACACTGCAACTGCTCAAACACATTCTGGGATCCAATTTTCTGGTTCACTGCTTCCACCGTGTACCTAGTGACAAAAATAATCAGTTGAAACAAAGTGCAGTCCAGCTTGGATTTCTTCAAGTAGTAGTTAACTTCAATTAATTTCGAGCTTCTGAGGATGGAATGCTGGAATGTATTCATTAAGTCCTAAAAATCCAAACCCATTTGGTCATAACTTTAATCATAAGCACATAAATTGAACGTCGAGCTTTCTTAGAAGAAATTGAACCAATCTACAATTCTAGACCAAGCTAAAAAACATTCCGAGCTAGCAGTCTTGATTTACAATCAGCCAGGAGAGCTTAAGACAAATTATTACCAATTTATCATTTTATTCTTCTTTTTACAAAAACAAAACATAGTTCCACGAGACAAAACTAATAAGTAACACAGAACTGGTAAAAGACCAAAGGACGTGGTGCTGTACTGCCAACAAGGCAGCTCCTCGCTGGCTGCCATTGGCTATGGCAGCGGCCTGAATGTTATGGCGGTACACCTTTACACATCGCAACTGCCAATGGTTGCTCCAATGCAGCATCAGGTCCCTCTCTCCTGTTGTGTCGCTGTTGATACCCATCAGGTAATCCTCGCGTCCCTCCTCATTGCTCAATGAGCTTTGCAAGTGAGGTGATGCGTCACCCAGATCCAAAGCAATTACCTGACGAAAGCATAACAAGGAACCAAAATTTAGTAAATAAAAGAGGACATCTCATGTGTATTAGTTAGATATAAATTGTGGGGGGATTACATGGAATCTAATGGGAACAGTACTTAATAGTGGTTACTAGTCATTAGTGACCTAATTAAAAGTCCCTCTAAAAATTACATAGCAGTTGACCGATTGTAGTGTGAATTGTGAAAGAAGCCAACTTCATGACATAGCAGATTTAAAAAAAAAAAAAACGACATCATTACTATGAACAATGTTTTCTAATTGCCACTACTCACAGGGAAATGTGTGAAAAATCCATGAATTGCAACCGATTCTGGTGATAGCATAGAGTAATAGCATAATAAATGATGTTATCTTCTTTTTACCTGGGCAATGACCTGCATGACATCACGGGATCGCCTGGGCAGCACTGCAGTTCCAATTCGTCGACGAAGCCAACTGGATCCTAATCTGACGTACTCCCCGCACTGCGAGGACCTAAGGCCTGAAGGTGCAGATGGCCTAATGACAAGTGATTTCACTCCAAGTTAAACATCTAACATAAGTAAAATGAGAATAATACGATAACTGGTTATTTGGTAGCAGCTAATATGACACATAATTACACCAGCACTAGCTGCATTATAGATGCTTTAGTTAATCCTTGCTTGAAATATTTTATTATGATAGCTGAACTGCAAATGTATCCAACCCAAAAATAGCGTACAACAATGACTTGGTTCGGTGTACCATAAAATAAATTTGCCTGGATGAAGAAACAACAAACTGTATTTTAGTTGGCTCCACCCTTCAGGCCTTCACTCTACCCCTACTCATATTTTACTTTCAACAATAATCACTGTAGTTGTCCAGTTCAAGAGCTTCTCAGAACTAGGAAGAGCTCATGGTTAAGATCTTTCATGGTATGTACCTGGACACCCGCAATCTTTTTTTCCATCAGCAAACGTATCACACCAGACGGCCATGGAACTATCAATATGATGCACGTTCAAAAGCCAGGCATCAGACCAGAACACCATGGTGGCACCTGGCACCATCAATCAGCTCGATCCTGTTGTGCACACAGAAGAGAACACATGTCCACATCATTGAGAGGGAGCTCTGAACCACGCCAATGTTTATCCACCAAGTCCTGTGCATCAAAACTGACTCCATCAAAATATTGGTACTTTGCAGGCAGCAAATTTATTTGTTCCCGGTATTTCCCTTTTCCTGAAAAGAGAGACAACAACAACGAAGTTGTTGAAGCTTCAAGTAAGATGCTCTTCCCATCAACTTTAGACATATAGTTTCCAGCCTTGACTATCTCCCCTTTCTCCAATAACATTCTGATGATACTATTTATTAGACGAGAGCTAGGAGCACAACCACTCTTCACCATTGATGAGAACATACCGTCACTTCTTCCACTGATCCTTCTTTCAGAAGATTCTGTATCATTATGCCGTACGTAGAAGCATTAGGTACCAACCCACTGTGTGATACTACAGCAAACAAATCTTTAGCTTCTTCACTTCTCCGGACCTTGTACATTGCATTAATCATGGTATTGAATATTGCAATATCAAACTTCATATTCATTGCACCTAATTTCTGGAACAGGACCATTGCCTCCTCGGTGCAATTATTTGCACAAAGTCCTGCAAGCATTATACGGTACGTGCAAATGTCCACTGTTGTTCCACTTTTGATCATCTCACGGAACTTGTTTTTCGCAGCAACAACTCTCCTTGCACGAAATAACCCATTCAGTATGATGCAATATGTAACGGTCGTAGGTTTAACACCGTTATCTGACATTTCTCTGAACAGATTCAACCCATCATCGATCCTTCCACTTTTAAGATAGCCATCAAGAAGAGTACTATATGTAACAACATCAGTCTCAATGCCAATGGATACCATGGTATCAAGCACTCTGATTGCTTTCTCCATGTTGCCCACTAAGCAATATCCATCAATCAGTGAATTAAATGTAATGATATTAGGCCTCTCACCTATGTCTATAACCAAGTTCAAGATATCTTGTGCATCCGAAACCCTTCCTTCTTTGCATAGACTGTTTATTATTGAAGTGAAGAAGACAATATTCGGCCGAGGAATACCTTTGTTCAGCATTTCATAAACCAACTCCTTAGCTTTCCCTAAATCACCATGTGTACAATAACCCTGAATTAGGGTGTGATAAACAACTGTGTTTGGTTGTACTCCGATGGAAATCATCTGACTAAATTTTTCCATAGCATCAGCCAGCCTGCCCATTCTACAAAGTGCAGCTATTACACTTGAATAGGTGAATATATTCGGACTCACTCCTTGTTCCCGCATTTGGGTAAGTATGAGCATAGCTTCATCCATCATTCCATGTTTAGCATATCCGTCAATTAAAATGTTGAAAACATGGCAGTCGGGTACAATGCCGTTGCTTGACATTGAATTAAAGAGATTAATCATATCAGCAAAGCATCCTTCAGAGGCATAACCGTGAAGCAGAATAGAGTACGAGATGATATTAGGCCTGTGGCCCTTGGCAGTCATGGACTCAAATATATCTGCAGCTTCTTTGGTTCTTCTATGCTTGCAAAGGGAGGTCATGGACGAGTTCCAAGTATCAATTTCTGGTATAAGACCCTGGCTTGTCATTTCTGTGAACATTTTAGTTGCCTCCTTCCACCTGCCCAAAGTGGAATATCCATGGATCATGCAGTTATATGTCAAATTATCCGGTCGAACACCATCATCAACCATCTGCCGAAGGAACAACTCTGCCTTGTCCATAGCTCCGGCCTTGCACAACGCATCAATAATCGAGTTATATGTGACCACATCTGGGACGATCCCTTGCTGCATCATTTGCTTGAATAGATTGCATGCCTTGCCTATTTCCCCTTCCTTAAAGAAGCCATGGATGACGGTATTATATGCCACCACGTCAAGGGAGCAGCCACCCCCTTTGGCCACCGTATGGAGCAGGTCGAGCGCTACCTGGCTCCTCATGTCGGCACATAAGCCCTTCAGGACGGTGTTGTATGAGTAGGTATCAGGCACACACCCGAGGCTGGACATCCTATGAAGCAGACACTCACAGCCTCGTCTGTGCGTTTTGCGTAACACAGGCACTTGAGGAGGGTATTGGCGAAGATCACATCTGTCTTGATGCGCGTCTTGAGGAGTAGGCCAAAGAGGGCAAGCCCTAGGTCCGGGCGTTGCGCACGGCAGCAGCAGTTCAGGAGGATGCCGTAGGACACGGTTGTGGGTGACGCCACCCACGGGCCAGCTTCTTCTCGGCGCACACGGTTGAAGAGGGCGATGGCGAGGGCAGGGCCATCTCCGCAGGCGGTGGAGCCTGGCGCGCGCGCGAGCGCGGCAAGGAAGCCGTTCAGGGAGTGCTCAGGGACCGGGGTGGCCTGCCCAAGCAATTGGTCGAACAGGTGGTGTGCGTTTTCCGGGCTGAGCGTGCCGGCGCAGACGCGCTTCGTGGCCGCGGCAAAGGCGGATTGGGGAGACCAGGAGCATGAGGGCGACGAGGTGGAGGAGAAACGGCGGCAGAGGCGGGACATTGGCGTGGTGGAGCAATGGCGACGCAGCACGAGGCGGATCCGCGTGACCCGTTGGGGAGGCGCACGCTGTGTGGTGTAGAGGACGCGTGAGGCGAGCTGGAGGGGCGGTGGAGGAGGATGCGCCTGAGCCGGCGGTGGGGAGGCGACGCAGCACGAGGCGGACCCGCACGGCGAGCTAATCACTCCTGGCGGCGTACGTGGCGAGCTCCTTGCCGGCGAGACGGAGGGATGATGCACGCCTCCGTCTTCAGCTATTTCCACCGCGTCGGAATCCTGTCTCGCCGGTCAGCCCCCACACCTGCATCGTCTCCTTCACCCTCCCGCCTGATGCCGCCGGCTTCCTCTGGTGATTGCGGTGGATTTTTCCGTGTTCCTGATCTCCGTCTCCTTGCCTCCTGGAATTTTGATGGGAGAAATTGCGGTGTGCAGGTTCAGTTTGCGTGTCAGATGCCAGGATTTGCTATGTGGTTCAGTACTTCAGTGTATTTTCTTTCAGTATCAGATGCCAGAATTTTCTTAGATGTTTCAGTAATACTTGGACTTTCTAGCTAATCTCTGGGAGTATCATGCAAGGCGAGCGCTGTCATGTTAAACATGTGTAGTGCATGCATCTTATCTTAATGCCAAACTACACCTCTTTCGGTTTGCACAAGCGGGGAGATTCGAACGAGGTGGTGGTGTAGGCAACCAGGGTTTCGGACGGGTCAAACGAGGTCCAGGGCGATAAGAAATCACGCGGCAACATACTATCTCGACAATGACAAAGTGGTGTGGCATGAGTGCTCATGCGGGGATGTATGGGGATTTAGCGTCTGAGTGGTGCAGACCAATTTTCGTGTGTCGCATGTTGTTTACGTAAGCGTTTTTTTCTCGAGTTAGATGGGTTATGCACTTTTCTATAAATTTAGGGTTTATTTTAGACTAAACAGAAGTTTTAGAACCAATAATGAACTTTCTCGAGAGTCTAAGGATGAAAATGGACTTTCTTCATTTTTCTTTATTTTCCATCGCAATTGTACAATGTTTTTTTACATGAATGTAGAAAGGTCGTGAACTTGCCATCTGACATGGAAATGAAAAGCGAGGTGGTGGTCCAGGAAGGTGAGTCGTGGTCGACCGTGTAAGGTGTGGTAGAGTGGACGAAAGTTAGGGCATCGGGCTTAAGATTTCGATACCTTTGAGGGTGTTTGACCTTGTGTTGTGTGGGCAATGAGCAAGGCGGAGCCAACACTATGGCTGAACCCAACGAAACTCTATAAATCCTCTAGTAAATCATTGGGTGTGAAAGAAAAAAATAGTAGTGAACCAATGTAATATATGAAAATGAACCCATCAAATATTTTGGCTAGCGTTGCCCATGCCGATGAAGTGACTTTGGTGTTGCTCGTCGGCGTGTCGGGGGTCACTTTTGGTTCGTGGTCTCGTGGAATGTAGTTTCTTCTCATTTGCTTGAGTGTCCTGTGTTTACTCCTCCATAACAGGCGCGACTTCTTCTCTTCGGTAGTGGTACATATACCTGGCCATACCTCGAGCCGAGCTTCGGGCCGGGCCGAGAAAAGCCCGACGTAGAAAAATTGGCCCAAGCCCAGCCCGGCCAAAAAAAACCCCAAATCATGTCGGGCTGTGGCCGGGCCTCTTCCTGCAAAAGCCAAAATGCAATGCCCAGGCCCGGCCCAGCGCAGCTGTCGGGCCTAGATTTCAGGCCCAAGCCAAAGATTTGCAGGCCGGGCTTCCCATGGCCAGGTAGGTACATATCAGATAGTTTTGTGGAGTCACTGTTGGTTGTGTTTGTGTGGGTGGCGTCATTTTGTGGACTTTGCTGCTTCATCGACATGTCGGCACAAGTGGGCATATCATTGTGGTGTGTGTGTGTGGGGGGGGGGGTGTGTTGGCCCTACTTGTACCGTTTCTGCCTAGTTTCTCACATTTCACTTTCTTTTCCAAATCTGCATCAAAATGATGAACATGACTTTAATTATTATAAATAATACAAAAAAGAAACCACCAGATCTTACAAAGAAATACAACGATTAGTCGGGAGCTATCGTCCAGGCAATAATTCGCTACACCTACAAACTTGATAAAGGGGGTGGACCTGATCAGAGCCAAGTGCTCCAACCTCACATACCTGCGCACATCATCTAAATCCGGAGGCCTCAACCAACCGGCCCAACAGCTAGCCGGGAGCACGAACCGATCCAGCTGACACTCGGCGAGCGCCACATCAGCACCGTGATACACGCCGCCTCAACGGTCTTCCAGCTTCATGTGTGATGAATGCAATGACCTTGCCAGATCTGCCGCCACGACGCAAGAAAGTGCCACCGCCCTGCACGCGTCCATTATCACGTGTTCATCGCAGAGACCTAGCGGTGCCACGCCGCCGAGACCCGCCGTCGTCGATGGAGTAGATGAAACACTGCTCCACCCTCAGGTCCCTCCAGCCAGCATATGCTCCAAAACGATGCCTCGGAAAGGAGAGCGGCACCAACAACGCCACCATCATCCCCCCAGCAGCCTGAGCGAGGTGACATAACCTGTAACGGCGATCACTTGACAAGGAAACGACGTCAAAGACGCCTCCATCGTCCGCCTTGACTGAAGTCGACATGATTTTCATCGGCAGTCATGCCACCCAACCCTGCAACTGGCTGGATCCACGCGGAGCGCATCGAAGACACACGCCATTGCCGGGACCCCGGCAGAGGACCTCCAGCCACCCCTCACCGACCCCTCCACGTGCCGCCGTGCGACCAAGGGCCAACTCACGACAGATCCGAGCGGTGATCAGATCTATGTTCGCCACCATCACCCGAGAGCACTACGAAGACAAAAATCCCTGTTGATCCTCCAGCCATGGATGCAACCACCGCCGCCGGCCGACCAAGGAAGTTTCCCTTGGCGCCGCCACAACTCTCGCCGTAGTGCGTCACAGCTCCCCGACACTGAGGCACCAGATCGCCACCACCTCGAGGCTCTGGCGGCCGCCGAGCCCTGCCCTAGCCTAAGATCGCCTGCCCGCGCGGACCCCCCTCCCCCCCCCCCCCACACACATACCACGCGAGGGACGAAGATACCCTGCCGCCGGCCAGGCACCCTTGGGCGGCGGCAAGGGAGGGAGGAGGTGGGAGGCTTGGATGGGGCGATTTAGGGTTCCCCTTCGCCATCACGTGGGGGCGACGAGAGGAGGACCGTTCCAGGCAAGGACCACATTTTCTTTACTATTAAATGGGAGCCTGACACTATGTTGGTGCGTCAAACTTTAGACTAATCACCCCCCGCCTCAAGGGAATATCTACCGCTACCACCTAATTAGGTGATTCCTATGCTACCATTAGGAAAAACACTTTTTTATGTTCCAAAAAATTCTACCAAAATTTTTGAGTGTTCACAACATATATTTCTACGACCTCTAAATTTTCAAGTCCAAATTCAAAAATAGCATTGAGAAACAATAAAGACAAATCTAACTTGAATAGTGTCATTTTTTGCTTTTGTCGTTTTGTGACACTAATGCCACTATTCATTTTAGATTGTCTTTTTTATACCTCAGTGCTCATTTTAAATTTGCAACTGAATAGTACACATATCTATCTTGTGAGCACTCAAAAGAATTGGTATAGAATTTTTTGAAACATAAAAATTGATTTTTCTAATGGCATGGAGCATGCAAAGAAATGGTAGCACTAGATTTTCGGCTCTAGACTCCACCCGCGCCGCCGTCCGATTCACGCCGGCTGCCGGGAAATCGAGGCCTCCGGCGATCGAATTGAGTGACCGAACGACGGAATCAATCCTAGATATCCGGTTCATCATCGCTGCCACACGAATCGACTGGCTGCATCGCCAGGAGTCTGACCCCGCCTCTGCTCGGAGCTGAAGCCACGAGCTCTCCGCCATCTCCAAAAGCCCCCCGGCCCGCCGTAGCTACGAGATCCCCATGACCTTGTCCCGACTCCCGAGCTCCACAGTGAGCACTTGCTCGGTTACCAGCCCGACCCCGACCCCGACTTAGCAAGGAGGTGATGGTGGGATGGGGAGAAGAAGAAGAAGAGCACGGATCCGCAAGAGGTGGACTCAGAGGTCGGACAAGGAGTTCAAGATCGAGGGGTTCCAGAGTCGTGCTGCCCTCCGCCCAGGTTGCTGCCACCATCTTCCCTTTACAGGACCGCGTCACCACCTCAAGTACTGTTGCGAGCTTCCCCTTTGCATTATTTTTGCAGTTTTCAGACTCTTGAGTGATGATTTTTCCTTCAGGTTCTTGCCCAAAGTATAATGGATGATGATTGTTACTACAGGGCCACAATCACAGATTGAGGATTAACGCCTCCCGCTGCATCTTGGTCGCCAGCCTCAACCACTCTGGCGTCGGTGGTCTTGTGTGCGTGAACGGCAGCTTGGCGCCCAGGTGCCTAGCAGCACCGGCATGCCTCACAGATGATCAATTCCGAGGAAGTGCTATTTGTAGCCTGCTGCTGTCGACCATCTGTGAGACAACTGCACTTTCATAGCTCATCAGTCAGAAGAGGTAAGCTCCCGAACATAACTGCAGCTACGAGTTATTCAGATTTGTAATTTTTGGTTCCAGTAAATGGTGTTTTCTTCCTTCTTGGATTGAAAGCAATGCTTTGCCTTAATGTTGTAAAAGGAAATTGAGTCGGTTATTTAAGTTTCTGGAAAAAGGAGAGTGGAATGCTTGTGCCCTTGTCGTCAAAGATATGTTTCTGTCCATGAGAAATTTGCAGTATATGGATGTTTATATTCCTCTAAGAAAATCATACTCTGTTTAGTTGTGTCTGGTTGCCATCATTGCTATGAGCTGATGTAGAACATCACACTTGTGTTGTCTGAGTTATTATATGATATAAATCCCTATACAGTTCAGTAGGTAATTGGTTTGTGAAGATATGACTTCTATCGGAAGGATTGGGAGCACACATAGTCTATATAAGCTATAGTCAATAGATAAATAATTTACACTTAAACAACAAATATCAGTTTCAGCTTGGTTTAGATTGATAGTTCATCTTATAATGATCTCTATTCTGAACATAAGTTGGTATTTGCATGACAAGGGGGTTAATGTTTATAAGATCAGGGTAAGGGCCACAAAAATAAAAGAAATTTAATTGAGTTTATATGAGTACAAATGCAATCGTTAGGGTCTTGCACTGAATTTTTGTCATGCTGACATTGCAATAAAGTAAACATACTCCTTCTGTTATGCTTAATATAAAGCAGAAGGATTTTAATTTATTGTGACAGAGATATTTAAATATATATAATTAAACATGGGCCACTTATTTTCTAGCATAATAAGCACGACACCAAGCTGGAGAATTCATTAATAGACATTTGATTAATTTGTCGTTTGGTTCTGCTTTGCTACTGAGACGTATGATTACCTTCTCGCTGCTAGCCATTTCTTTGACGATCCAAGAAAATTAATGAAAAGAGCATGCAAAAGTTTTCCTTGTGATTATAACCTTTAGTTAAGACAGAAGTAGCACTCAGATCTCCCTGCTGAACTTGGTATACCTCCTAAATGGTGCATAAATTCCGGAGATGTCTGTACTACGTAACTTTGTAGTACTAAGATTTTTCCCGTTATATACGCTGATGATTTGTGCTGTAGGAAGCCAACTTCTGAGGTCTATGTTTTTTGCAAATACCTTTTGTTATTGGAGGTGTGCAATGATGGCTTCCTTGGTAAAAGGTTTTGAGATATGCAACTAAATTAGCTTGTCTGATTTTTCAAGGCCAGATCTTCTAGATTTAGCTGGGAGTCTATGATGGCTATTGTCATGGTGTCCTTCCGACCAATTACCGCTGTGGGACATGGAATTTTGTTTACTACACATTTCACTCATTAGGGACTCGTCTGCAGTGTGTGCCATTCATGCTGAAAGCATTGAAAATCCTTTCAACCATTGTTGATTATCTTTGTTCAAGTATATTTTTGTGGGTATTGTCTTTTCAGTGGCTCCAACTTGAAAGGAGCTAATGTGATGCGAACTGAATGCTTTTGCTTGCTCTAATCAGTTAGATGTGGTCTTCTTGCTGCAGGTGGGGTGGAGCTACCTGTGAAAGTCCTTGCTGCAGGCCGGGTGGAGTTAGAAACGAAGCCAACCTTTTCGCTCCCATTGCCAAGCAGGTGTTTCCATTAGTTAAGTGTCAGGGGTTCTAACTGCTGATGAGGTGTGCTTGTTTGAAGGGAGCGAGGGTAGGGAGAGATATCTGACCTGAGGTGTGAGTGTGACCAACCGTTTGTGGCGATGATGTTAGAAGTCCGGATCAACGTGAACATGGAGTATTTTGCAGGATGGGGGAGGTGCGCATGGTGGCCGAGGGGGAGGGAGTGAATGAATCGTTGAAAAAACCTGAAGTTCTGTTTCAACTCTTCTACATGGGAGCAGTCAACAACATAAAGAGTCAGCTCTTGTATCTGGCTGAACATATGATGCAAAAGCTTGGACTAATCGACAGGACCTACTCAATACAAACTGGAGTGCGGATTGAACTATTTTGGTCTCGCCCTGCTGGAGTCAGATCTAGAATTGGTTTGACATCAAACCGAACTAAACAAGTTCAGTGCCATTAGCTGCGCCTCTGACTATAGGATTTAGATCTCGAAATAGTTCTCCAGAGGAGCCATATGTGGATTAAGTTCCTCCAAAGGCGAGATTTGTAAGCAAAATATGGAAAATGCACTTATGTAGCATTGATCGTCCCTATAAACAATGCCTACATGTTTTCAAGATTTATTTATCTTTGACTGTTATTTGTGCGCCTTATTTATAGAAAGGGAGCGAGTAGCAGATTGACTTAAATGTGCACCATATGAGTTTTTTTATTCTCTGGCTTGAAATGGGTTGAATGTTCAATTTCAGATGTTTTATTTAGAGCATGAGTTGCAATGGTGGAGCAGGGTGCAAGAAGAAGACACCATATTCTCCTCTTGCAAGGTGGGCTAAAAAGAAGACATTTGTGAAATAAAATGACGATTGGTATATTTTTATGTCCGTAACCGCGTACGGCATTCAACTAGTACTTATTAACTAGAAACCTTCTTCATTAATGGATAAGGCAAACTTTTTGTCTCATTTAAAAAAAAACGTGACTGTTTTACTATTCAGTTAACACAAGTAGCCTCCGCTGGTGATTGCGGTGGATTTATCCGTGTTTCTCCGCCTCCTTGTCTGGAATTTGATGGGAGAAATTGCGTACAGGTTCAGTTTGCGTCGAGTGTCAGGTGCCAGAATTTTTTATGTGGTTCAGTACAATGTATTTTCTTTCAGTGTTATCCAATATCCATGCTTCGTTGTTTCAGTAATACTTGGACTTTCTTGCTAATCCGGGAGTATTAGGATGCCAAACTATACCTCTTTCGCAGGACATGATTTGCTGGTTATAGATTTTTCTTTTCTTTTTCGCTGTGCAGTTGTACAAGGCTTGTGAAATGAAAAGCCGCCTGTGAAGTTATACAATTCAGTTTGCACAGGTAGTTTCCATCTCCATCTCCCTTATAGTATCAAGTTCTTGGCTCCAGATACATGTCACTGATAATCGTCGGATACACCATTGCCTTTTTGCCTTATATGGGAAGCTGGAACCCAAGTCAACTCGCACTGAAGAAATTATAAGCATCTCCAGCAAAATGCAGAGGCAGCAGCTTCCTCGAGTAGCTGTGATTGGCCGGCTCAGAGAAGCTGGTCATCGTGATTTTGAGCGCTTCGCTGAGCCCAGACACTCGCCAAAAAGTGTACTAGCCATACATGATAATGGCTCAACTGAACTTCCTCTGTCAGCACATTAGTTTGACTACTACAAAGGCTGTAATATAGACGAGACAACCCTTTACCTTCACACAGAGAAACACATTTCACAAACAAAAATCACAAAAGAAGCAAGCCGTTTCAGAACCCCAGACTGAAGAGTATCACCTTTATATGTTCAACTCTGAACAGAATAAACCATACAGCATTGATGTGAAGCCGCACAGAAAACACCAGGTTGCAGGTTGCGAGAAATATCACCGGGAAAAATTCTTCTTATTTTCAAGTCATGGACCACTTCACTGTTGACTTCTCATTTCTTCAATCTATACTAGTTCAAACCAAAATTCTTAGGCTTAATTCTCCGTCGACATTTTCTCTTGCACAAGGAGAGAACATAAGGAGAGTCCTTGAACACAATACTAATGTCAGCATGGTGGCAACCAAATTACAATTGCCATCGAATGAGCAACTTCCTAAAGGTTCCTCTAGGTCTGAACATTTAGTCAAGGATGAAAAGACTGATGTATTGCTTACAACAGTAGAAAGCTCGCCTAAAATCACGTGACTCTTGTGGTATCTTTGATCTTATAATGTATTGCTAGACCTAGAAGATATAATTTCTTGGAATTGAATGTCTTGCTAGACCTAGATGGAATAATTTCAAGGAATTGAGGTTTAGTATCTTTTAGGTGTTTATGTAACTCATTCGGAAATTTATTTACCTGTTCAAGCGTGCCTAAATAGGCAGGTCATACATAAGAAACAGTAAATAATATAGCTGTCAATAAAAGAGAAATAAAACAAAATCAGCCTCGCCCCTATAGATTAAAGTATGACAAGTGATTTCACTACAAGCCCTGCATCTGCTTCAGTTGATTAGGTGCAAATGTTCCTTTTGGACCGATCCTACGAATAAGAGGAATTAACAAAGCATTTATGAGACACCATACTTTCAATAGGCAAGGGCCAAGCTGGGCAACTAACATAAATAGGTAATATTAGGGAATCATGACATTGTTCTTCAGTAGCAGCTGAGTGTGATTAATAGCTACAGAAGAACTAGCTCCATTATACAGATACCATAGGTCAACCTTGCTTGAAATGTTGAATTAATTGCCACTAACATGCTAACGTACCGACCCCCAAAGATCATTGTACAACAAAGACTTATGCCCATATTTTAATAAGGGTATGTGTACCATGAAAGAAATTTACCTGGTTGAAGATATAACATACCTACCTGGTTGAAGATACATAAAAGAGTTCGATAAAATTATGGATGAGATCCACATTGATATGCTCACTGCCTCACTTCAATCTGTGGTCTTTTCGCCATTAGCAACTGTAAAAGCACCAGGCATTTTGGCCGTGCGCATGCAAATAGAGGGCAGATGGATCAATGTCCATATAATGCACGCCCAACAGGAACGGAACAGACCAGAAGACCGCAGTTGTACTATTACTTAGCTCCATCTCGGTGAATGCACAGAAGAAATAAACGTCCAAATAGTTGAGAGGGAGCTCTGATCCATGACGAGGCTTATCAGCTGAGTCAAGCGCATCAAATGACTCCATTAAAAAAATTGGTACTTCGCAGGGAGCAAATTTTTTTGTTCCCGATATTTCCCTTTCCCTGAAAAGAGAGACACAAGCAACGAAGTAGTTGAAGCTTCAAGTGAGATGCCCTTGCCATCAACTTTAGACATATAATTTCCGGCCTTGACTATCTCCCCTTTTTCCAACAAGATTCGGATGATACTATTTATGAGACGAGAGCTAGGAGCACAACCACTCTTCTCCATTGATGAGAACATATTGTCAGCTTCTTCCACTGATCCTTCCTTCAGAAGATTTTGTATCATTGTGCCATAAGTAGAAGCATTAGGTACCAACCCATTGCCTGATATTGCAGCAAACAACTTGTTAGCTTCTTCTCTTCTCTGAACCTTGTACATTGCATTAATCATGGTATTGAGTATTGCAATATCTAACTTCATATTCATTGCACCTAATTTTTGGAACAGGACGATTGCCTCGTCGGTGCAATTATTTGCACAAAGTCCTGCAAGAATTATACGGTACGTGCAGATGTCCACAGGTGTTCCACTTTTGATCATCTCGTGAAATTTTTCTTTGCAGCAACAGTTTCCCCAGAACGAAATAACCCATCCAGTATGATGTTATATGTAACAGTCGTAGGTTTAACACCGTTATCTGACATTTCTCCAAACAGAATCAACCCATCATCGATCCTTTTACTTTTAAGATAGCCACCAAGACTAGTATTATAGGTAACAACATCAGGCTCAATGCCAATAGATACCATGGTATCAAGCACTCTGGTTGCCTTCTCCATCTTGCCGACTAAGCAATATCCATCAATCAGTGAACTAAATGTAATGACATCAGGCCTCTCACCTATGTCTATTACCAACTCCAAGATACCATGTGCATCCACAACCCTTCCTTCTTTGCATAGACAGTTAATTATTGAGTTGAAGAACACAACGTTAGGACGAGGAATACCTTTGTTCATCATTTCATAAACCAACTCCTTAGCTTTCCCTAAATCATCATGTGTACAACAACCCTGAATTAGGGTGCGGTAAACAACCGTGTTTGGTTGTACTCCGATGGAAATCATCTGGCTGAATTTGTCCATAGCATCAGCCAGCCTGCCCATTCTACAAAGTGCAGCTATTACAGTTGAATAGGTGACTACATCTGGACTCACTCCTTGTTCCGGCATTTGAGTAAGTATGAGCATAGCTTCATCCATCATTCCATGTTTAGCATATGCATCAATTAAAATGTTGAAAACATTGCAGTTGGCTACAATACCATTGCTCGTCATTGAATTAAACAGATTAACCATATCAGCAAAGCATCCTTGAGAGGCATACCCGTGGAGCAAAACAACATATGTGACGATATTAGGCTTGTGGCCCTTGGCAGTCATGGACTCAAAAATATCTGCAGCTTCTTTGGTTCTTCCATGCTTGCAAAGGGAGGCCATGAAAGAGTTCCATGTAAGAATATCTGGTATAAGACCCTGCCTTGTCATTTCTCTGAACATTTTAGTTGCCTCCTTCCACCTGCCCAAAGTGGAATATCCATGGATCATGCTAGTATATGTCACTTTATCCGGCTGAACACGGTCATCAACCATCTGCCGAAGGAACAACTCTGCCTTGTCCATTGCTCTGGCCTTGCACAGCGCATCAATAATCGAGTTATATGTGAACACATTAGGAACAACCCCTTGCTGCATCATTTCATGGAATAGATTGCACGCCTTGCTTACTTCCCCTTCCTTAAAGAAGCCATGGATGACGGTATTATATGCCACCACATCGAGGGAGCACCCACCTCCTTCTTTCCTCACTAGTTGGAGCAGGTCAAGCGCTCGCTGGCTCCTCCTGTCGTCACATAAGCCCTTCAGAACGGTGTTGTATGAGTAGGCATCAGGCACACAACCGAGGTCGGACATCCTATGAAGCAGCACACTCACAGCCTCGTCTGTGCGTTTTGCATAGCACAGGCACTTGAGGAGGGTATTGGCGACGATCATATTTGTCTTGGTGCCCGTCTTGAGGAGGAGACCAAAGAGGGCAAGCCCTAGGTCCGGGCGACCCGCGCGGCAGCAGCAGTTCATGAGGATGCCGAACGTGAAGATTGTGGGTGGCGCCACCACGGGCCAGCCTCTTCTCGGCGGACGCGGTGAAGAGGGCGATGGTGAGAGCAGGGGCATCTCTGCAGGAGGCGGAGTCCCGCACACGGGCGAGGGCTGAGAAGAAGCCGTCCAGGGAACCCGCGTCGACCGGGGTGGCATGCATTACAATTCGTCGAACAGGTTGTGCGCATCTTCCTGGCTGAGGGTGCCGGCGCGAGCGCGCTCCGTGGCCGCGGCGAAGGCGGCGTGGGGAGACCAGGAACGCGAGGGCGGCGAGGGCGGCGAGGGCGCGAGGGGAGGTGAGCGGAGGAAAGGCGGCGGCGGATGCAGGACACGGCCGTGGTGGAGTACAGGCGCGGCATCAGGATCTGCCGATGGCGGGGCAGCGGCGCGGCGAGGTTCGGAGTGGAGTAGCTCGCACCTCGGAGATTCAGTCACGTTGATGTACAAAGCATTTTGTCCTCCTACGATTTTTGGTTGTACAAACAAACGTTCTGAACTCTAAAGTCTACGATCCACGTATGGAGTGTACTATCCACTCCACGAGTCCACATGCGATTTCTTACTCCCTCTATTCAGAATTATCGTGCCTCTTTTTAGGTTTGGTTAAAGTAAAAAATTTAAAGGTTGTCAAAACATATAGATAAAAATATCAACATCTATAATGCCAAATGTATATAATAAGGAAATATGTTTTATGATGATTCTAATAATAATATTTATTTTGCATTATAAATATCGATATTTTTCCTACATGCTTTGTCAAAATTAGAAAAAAATATTTTGACTAAACTCGGAACGCAGGACAATTCTGGATAGATAAAGTATTTTCTTTTAGAAATGTGTGCTTTTCGTTTCAACGTTACATCAAGCACCCTGCCTTTATGCACATTCCAAAAGAAAAACCCTTTATGGCCGTGCATCAAATGACTCAACAAGGTGTGAAAAGGGGTAAGAAATATCTACAACATCTAGAGCTAAGATCAAAACTGTTTCACGGGAAAATGGACACGAAGAGAAGATATGGAAGCAGAAACGAAATTTTGAGGAACATATACAAAAATGGAATTTTTTATTTCTTTCTGAGAAACGTGGATATCATAGATGGTTTAGCCCAGTCCTGCAAGCCATAGCAAATCTCGGTGAAATAGGCCCAACCTAATTAATTATGTTACCTAAGAAATTTCTCTATCATATACCTAGCTAAATATGGCAAACCATAGTCTAATTTGGTAAAACTCTAGAACTAGTGTGGGAAGGCCCAACCGACTGCCTTAGACATCACGGCGTCGCTCATTCTACCCGCGTCGTTGTCCGCCATCATACGCCGCCTCCTACCGCCCTATGCAACCATTGTTCGTCCTCCTACAACCTCCTTCGACGAGAGTTGAGACAGTGAGCGGCCATAATCATTTATGTATGGCCGTCGCCCCCCTTACCCCTCCCCACTCTATTTCGTGCCACATCGAGCTCCTGCACCACTGTCGCTGCCTCCCCCCCCCACCCACCCACAATCGTTACAAGCTCCGCGACTACGGCTTGACCAATAGGATGTCCTCATCGTCTTCGTCCCAAGTCCACCGACAATATATGACATTACATATCTGTGCTTGTTCGTACTCTCTATTTGCTGCACCACTACGACGCTCACAATGTGTTAAAAAAAATGTCAAACTCTTCTGGCTCTGAATCTGCCTAATCCAAAAAATATGTGTTGTTGATTAAACCCTTCTGTCTTGCGTTTTTTATGTTCAGTGTATGAGAGTACACACTGAAAAATATTTCGGAGGATCTGGAAAGGCTTTAACAAAAGGTCGGCTTACCATGGTATCAAGCACTCTGATTGCTTTCTCCATGTTGCCGACTAAGCAATATCCATCAATCAGTGAATTAAATGTAATGACATTAGTCCTCTCACCTATGTCTATAACCAAGTTGAAGACGTCGTGTGCATCCATAACCCTTCCTTCTTTGCACAGACTGTTCATTATTGAATTGAAGAACCAAGATTCGGACGAGGAATACCTTTTTTCATCATTTCAGAAATCAACTCCTTACTCAAGATGGAAGATGGCGACGAGGTTGATCTTTTTCCCCATTTGTACGGAGGAATGGCGGAGTAAACTAGAGAAGCATTAATGAAAATTGTGGATGTTGTCTATTCCTGTTAAACCAGCCGCAAGCATGTGGTGCCCCTGTCTCCTCCGTGTTGTCCGTCGAGAATCGATGGGTTACACATGCTCTGCATGTCGCTCCGGCGGCGGGAGGAGTGGGGAGCTCACACCTGCATTGTAGTTATGTTCTCAAATTTAGATTTTGATCAACCGACGTCAGCATTAAGATGGTTACACGGCGGGGTTGTGCGAAACAAGAAGCTGGAGGTCCTGATGGACTTGTATTGGAAGTTCATATTGCATGGATCTTTTTTATTCAATGGCCGCCGGCTGCGTGGCGACGAGACGCCGGCAGAGCTCAACATGCAGGATGGCGACGAAGTTGCTTTTTTCCTTACACTGTGGGGATGAATGGCTGAATAAATGCCCATGCATTGCCGTGGATCAACAAAGTAATGTTTTTTTTTCGAAATGGAGGTAGCATTAATCAATATCATTAATCATTGTATTACTACATGAAAACATGTGCGTTAGGCCGTTACCCATATCTTATGAATTTTTGCGAGAAATACAACTCTGTGTCCGGTGATCATGTTTCTTGGATAAAAGCGATAACGTCTAACTTTAAATTAACAAAGATCATACGGCCAGAGAGAGTACACGTACATATGAAATTAGCTTACAAGAAAAAAAAAACAGCACGCAAACAAAAGGAAAAACAAGACACAGTACAGCGATCACGTCCCTCCTGATTTTTGCTCGCTGTGAACTTGTAATCGTAAGTGGACGTAAAAACTTATGTGTATAAAAAATAGTTGATAGAAATAAAAAATCCACTTCAACTTGAAATGAATTTCAGAAAGAGCTATACAAGTCCACGGGCGACGAAATATATAAGAGACATGTTGAATACCAAATGGAGGAGACGAACCACGAACAATCAACCAACGGTTTTTCCGTGACTGTAGTTCACGGTGCTGCGAGAAAAATCGTGTTGCTCACGGCTTATAAAGCCCACCAATATATGCAGCCACATTACCACCAAGGTTACCGGTCGGTAAATTCGGTTACCGAGTTTCCTGAGCACCCTGATAAATACACTTACCAGTCAAAAAATACCAAGATTTTTATTTTTTTAATTTGATCAACCAATAGCGGCATTATGATGGTTATGACGGGCAGTGCCAAACAGTAAAAAGACATCCCCATCTCCTTGTCCACCCATCGATGGAGGGTCGGGAATCATCTCGCCGCTGCTCTCTTCGTGGTGGATTTCGTGAGTCCCGGTAAAGCTTCCAAACATCGTGTCTTTTTAAAAGAGTTGATTGATCTAATATAAAAAAGAGTCCAATTGTGTAATTTACATTTGTTTGCGCGGGCGTCGGAATATTTAGATCGATTTAAAAAATCAATGCTGACGACACGCTCCAATGCGTTGGTTAGGGCCAGCCGACCAGGTAAGTGAAGATCTCGTCAACAAAGTTAGGCTGCCTCCTGCAAGGGAGTGGCGACAATGGTGCATCGACGACCCCCCCACAATTGTTACAAGCTCCGCGACTACGGCTTGACCCAGTGGCGGAGCTTTAATGGGGGCGAAATGGGCCGTCGCCCCCCATCCCACCAACAAATTGCCTAATTGTACAGGTATTTTGTCCATTTGTTAACGAAAAATCAGCCCAAAGCTCAATGTTAGCCCCCCAACCCATTGCCCTCACAGGAATTTGGCCCAAGCTCCGCCACTTGGCTTGACCAATAGGTGTCCTCATCGTCTTCTTCCCAAGTCCACCAACAATATATGACATTACATATGTGTGCTTGTCGTACTCTCTATTTGGCTGCACCGACTACGAGCTCACAATGTGTTAAAAAATGTCAAACTCTTCTGGCTCCGAATCTGCCTAATCCATCTTCCCATGGAGTGGTTGAGCTCGAAGCCGAGGAGGCGGCGAGAGAGAGAGGAGATGGTGCCCGCCGCCCATGGGTTTTTCGTGCACGATCGGCGCCGGATCCGTGGTTGGGAAACGCCGGAGGAGTTAGGGATGATGGACGGCGCCAAGATCCAGATCTTGCCGTATATCACGCCGGATAGGCTAGCCACCCCTGTGCCGCAGGACTTCACAGGCCGCTCCTTCACCCGCACCATGCTGAAAACCAACAGGATGCAAGGCCTCATGGATTTCTACACCGCCATGGTGCCTGGCAATGCCGTTGCGAGCGACGGTGAGGGGGGGGGGGGGGGTGGCGTCTTCATGTACCGCGGCGACCTGTCTCAGCGAGCAGACGCCAGCGGACCTCGGATGAAGGACTGTGCTATGATATATTTTGTTCCCCGCCGTCGGAGCAAGGTGACGGTGAAGTCGGACCTTACATCACCGTCAAGGTGCGGGACTACGAACTCACATTTTACCGCACCATGCGGATGACCAAGAAGCTGGAAGTTCTGATGGAGTTGTACCGTAGCGCGCTGGCAGCTACCGATAGGTGGGAGTTTGTAACACCCCGAAAATTCAAACCTAATTTTAGTGGTGTTTCCTGACACCTGAAAAACTTTTTTCTCTTTTTCCCTAAATGTTTCTTCTTCAAATATTTTGAAGATGAATTGACTTGGAAATTGCTTTCCTCGAAATTTCCCATAAGTCCACAACCACTCCAATACCCGTGATAATTTTTGTGCTCCGGTTTTTCCCTCGAAAACCCTAGCCCTAATTATCGAACATTTTAATCCTTTTCTTCCACCTACAAAAGGAAAGCCCATTTCCATAGCTCTAAAAATTCCACCAAAAATACCAGAGGACCCCATGTCCATATAAAAGACCATCCATGCAAAAATATTGCATACTCCAATGCAATATTTCCAAGTAGGCAATATTTTCAAAACTGCCATTTCTATCCAGAAATGTTTTAGGCAAGCTAGACACCTCCAATAATTATGATAAATTCAGGAATGCATATTTTGGCATTTACTGCATTTCATCTTTCGGAGACAAACCCATTTGAGCAATATTTAGACCACTTCCTTTGTAAGCCCAAATTGATGCCATTTCAAGATCTTCAAGAAAACCTAGACCTAGAAAATTCCTATGCCTTGATACTTGGATCTTGACAACATGATCCTTAGACACACCAAACCAGGAGACCACCCCTAGGAGAAGCATGGAACCCCATTTTTCTCAAATCATGCCATTATGGCCATTTTAGGCCATCTTATGGAAAACCATTTTCCCTTCACCCAAGTGAGCTCAAACTCCACAGACAAGCTCCCTACACCTAACTTAGCCAGTGGTAATTTTTGGGAATTTTTGTGAAGTGTGAAAGACCATGAACATTTCATCGAACACCTTCTGCAGTTTGGTTTTCTAAAAAATTCTATTCTGCAAGTAAAGCAACATGATGATTTCTTGTTTGTTTGTGTTTGCCTTGATCTGGTGAGCACCGTAGTACCAACTTCTTTGTGTTTGGAGCATGCAATCGTCGGGAACGCGGCAGTGCCGACCGTGGCGCGCGCTCTGGAGCGCCAGGACGTGCCCGCCGGCTTGCCCATGTCCTCTCCCCGTCGCTCGCTGCCTCGCTGCCCTGCGGAGTGAAGCCGTGCCCCGAGCCCCCCCTCTCCCCTTGCTGCCCCGTGGCTCCGGCGAGCCAGCCGTGGCCAGGCCCCCCGCACCCGAGCTCGACACCTCCCCCTCCACCGTGCACCGCCAAGCGCATGCGCCGCGCCGCACGAACAGTTCGCTGCCAAGAGCAACCCGAACGCACCGACGGAACAGCGAAGCTCCAGGTTCCTCGTGCTCTTCCTGTGCCTCCAGCGCGGCGCCCTTATCTCCCTTTTCCTTCTGTTGGCCACCGGAGCTCCACGACGCGTAGCAATGGTGTCCACCCCGTGCCCCTGCCTCTGTCCCCCCCCCCCCCCCCCCCCCCCCCCTCTGGCTATATAAAGCCACCCCCGAGCCTCTCTCAAGCTCACACCACTCCTCTCGCTCCCTTCCATCTCC